>CM047748.1:25359294-25959294 GCA_026225825.1 Pistacia integerrima
TTCAACTTTAACAATTCTCGCTGCATTTCCAGAGCTGCATCTGGAACAGTACTGGCTGAACTTGGATGTTGATATTTTGCTGCTAAATGTAATATGTTATTTCCATCTTTATCTTGGTAAGTCGCTAACAATTCCTTAGCAAAGCCGATTTCATGAACTAGATCCAGTATATTGGTATGACCATGTAAAACTGCAATGTGAAATATGGTTTGATCATTTTCATCTAATTCATGGACCAAGTCAGGATAAGAGCGAATAATCTCAGCCAAGAATGCAAAGTTCCCCGATTTTATAGCATCGAACAATAAATTTGAAGGATTTCTTATGAATTCCAAAGCATCGACATCATCTCGTCGTATTGTTTCTCTCCAAAGACTTTGGAATAATTTAAGTGCTGGAGTTGAAGTGAAGTCATCAGTATCCTGAGTAAACTTCATTCCTGAGACTAAGAGTGAGAATTAATTAATTATAGCAGCAAGTTATTATTAAAATTGAAATATAAAATTAGTTTTCCATGGTTTTCTTTCTTTTGATTAATACATTTATGGAAATTTAGAACAGTGGCATTGTCAATATTGAGTCCGAGAATTAGTGGAAACTAACATGAGCTGATAAGTCTCTTCAATGGTCCTGTGCTTCTGCAAACGAATGCTGAGGGGTTTTGAGCCAACATATGCAAGGCAGTCCCAAATTGAACATGACGAGCTGCGGCTAGCTCTTTATCATCCTCTAGCAATGTCAAGGCGAAATCTGAGGAATTCATCAAATCCCAATGATTATACATATGTGCAATAAAAAAAAATATAAACATATATAACTTCAAATAAAATAATTAAGCTTTCATATTAGTATCCGGGTTTTAAGAATTAGATGGAAAACAAAAGTCAAAATGAGGTTGAAGTTAGATATAAAATCTAAAGGAATAATAACCTACAACAAGGGACCATTTGAACTACCGTTAGGTGGTGAGTGGTTTGACATAGACTCTTAAGTGTATTATTCAAGAGGTCTTAAGTTCGAGTCTCTCATCAGTTACTAATAGGGTAGCCATTAGAACTCTTATCCGACTAATAATTATAAGGTCCTGAGAGATTAGTTGAAGTACGCCTAAATTAGTTCGGACACCGAAGTCATTAAAAAAAAGGACCATTTGATAAATAAAAAAAAAAAAAAAAAAACCATTTGGACCTATATATTTAATGTAATGTAGTACTACAGTATTAGCTTGTCTCAAGCACTTATTTAAATACCATATGATACATCTAATGTAGCACTATGATAGAATGAAACAAACTAGGACAAATCAGATATATTGTTTATTAATTATTTTTTTGTCTTTCTTTAACCACCATCATAATTAGTGGTTTAATGCGATTATATTATATTTTTATTGAACAAATGTAAACGTAGTATCATGCAAATATGTCAAATAATACTGTTCACAATTGATCTGAAAATAGATGAGACTTACCATAAAGACCCATATGAACACTAACAATAAATGTTGACTTGCGGTCCTCTTTGGTGAGATATTGTTTAGCTTTACGGTATAAAAACTTTGCCATTTCTTCATGTCCAAATAAAGCAGCCAAGTATAGTGGAAGCATATTTTTACCGCCTCGGATTGTCAGTAGATTTTGATTCATTTCCAGCATAATCTGTACAATTTGTAAGCTTCCAATCATGACAGCAAAACAAAAGGCTGTATTCCCATTAATGTCTTGCAACATTAACTCCTCTGGTTTCATCAATTTCACTATCTCCGGGACAAACCTTGTTTGTCCTGCATCTGCTGCTACATGAAGAATAGTTTCATAACCCTTTGTAATCGCTGTACATAGCACTGAGGGATGATGATGTTTCGTTCGCATTGAAAAGCGCTTAACTTCTTCAATGTCGCCGTTGATGGCAGCGTTGTTAAGAGGAACACATATGTCGAAATACAATGCTTTATTTTTTCCTGTTTAATATGAATAACATAATGAGATAATTAAAGATCATCTTAAAAACATTGATGTGGGTTTAAGACAGAGAGCTCACCAGAGAGAAGATGAAGGGAGGCCACCTGATTACTGGAGTTGGACTTGCTTTCTCGATATCATTTAGCTCTTTATGAACATCTATATCTTCCATTTCAATTGTATATTGATCAGTTGGAGTAGCTTTTCTCATCAATTTGATGTGTTTTTCAGATGTCATAATTTCCTTTGTGAGAAAAGTAATGTCTCCTTCAACTTTGACTATATACGACGTACTTCATAGCTCCATAGATAAAGATCTATACATACATACATACATCTGAAATAACAGAAGGTTTCTGCTATTTTTCTAGTGTATTTTAAGAAGTAATTAATATTTGTTTCCCTACCCTGCTTCATGCGGTTCATATGAATGCAACATATTTGGACTATTGCAGGACTTCAAGCAAATTAAACAAGTTCAGGGGTAGTTTTGATCCCCTTTTCTTTATACTTATTGTCTTCTGTGATGTGCATACGCTGACGAATGATATTCTCTTTATAGACAACGATTGACATGTCGTGTTGTTTGATTTCTTTTCAAAATGCTCGAATCAAAGCCCTATTACGTGCCCTCTTGTCATTTAAAAATAGTGTTTCAAGAATAAACTAATATTTTTTAAAATAAAATTTACTGTTCAGGGCGGCAATTTATAGTTTTTTGCAAGGCCAGAAACAATTAAGGTTTGCTGTTTATTACATTATTCTTTTTGTTGTCGTTAGAGCTGGGCATTTGGGACCGGACCCAAAAGCTCAGCTCCAAAAACCGGTCGTAAGACTGGTCCTTGGGAGGACCGGTTCTAGGAGGCCTGGTCAGCGAGACCAAGCCTAAGGAGGAGGGCCCGGCCTGTGCCCAAACTTTTTTTGTCTTTTATCAATTTAGTCCTTTGTAAAATTACATTAAACCCCCTAAAATAAGTATAAATTTAAGGACTAAAATTTTTTTTACAAAATTTATTAAAAAAAAAAAAATTAACCGTTGGCAGCCAACGGTAACTGACACCAACCGACCAACGGTTACATTTATATAATTTTTATTTCCTCTAGAGGATGCAGATGTAATTCCACAACCACATTCGGCCGGGACGAGGTGTAGCCAAACACATGTGAGCTGCGAGTCAACGGGCACGGACATAGCCCAACCCCCCCGACTGTCAAAGAGGATCGTGTCCGATGTCTCGCGATACTTCACCAAATCAAAATGGCCAAAGACAAATGAGGAGGGGGAAGAATCGTGTGGGATATGTAATTTATGTGGAACCATTATTGGGGCTGAGAAGGGGACTTCGATTTGATTTTATACAAGCATCTTGAAATTCAGTATTTCTTTTATTACTATTAGTAATGCAAGCTAAAGAATCCTTAATTCTATCAATATTAGCTTTAATTGTTTTCATATCACTTTTCATAATTAAATTAATAATGTGACATGCATAACGTTGGTGAAAAAACTTCAAATTGTTATAAAAATGATAACTAATTTTAAAAAAATCTATAGTTGTACTATTAGCACTTGCATTATCTAAAGATAAACTTATCACTTTATTAATAACATCATAATCTTCTAAAACTTCAATAATTTTATTGTAAATTTGTTGACCACTATGATCCACATTCATCCTAATAAAGATTTATTTAATTTATATTCATTATCAAAATAATGACAAGTCACACAAATATAATATTGTTAAGCTCTACCACTCCAAATCTCGATAGTTAGAGCCATACCAACTGACAACTATGTATTTTATTTTTCAATTCTAATTTCATTTTCCCAAATAATTTTATTAAATCATTTATAGTTGCAATTTTAGAATAACTTTTAAATTCTGGAAAAAATGAATTTTTAATAAATCTTTCAAAATATTTATCTTCAGCCATATTAATAGGTTGATCAGTTGCAACAATATAAAAAACTAATTGTTCCCTATATACATTTGTTTATCTGAAAATCCTTTTTTTGTTAACATGGTTAAAACTGCATTTTGTCCAGCATATACCCCTGTTAGTAGAACTACAAGTAGAAGAGATATACTAAAACTTTATAACAAAATAAATAATAAACTTAAAAAATGAATTTCAAAATTTTAGGAATATATCTATTGCACTTACATCGACATATGGGCTTGTAGATCAAAAACCGATTTTTTAACTGCTACAGTACATTTCTTAGATCATAATTGGGGTTTACAACAAAAATTGATAGGTTTTAAACCATTATATGAAAAACATAGTGCTGAAACTATTTATTTTACGATTCTTGAAGTTTTGCAAGAATATTTATTAACTGATAGAGTTGTAGCGCTAACGCTTGATAATGCAGCTGCTAACACCGCGACAATATCTTTATTTGAAAAGAAATTGGATCCGCTTGGTGAAGGCAAATTTTATCACCAGAGATGTGCTTGTCACATCATCAATTTGATAGTTAAAGCAGGTTTAAATGCTATACATTCAAGGATTGAGAGGGTGCGTAGAGCTATCGGATTTATTGTCGGCGGTAGCAATAAAAGATGGCAGGAGTACGTCAAATATTGTAAGCAAAAGGACCCACCGGTTCGACCTTTGAAGTTATGTACAGACATGCCTATCCGTTGGAACTCTACCTACTTGATGTTGGAAAAAGCTTTGCCAATCGCGAAACAAATTACAGATTTTGCCAACCGGAAGAACTATCCAGAGGAAGTTGTCAACTATGATGATTGGGCGGTTTGTGAACTTTTTTATTAATTTCTTAAAATTTTTTATGATGCTACTAATACATTAAGTGGTATTTATTATCCAACTACTAATTTAGTGTTAGATATTTTAGTTCAAATTGCTAAAACTTTTGATCAATATAGACATGATAACATTTTTAGTGAAATTGTTTCAAGTATGGAAGAAAAATATAAGAGATATTGGTTAGATATTCCATTCTTATATGGATTAGGCCTTTTTCTAGATCCTAGGTTTAAATTATCCGTAGTTAACGGTGTAATTACTAACTTAGGCCATTATTTAGGACATGATTATACGTCTTATTTGAGTGACTTTAAACACAAATTGGATAGACTTTTTTCTTTATATGAGAACAGATACACTGGAAGTAGAAGTGGAAGTAGAAGTGGAACGTCTAGGAGAGGCGATCAGGACCTTGATGTAGCCCCTCCTCAAGGATCGAGCAAGTGGGCGTATGTGGGACGTGGCGGAAGCTCCAGCTCTAGCTCCAGCTTGTACATACATAGACCAAATGAGATGACTCGCTACCTACAGGTGGACTTGACCTTTATGACGATGAAGGAGCAACTTGACATGGATATTGTTCAATGGTAGAACCAACAAGAAAGTCAATTCCCCATTATATCCCAAATGACACGTGACATTTTATCTGTGCCGATTTCTACAATTGCATCTGAGTCAACATTTTCAACGAGTGGTCGGATTGTTGAAGACAGAAGATGTTCTTTAACTGATGAGATGATTGAAGTGATAACGTGTTTACGGGATTGGACTCATGGAGAAAGAAGACTACAACAGCACCCTGAAGATCCCGAACTACTCGAACTCTTTAGGAATACAGATTTGAATAATGTAACTAGTGTTGACGATGAAATTGAAGATGAATAATTTAATAAAAAAATTATTTAATTGTTTATTTGTGAAGCGTGAATGTGTGAAATGTAAATATTATATTTATGTTAAAAATTAAAATTAACTATTAATTTATTATTTTTTAAAATTAATTAAATTTTTAGAAACTTACTAATCAACCCCTAAAAAATACTAAAAACCCCCTATAAAATTTCATTTTGCCCCCAAAATATAAAACAAATTGAGGGGGGAAAATAAAATTTTTCAAACCCCATGGAACCAGTCCCGACCAGGCCTAAGGCCTGGTCCAGGTCCTGATTTTTCTCATGGGCCTGGGACCGGTCCCAAGCCCATGAGAGACTGGTCCCATTTGGGACCAATCCCAAGGGACCAGTCCCAAACGGGCCCAGGCCTGGGCCCGACCGGTCCCTTGCCCAGGTATAGTTGTCGTGATTCTTCTTCTTCTTCTTATTAATTATTATCATATTATGTGGGCATCCTCATTAGTACGATTAATTATTGTTTTTGTTAAAAGTAGTTATTAATATAATATTTTTTTAATTAGAGACCCAATTTAGGATTTGGACTTACTTAACTCCCTTCATTATATTATATAGTAAAAGTAGTTACTAATTCAATTATTATTATTTGTATCTATACTTTACTTGAAAGGAATTTATTAATTGACATCTCCATTGCTATTAGACAATACAAATATATTAGCATTTTGCATTTTATTTAATTTAGTTATAAAGAAAGAAATAAAAAAAATTCATTTCAATGGTGCCCCCTGGACCGAAATTCCTGGGTCAACCATTGATCAGGACGTGACAAAACCCTTTCTCCTGATAAGATTAGCTTTGATACCATTATTGGTTGTGATTAGCTAATAACGCTGTTGGGAAATCCCTACAAATACAGGTTCATTCACATATGCAAAGAATTAATATAAAATAAATAAATAACAATTGATTGAGAACAAATGCACAAGGAGTTTTACCATGGTTTAGGCAATAATTAATCTTATGTCCACGTTGAACTTAACACACGAACTCACTCTGCACTATTAGGAAGATTATACAAATACTCTCAACAACAACTAAGGCTGTGCTGTTTTCCTATTCAAACCCTATTTTATCCCACTATTCTATCCAATCCTATCAAAATACATATTTGTTTCAATATTCTCAAAATCCAATCCTGTTTAATTCAACTCAAAATATTTAGATTTTTTTAACCTCTTGAGTTTGTTAATTTAATTAAATACTCCCAACAATAAAAGTTTATAAATTCACAAAAATACGCTCATCCACCCACATATTGCCAACAACTGACCATCATTATCGAAAGGTGGTCAGAATTTATCGGAATGACGTACGATTGGCTAGATATGGTTGGTCGTGCACTGACCTAGCCTTTTCCGATTAGATCCACCATATATCTAGTTGGAAAAGGCCAAATCAGTACATAACCGACCACATCTAGTCGGAAAATGCCGTATCTACAGCCAAAGATCTAGTCGTTAATGGCTAGATCTTGCCACATCTAGTCGATAACGACTATCATATCTTGATCGTTGTTGACGGCCAAACAATGGCCCAGATGTGGTCATCCTCAATGGCCAAATCTGGCCAGGTTTGGCCAAAAACAGCCAGTTTATGCACTATCGGCCAGATCCAGTCAATCGTGCATCATTTTGGTGACTTCCGACCACCGTCCGAATATGGTGGCCGGCTGCTAGATTTAATGGGTGGAGTGGGGGTGTTTTTGTTAATTTAAAACTTTTATTATAGTTGATGTTTAGCTAAATTAGCAAATGTAGGGGGTTAAAAAATAATCTAAATATTTTCAGAAAATATTTTTAAAAAATTTACCAAACACATTTTCAAATTTAAATCCTATTCTCGTAATAATAACTCAACTCAACTTTTAAAAAAATATTATTCTAAATACTCTATCAAACACAATCTAAGATACCTCTCACAAATACACATCACAGAGAAGATAAAATGATTTATCTGTTTCAGATTTCCCGCACAACATTATAAATAAAATGATAATATTCCTTCTATAAAACATTTTATAACAACTGTGAGTATGAAGATAAGCAATTTTACTTTCTGAAAAGATAAGTACTTTTACTTTCTGAAACAGTTCCTGCAAAAATGTTCTTAATAAAACTCTATCTGAACTATTTATACTTTTATAGTAAATTATCTTTATAGACTAATAATATTAGTTGTTCTATTCATCAAAGCACCTATGATTTCTTATATATGCATATATACATTCTGCAACAAGACTTTTTAACGTAACTTCGATGCAATGGAAATATATATATATATATTATTGTAATTACCACATGAAAAGGATGTCAAACACAGTGACATATTCAATATTGAAAACTTAAGAGAAGAATAATAAAGAAGAAAGAGAAGACGCACAAGATTTACGTGGTCTGATAATATTTTTGCATTTATGAGACACAATAAATAAATATTCACGTCACTAGAATAAGAAACAGATACAGTATCAAACTATTTTGTTAAGAGTGGACCTACGATACCATTTGCCTTAAGAAAAAATGAATTTTTATTTGCTATCGCCAAAAGTATCAAACTATTTTGGACAGCCCCAACACCAAACTAATTGGGCTTTGTTGAGTTATTAAACATAGTCCAAGTATAAAATAGGCTTTCTTAAAATCGTAATTGCGGCTCCAAACCTTGATTGGGCCTCCTAGTGTAATATTTCTCTCTTCTTGAAAAAAATGACTATACCTATAAGCAGAGGATTAACTAGGTATTAAGGTTATGAGGGTATTTTGGGTATAAACAGGAGATGTTTTTAAAATATTAAGTAGGTGAATTTAGTAATGGGTGCTACTAATAAATTAAATGGGGTTTAAAAATTACTTCCCTTTTTTAAATGCATGTAAATGTTTCTATTATCTCAATGCCTTTATAGAATTTTTCAGTTTTTTTTTTCTTTCTTCTATATAATGCTTTCTTTTTAATACATATATTGCTTATTGTATTTGTAATATTATATATACAAAATAATTCTTATAAATTAATGTGATAAACTTGCATTAATTTTAATCTTTTTTTACGAGTGAAGTCAAAATTCCCCATCATTCATAAAATTTTTCTTCTAGTAAATTTTTGTTTTTCATTAATAAATGTTTTTATGAATGAAAGGGAAATTTCCTCGTAAGTTTTTCCTTTTACTCGAAAATTTTCCTTTTCATTGGAAAATTTTTATTTTTCACTTGTGAATTTTTCCTCTTCATTCGTAGATTTTTCTTTTTCACTCGTGAATTTTTCCTTTATTACAGAGGGAAGTTTATTCATTAATGTATAACGGCTTTTTTGTCTTCATAATGATTTGATATGAAAAAGTTAAAATAGTTTTGTATAACTGCAGATTGCCTAAATAAATAATTCTTTAATCAAAGTGTCGTGACATTAACTTTATTAAGATTATATTTAAATAATCAATTTGAGGGTTGATAGCTTGTATAAACATTATTTTGAGCATTCTTGAAATAATCTTATATATTTAATGAAAATAAAATCACAGTAACATACTTAATTAAAACAAATTTTGTTTATGCTTATATCCTTTATGATTTAAACAACAATCACTATTGCAAAGTTTGTCGCAATAAAATTGTAAATATTTTGTAGTGCATGTCTCTTTTAACCTTTCATTGATATTTGAGTGACAATAAATTTTTAGAAGCAAAATATTATGATAAATAAAATAATTCTCTTTGAAAATTTTTGTGATAGTTTAAACCATCTTTAAACTTTTAGTCTAATACTACTTATCCCAAGATATATAAAAAAGTTTACATCTGAATGATGTGTCATCTTATATGGTATTATTGTCAATGCATGGGTGTAACCAAAAAATTAATTTGGCAATTGGGGTGGTCAAAATGTAATCTTCAATGAATTTATAGGAACTAAATAGAAATTTCCACATAAAACTTGAAGACTATACCAGGATAGACTTTATCTGCATAATACCGTAGGAGAAAGTGATGACATAATGCAAACAATGCCCCAGAAGACAAATAATCAAGAGATTTTGTTGCCAATTTTACAAGAATTTTGCGGGGCTCGAAGTGGCCATGGTCAAGGGAGTTTGTATGTAACTTCATCAGTGCATGTGATGTGACCATGAGCATGACCAACCAACAAAAATAACAAATAATTAGTGGCGGCAGATTCTGTCACCATGACCGTGAGCATGTCTTAATGGTTCCAAAGACTGCAGTCTAGAATAACACGTAATGTGAGCAATAAATTGAAATCCAACTCTTTATTATTGGTGATAAGATAAAATTTGTCATAACAAACAAAACCATGGCCATTACATGAAACATAAGTTAAAAAAAATGTGAAGTGTTGTCTTATATATTGACATATCATTTAACATCTCAATCCATTATTTACACTTTAAAGTCACGTAAAAGAATACATCACTTAGGATAAAAAACCGGAGTATATTTAAAGGATGTGACTTGAAGATGTTTAATCAAAGTATATGACCCATCTGAATAGGTACGATGAGTGAATAAGTACGATGAAACGTTGTAACCTATGTTAAAGGTTGTGGAAAGGGTATAAATATAACACTAGAGTTCTAATTTTTACACAACTTTAAAATCTCTTTCATTCAACTTATACAGTTGTTTCAAATTCTCTCTTACACAATTCCTTTTTTTTTTTTTCTTCTACATTCAAACAGTTTTCTATTAGAGTGTTTTAGGGGAATACTTCAATACTACTAATTGCAGTATTCCAAATTTGTTATAACTTGGAGGTAATTTGTCAGAAAGCCTGTTAGCAAACTATTACAGTGGGGGTAAATAAAACCTTAAGGAAAGTGTTCATACACGCCTCAAATCCATTTTATTTCATGATCTCTTAGACATTAAGGGTGTGTTTGTTTTCTCCACTTAAATCTTAAATCTAATTAGAGTAAAAGTTTTGGTTGTTTATTTTTATTTTTCAAATTGTTACTGAATAGAAAAGGTAAAATTCTCCTTTTTTTTTTTTTATATATTTATTTTTTTTTAAATTTGAATGCATTTTATACATACATAAGTTTTAGTTCCCTAAAATGCCGCTATATGATAATAATATAAATTTAAATAATAATGTTAAAATCAGACTTTCAAATTTATTTCATTTAAAATATTTTTAAACTACATCATCTTATTAATAATAAATGTAGTTTCCGGTGCTAGAACTTGATGGTGGTTGCTGGTTTTCGGTAGCTGAAAAATATTTTGGCGAGCTTTGGTGACAAAGTTAATATCAAAATGATCGTATTTTCCTACTCTATCCATCCCTACAACCATTTTTTTTTTAATCAATAGATGTGTCATTTGACCGTGATCTAACAAAGAAAGTTTGGACTATTGCACTTTCTATGTCAGATACCAGCCAAATGTCACATTTATTTCAATTGAAATTTATATAAGTAGTTAGATCAGTTACAAAAGATCATTTTGATATCAATTTTACTTCTTTTATGTTTATGAAAAATTTTCTGTCCACTAACTGGTGGCGGATTTTGAAATTAGATTCTTACAATTGATCGACTAAAATTCAGTTCTATAATATTTTCTATAATCAACTTTATAATAAGGGTATATTAGTAAATGCAAATATAAAAGAAAATAGTGATTTAATTCTAGTAAGTGTTAAAAAAAAACCAATAAATAACGAATAGCCCCTAACTATCCCTAAACAGATAATTTGTTCGTTGACCATGAGTCCATGACCATTACTGACATCCACGTTCTGTATCGCCTACGTTTTGGCAAACGGCATCCTGACTTGTTGATTGATTGGACAAACCAATTTCAGTATAGTTTACTGCTTACGAAAATATAATTTAATTAGGGCGAACGACTTGTACATACCCAAAATTTACTGTAATGACAAGTTGGTACCCAAAAGGTTTTGAAACGACAAATAGGTACCTTCCGTCATATTCCGTTAGTGATTTTTGTTTATTAATAGTGAAAAGACTAAAATGCCCTTCAAAGTTTCAATTTTTGTTTTTTATAAATTTAAAAATTTCTAAAAAACCCCCTAGGTTTGCTAATTTAATTAAACACCCCATATATAAAAAGTTTGTTAAATGATAAAAACACCCCCACCACCCCAATGCCTGCATTCCACCACCATCCCCGAATCTGGCCGGAAATCAGATTACGCTACGCATCCCCATCTGGATCTGCGTAGTGCCGATGTGGCCTTTTTCGAGCCGTATCCGCCACACGGACGCTCGGAAAAGGCCGAGTATCCGCCGGCAGCTAGATCAGGCCGGTCGGCCAGAGACTGGCGGTGGAAAAGGCCGACGACGCCGATCGGCCGCCGATGCCGCAGATGGAGTTTTGCGGCGTCGGCGGCCAGATCTGCCGTGATCGGCCTTTTCCGGCCAGTCGGCTACGATCTGGCCGGAAAGGCAGATCGCAGCGTCGACAGCGAGTCCGGCGGTTACGTATCGTAGCGCAACTTTCGTCGATTCCGGCGGTGGTGGCGGAATCGCACTTGTTGGTGGGGGTGTTTTTGTTATTTTATAAAACTTTTATATATTGGGGTATTTAGTAAAATTTGTAAACTTAGGAGGTTTTTGAAATTTTTAAATTTATAAAAAACTAAAATTCAAACTTTTAAGGGTATTTTAGTCTTTTCACTATTAATAAACAGAATAAATGAAATCACTAACGTAACATGACGGAAAGTACCTATTTGTTATTTCAAAACCTTTTGGGTACCAACTTGTCGTTACGATAAATCTTGGGTATGTATAAGTCGTTCTCCCATTTAATTAATACAAAAAACCCGGAGTGTTAAGATGTACGTACTAAATTATTCATGTGCCCAAGAGGCAAGAGCTAGTCAAGATCTCGTTCACATGCATTTGTCATCATAATATTTCGTCTTATATGTAAGAGTTATTACGGGGTGTTTAATACTTTTGGATTATGACGAATAATATTACCCATATAATATTTTTATATAAATATGATATAATAAAAAATAATTAAGTAAAAATTATTTTTAATTTAAAATCAATTAATCACCTTTTATTACATCATATTATATGAAAAATATTTTATAAAAATATTATATATGTAGTATTATAGATTATAATGAATACACTTATCTTAAGCACTCTCACAAGGTTTATAAAATTAACTCTTATTTTAATTTTTTTTCTTATTTACCTCAATTCACTTACATTTTATGAATCATATATAGTTAAATAGTAATATTTTCTATTTACAAGCCATTGAACCTAAAGGAACGAAAAATTAAAGCTTTTAGATTGAGGGTGAGTTTGTTTTCACCATTCTTATCTTAAATATAATTAGATATTGGTTTTTTTTTTTTTTTTTTTTTGATATAACACCGCATATTTCCAGATAAATGTATTGAAAAGAAAAAAAGTTAAATAAAAAAGTTAAATTTCATTAGTTAAAAATCTGAAAATTTCTAACAAACATGCACGTAAATTAGACTACCCAAAAATATCATAGTTTCATAATAAGCATAAGCTTACAGTATAATAATAAATAAGACATTTAATTTATTTATTTAAAAAAACTTTTAAATTTATTAAGTAATTTTAATACCAGGAATTGTTGAAAGAAAGAAAAGAAATAATTTTTAGCGGCTAATTTTAATATCAAATGGAACACAAAATGTTCTGTAATTTTACAATAATTCTAATAATTGAAAGAAAAAGATATGATAAATATCCAAACCACAAACATAGATTTAATTAATTTCTTCAAATCCCAACTACATATATAAGAGCAGCTTAATTCAAATACAGGTATCTCCATATAAATAAGTAAATTAAACTACTACCTGTAATCAATGACTACATAAAAGATGGTACAAATAAAACCGTAAATAGGAGCAAGACATAATTATTAGAACACGTACCAGTATGGAGGATAGATATATCCAGATGCTTCAGAAATTTAAACGAACGGCTAGTGATGATGAATCATTTTTCTTCAATTTTTTTGATCTTTTGACCGAACTTGTTTTCAACAGACATTTTGTCTTCTTATAACTTGGTACCTTGTCGGTGGACAGGGACAACGCACGGAAATAGACACCAAATGGCCATTAATTGTTTGGGATGGTCCGGAATCCAGCACAACCTGACCGTTTAAAAGTGTTCCGGAGAAGGGATCTTCCTGTGAACAAATAGGGCACTGAACGATAACAGGGATCGTTGCCATTCTTTCACTTCTGCCTTGGCCCTGACAAGCTGTAAGAACGATCTGAGCATGAAGGCCTCTAGATGTCCATATATATAAACACACATGATTATAATATTGACCAAAGCCTTTCTTAATCAAATTATAGTATTGCATTTAATTACAAATTTTATAAATTAATTATATAACATGATGACTGATGCTGGCAATGATGTGGCAATAATGCGACAGTCATGCACTTTGTACAATGAATGGTTAACATGGTCAAACACTAATGTCAAGGAGAATCATATCATGTGCCAAGATATTGAGAATCACAGAAAATTTAATAGTAAATTACACATAAGTCAATTCTTTAACAAAAAAAAAAAAAAAAAAAATCAGTCGAAGGATTAAAAAATTTTACCTGAAAAATACAAGGTCGATTCAAAATCAGCATCTTTTGACCTTATTTTTCGTAATTATATGTAACAGCTATAATTTTACAAAAAAAAAAAAAAAAGAAAAAGAAAAAATAAAAGGGATAATTTTTTTATTAATTAATTAATGATCAAATAAACTCCTTTTATTAATTTTTCTAGAGCAGGAATCAGGGGCATAATTTCATAACATTAAATAATTATTTATCTTAGGCATAATTTTATGAATTTGTATCACAAATTTGTGTTTCGTTTCAAAACCGTTATAACTGTAGCAAATCAAATTATAATTGGGTAACCAAAGGGCTAAATTTGCAAACCCAAAAAAGAGATCGTGTGAAGGTAAATCAAAATCACCATCGAAAAATCCATTTTCAACAAAATGATTTGCCAATTGGGAGTACCCAACCAGGAAATTTAAAAGTAACAACAATAATCAGCAAGCATAAAGAAACACATGACAATCTAGAGAAAATAGTAGATACTGTAACCTATATATTGATTGGAAAGATCTTAATAGAAAATAATATCAAAAGGAAAGCAAAGGAACTAGAGACAATTTTCTAGTAATAAATTGGTTGAGAAAGATATCGACAAAAGGAAAGTAAAATACATACCACAAAAACATGTGCTTCCCCTGGTTTTGCACAAAACAAGGACAAGATGGAAGTACACACCGCACCCCCACCCCCCCAAAAAAAAAATCACAAAACCCCTTCAATTCTTAACAAAGCTTCACAAACAAAATGATGTTTTTTTTAACACATAATATATTAAAAGATTCTAAGGAAAAATTCTAGAAACCATAATTGAATGAAACTCACAGGGCAGCCTTGATGTTGGCTTAGGAAACAAAGAAATCATAGGATGTAAAGTCAAATTTCACAATTTTAGACTTGTTTTGCTGAACCTGTTCTAGCCAGATGAATATATAAACAAAAGAAACAAATTACTTTTAGGAGATCGTGCAGCAAAAAAAATAGATTTAAGATTAATATCATACGAATCAAAACATATCACACAAAGAGACACAATATTTATGTGGTTCAACATAACACGCCTACATCCAAGAATGAGAGAAATTCACTATAGTTTCATGAACACGATATACAAGAGTACACAACACCATAAACCCGGTACAATTAATAGAGCGGAAACAATCCTAGCTTCTAACCACGCTCAACCCAATACTTAAAGCGGAAACAATCCCAATTTCTAAGACACTCCCCCCGTGGTGTTTAATAACCTTTACATGAAATACCCTATGTTATCATATTCTCTCATAACCTTAAATTGGTTCTCACCCTTATATTTATAGGTAGGATATGAGATATTTTAATTATAATAGGATTCATATTTAAATTCCCAATAGGACTCCTAAATTATATTTCTATTTACAATTGCCATTCTTTATTAAATAATTTGACATACAATTTCACATGGGAGCAAATAGGAAAGTGAGCCACAATATCTCAACAATCTCCACCTTGGCGAGTTTTCCATCATAGCGACGAACGTGAGAGTTTTCCATTACAGCAATGAACATGATGAAGATAATGCTCCATCATCATGGCACCCAGGTCATAGAATAACGATGTCGAATTTTACTAGCATCCAGGTTGCATAGTAACCATGACAAATTTTGCTACCAAGATTTGAGAACCACTCCACCTACAACTCAAACCTGTTGTAGTCAGTCTCTTATGTGCATCCACCATCTTGAAAGAACTCATCTCTCAGGTCGCAACTTGGAGCTTTGAAACCACTTGTTAGGAAATCGCAGTGGAAAACATAGATTCGAGATTAATAACGTACAAATAAAATCATACCACACAAAGAGACAATATTTATGTGGTTTGACATAACTTGCCTACATCCACGGATGAGACAAATCCACTATAGTTTAATGAAAACAATATACAAGAGTACACAACACCATAAGCTTGGTATAGAGCGAAAACACTCATAGTTTCTAACCACGTTCAACCCAGTACCTAGAGCGAAGATAATCCCAATTTCTAAGACATTCTCCCCATGATGTTTAATAATCCTTACATCAAATACCCTGTGTTCTCATATTCTCTCATAACCTTGAATTGGTTCTCACTCTTATATTTATAGGTAGGATATGGGATATTCTAATTCTAATAGGATTCATATTTCAATTCTTAATAGGACTCCTAATTTCTATTCCTATTTACAATTGTATTTTTTTATTACATAGTTTTCCTAAAGACATACAATTTCACATGGGAACAAATAGGAAAGCGAGCCACAATATCCCAACAGTTACTTTCTAGTTTACCTTGTAGAATAAGAACTGTAGATTAGAAGAAATTGGTGTATTAAGATGGAAAACCAACATACCTCAAATGCGCATAACTCTTTCAAGAGAGCTCTATTCATCTTTTCTAACATATTTTTTTTTTTTTTTAAGGTATGGTAATGCCTCTCTTGCAGTTCGAACACAAGACCACTGGGTATAGCTAAACCCAATGTCTAAAGGGCTTGCCATTCAGTCACAAGGGGAAAGATTTTTTTTTTCTAGCATTTTTGAAAAACATGTACACAAAACATGGTGAAATAGCTCTAACAATGCCTAAGTTTCATTGCATTATGTTGTTATATGACGACAATAATTCCACAAAATTCAAAAAATAAATTTTGAGAAATAATATAAAAGGATAACAGTTTGTGTACATTCTTCTTCTTCTACTTATTCTTCTCTGCTTCACAATTCTATGTAGTTAGGTTTTCATTCAATTAGTTCTTGTGTTTTCTCACTTTGGAAAAGTTCAGTAGTCCAAGGATCTAAACGTGTTGACTTTACTTTGTGTGTTTTAAGAAGGCATTAATAGAGATGAAGTGTATTATACAGCAAAGGTAATGAAATCCATTTATTTTCAGAGAATGTTCTAATTTAGTATGCTTGTCTCTCCTTTTATTCCTTACTTTGAGCTTTCCTTTATTCTAGATGTAAGTAATTTTGTCGACTTATGAAGTTTGTGTGTGCATATTCATTTCTAATGTCTGCACATCCTTTTGATTAAAGCACAATTGTTTCTTCAGTTTACACATGTCATGACATTCTGAATTGATGTGTGCACATTCCCTTAGTCTTTTTTCATTGCATAATGTGTGGCCACATTAGAGTCAGATGTGTCAATAATCGTCTAGTCAGACTTTAATACAAATATTGTGTTTTCATTGGCCATTAGGATTTTATCCAGGACTAAAATATGCATGAGTGGTCCATTTACAAGTGATTATTTCAGATGTGGTCTTGAAAATTTGTTTTACTTCTCAAAAGTGATCCTAACAAGTTGTTGAAAACTTTCCCAAAATAGCCAAACATGTGTAAGGCTTTGTCGGCTGATTGTCTAAGGGTTTCTTGAGCAAGGATTCTTTATAATCTTCTTCATCCTTGCATTTGCACTTGAACCCTGAACATTCCTCTTATTGTTCTCTAAAAATCCGTTGAGGTTTTATTCCATTTGGTCAAGTCCTTTGTAGCTTTGTTAAGCTCAAAACACATTACTAACCTTTGTTGTATGAGTGTTGTTGGAACGTGGTTCCCTTGATGAAAGCTTGAAGGGAGTTCAAGTTGTGGAGTTAGAGGGTGTCTTTGGCGTTGAAGCATGAGTGGAGCTCGAGCTATCCAAGAGATGTCTTGGATTCAAGCAAGCTTTTGCAAGACAGTGGATCATCCCAAGGGTGATTATGATAGCAGGGAGTGTTTTATAGTTGATTGCTTAACTTCAACTTTGTAAATGAACCTTGAATGTTTGCTATTGAATGACTTTGGAATCAAGAAGCAAAGAAAATAGAACGAGTAAGAAGCGAATTCTGGAAAAAGAAAGTTGTAATATTCTAACTGAATTCAATGAATGTACACAAAGATGACTAGCTTGTTTTATATCAATCCATAATATCAAAACGGCAGTGTTCTGATGTTTAAGAGTCTACTTTTCAAAGTACACCCTACTTTTGCTTTCTTACAAAATACACTACGTAACCATTTTACAAACTAACCTGAGCTATTCTTAACTTCTACAATCTCATCCTATTATACTAACATTTCCCCTAAAACTAGACATAGTAATGTATTAGCATACACCAATATTTCCCCTTAAATTTGACCTCATAATGTACCAGCATATGTTAATATTGCCCTTTAAGATGAACCTCATTTTATAGTCTTCAAGGTGCAATCACAGCAATCACTACAAGTCTAATCAGCAAATGTTTCAAGTACATTAGTTAACACTAAGACAAATAAGGAGAAAATATGCCACAGTAGAAAACTTAGGCACAAGAGCACTAGAATCACCAGTTCTTCATGAATTCATGAATTAGAATTAGTAATTCAACAGTTGCTTTGTTACTTTTAAGCTTGACTCTGAGAATTTTAATGTTGGAATTAGAAAAAGTCTCCAGGGGACCCATCAATAGAAGCTACTGCTTCTAGAATTAGAATGGAACTTGATAGAATATTGGGGACTCATCAAGAGCAGCTATTGCTTCCAGGATCAGAATGAAACTTGACAAAATCTTCATCTTCAGTAAGCAAACTACTATCTTTATGAAGGCCTTATCTATCTCATTACTAACCTTAGCTTTTACCTTTAACTTGGCTCAGAGAGTTTGAAACTTGGAACTTGGAAATGCCTTGGTCAGAATATCTGCAACTTATATTATGTACCAACATATTAAAAACATAACTTCTTCTCTATGACTAATTCTCGAACATAATGCACATCTATTTCAATGTGCTTAGTGCATGCATGGAAAACATGGTTTGAAGAGAGAGCACTAGCACTCATATTGTCACACCACAAAACAAGAGTGTTGTTAATAGTTATACAAAGTTCTTGAAACAGGTGTTGAATCAAACAAATTCAGTGGCTGCTTGACTACGAGCTCTATATTCAGCCTCTGTTGAAGATAAAGAAACAACCTTCTGCTTCCTAGAAAGCCATTGTACTAGATTTCCTCCAAGGAAGATGCTATACCCATTAGTTGATCTCTTATCACTTACATCACTAGCCTAATCTGCACCGGCATATCCTTCAAGGATAAATTTTGAGTTTTTCTGAAAAATAAGTCTATGTTAAAGAGTTCCCTTGATATAGCAAAGAATTCTTTTACAAGCAGTCCAATGTGCAATGGTGGGAGAATGAAGAAATTGACATAGGCAATTGACAGAGAAATCCAAATCAAGCCTGGAAAGGGCAAGGTACTACAGACCACCTACAATGCTACGGTAGAGTGAAGGTTAGTCATAAAAAACACTATCTTCTTCCCCTAATTTCACACCTATTGCCATTGGTGTATTGCAAGGTTTGCAATCAATCATTCCTACTCTAATCAACAAGTCTTGAGCATAATGAGACTGAGTAAGGTGTAATCTTGAGTCATTGCGATTAACCTCAAAGCCAAGGAAAATTGCAGTACACCAAGATGTTTAAGAGAAAATTATTTGTTCAAATCTTGAATAATTTGAAAAATGAGAGTGGGGTCAGTACCTATGATGAGAACATCATCAACATATACCATTAGGTATATCACTTGATTGTCTCTCTTGTAGAAGAAAAGACTAGTGTCAGATACAGAATTTTTGAATCCCTAACCGACTAACACATGTTTCAGTTTGTCAAACCAAGCTCTAGGAGTTGTTTCAGCCCATACAAGGCTTTATATAGCTTGCACACATGCTTAGGGCAGGTTAAATCAGTAAAACCTTCTAGTACAGTCTCTGTTAATTCTCCATTTAGAAAGGCATTATTAATGTCGACTTGTTGGATATCCCACTGATTATGGACAGCTAAGGATGGTATAATTCTGATAGTGATAGGTTTCACAACTGGAGAGAATGTGTGAAAGTAATCCAAACCTGGTGTTTGCTGAAAACCTTTAGCCACTAGCCTTGCTTTATCCTTTAATAATGTCCCATCAGTTTTAAGTTTAGTCTTAAAGACCCATTTGCACCAAACTACATTCATGTCCAATGTATGAGGAACCAATTCGCAGGTATTGTTTCTCAAAAGTGCCTGGAATTCATCATTCATTGCTGCTCTCCATTCGAGTACTTGCAAAGCTTCGGAAGCTATTTTTGGCTCAGGTAAAATATGAACTAGAGAGAAAAGCTTGCCCTGTATATGCTTGAGAGTGACTCTTTGAATGAGTAATCATTGGATGAAAATTACTGGTAGATGCTGATGGTTTAGATATGGGACTCTAAATGGATGCCATTAGGGTGAGTAGAAAAGGACCTATCTTGGGACACCTCTGTATCAGGCTGAGAGACTGAGTTTGGCCCTACTGACTGAGAGGTACTATTAGGAGAATTAACAAGTACTTTTCCAGTATCCATCACTAAGCCTTCTGTGCGAGGCATCATTTGATTTGTTGCAATTTGGTGTGCTAAATTGTTAGATGGCAGGATTGAGTCAAGGGCCAAACAAACTGAAGTAGATCGTGGCTACATTTGGTTGGGCTAATTTTGTGGACTGTGAAGTTGAGGCAGGAGCTAAATTTTTTGGGGAGTTAATTGGAGCATTATGAGCAGAAGCACCAACTAGAGCAAAGTGAACACTAGTTGAAGAATCAAGACAGTGAGAGAAATCCCAAGTAGAAGAAACTCCTTCTGAATTTAGTGTTGGAGTCAGTCCTACAAGGTTAGTATCTTTAAAAAAATTACACTTAAAACCATATTTGAAACGAAAATCATCCTCATTGAATTTTGCTTATTTGACAATTTAAAGTTTTTTGAAAGAGGATAAGAATTTGTAGCCTTTGTGGGATGAACTATACCTTAGAAATACACATTTCTCTGATAAGGCCTAATATATGGGTAACAACAGCTCCCAAACACCTTAAAATCACTGCAATTTGGCTCTTGATTAAATAGTTTCTGAAACGGAAAAATGTTGGCAGTGGAAGAGGAAGGAAGTCTGTTGACAATGAAGGTTGTTGCAGAAAATGTTTGCCACTAAAAAGCAAAGAGGCATGGCAGTGTGAGCTAGCAAGGTTAACCAAAATTCACTAATGGTTTGGTGTTTCCTTTCCCCTCTTCCATTTTTTCGGTATAAGTAAGGGCACAGATGTCTAAAAACAATCCCATGTGCTTGAAGATACCTTGCAAATGGTCTGAATTCTCCTTTCTAATCCGTTTGCAAGCTTTTCAATATAACTTTAAATTGCCTTTCAACAAGTCTATGAAAATGTGTAAATATATTGAAAGCTTCAGACTTTAGTTTTAAGGAATAGATCCACATATATCTTTTAAAGTCGTCCACAAATAACAAGTAATACTTGAAACCTTCAAAGAAACAAACTGGTGTAGGACTCTATAGGTCAGAGTAAACCAATTCTAGAGGACCTTTAGTGTGAGACTATGATAAAGGAAAAGTAGCTTGTTGCATTTTACCAAATTGACAAGCTTCACAAAAAGGCATTTTATTCTCAAAAGGGCCACATATATTCATTGTATCCATTACATGTTTCAAGTTCTTCTCATGTGGATGCCCTAATCTAGCATGCCATAACTTAGTAAATCTAACTTTTACCTTAGATTCATCTATTGGTGTACAGTGAGCTTAACTAACTAATGCTCCAAGACTAACATTAGAAGAACAAGTAGCAGTACTAGTAAAAGGTTTATTCTCTATATCACAAACCTGTAAACAGAGCACCCATAGATGTTTTATTCTACATACTATGAAGCTGAAATAACAAGATGAAACTTATTTGACTATGAACGCGTACAGCAGATGCCTTATTTTTTGTACTATGAACTAATGAAGCAGCAACACAAACAGATGCCTTATTGTAGTCAAGGGAAGATGAAGATACATCTTTCTGAGTAGAGGAGGAAACGAATGCAGAACCAACAATAGGGAGTGAAATTTGCAATTGGTATAACCCATCATTTAGAGAGTCTTGTAGTAAAACAACCTTGGTGACCTTATCCTTTATGAGACAATGATAACAATGAAATTCCACAATAACCCCATTATCTCTAGTGATATAAGATATACTTAATAAATTTTTTGCAATATGAGGTACACATAACAATTTCTTAAGATATAATACCCTAAGACAAGTGGTGGAAGGTAAAAGAGACTCACTTGTGTGAGTGACAGGAACTTTCTGACCATTTCCAACCTAAACATTAAATTCACCATGATAATGTCCTTGAGGAGCAAGTTGTTAGCATAAGAGGTCATGTGATTGGTGGCACCTGAATCTACATAACAGGTCTAGTTAGTGACATTTTGAGGAGAAGCAATAGGCATATTCTGTGAGGAAATTATCAAGGATCCTTCTCCCTAAAATGAAGTTGAGGTTGGACTAGGAAAGATGTTTGCAGAAACTCCAGTAGTTGGACTTGAGTGTGGTGGCTTAGATGTCCTAACAAAACTAGAGTTGTAAGTTGGACTCTAGCAGACAGAGTTTAGTGTTGGTTGGCCTGCCATAATTCTGGCCATTAGAGCTTGAGCTTCATGAGTAGATGAATTCTGAAAATGGCCGTATGACCCCACTTGATTAGCTACTCCAGTATTGACAAAACTAGCAGGTGTTCTAGTGTTTCTAATGTTGACAAAGCCTTGAAAACCATGGTCAAATCTATGATAGCATTGGAGTGCATAGTGCCCTCTTTTGCCACAGACCTGACATATGAGGCGTGGTCGAAAGTAACCTTGTCCTCTGCCTCAACTCCTTATCCCTTGAGGATTGTAGATGAACATAGCAAAGGTAAGAAACCGACTAGAGTTATTTGTAGTTGCCAAAAATTGATTCTGATAAGGTAGATTGTAATCAGGTTCGAAACCTGTCTGATTTACGTTACTTGCTCCAAAAGAGGGAGTACTGAAAGTCTGGTGTTGTAGAGTGGTAGGAAACTGTTGAGACTGTAAAGCAAAGTTGTTCATAGCCAGAGTATTAAACATTTTCAACTGATCAGTGGTGAGGTTAGTTTCAAGCATAACCAAAGTTTTATTTTGCGGGATACTAAAAGTTTCATTAGAGCTTTGTTTTGCAACTATCAGCACTGAAGCTAACTGTTCATGAAAGTTCCAAGATGAATTATGTTGTCTCTCCAAATGAATTTCATGCTCGTGGAGTAAAAATGGGGCTTCTTGTAGTGTTATTTCACTACTAGTTGCCACAAGGTTTGCCACCACTATATCATATTTAGCTCCCAAACCATCCAATATATAGAGTAATAATTCTTCATCACTTATATGCGCACCACTTGAAATTAATTCGTCTCCTAGTTTCTTCATCTTTAAGACATACTCGCTTATACTACATGAGTCTTTCTTAGTACTTTGCAACATATTTATGAGGTGCAATGTTCTAACTTTTGATATCGACTGAAAATGTAACTCTAACAGGTTCCATTTTTCATAGGAGGTGCTACACTTAGCTACATGGTAAAACATGGATTCAGACATAGAGGATAGAAGCCAACTTACCAGGAATTGGTCAATTTCTTCCAAGTGAAATATGCTGGATTTGACTTCTTTAAAGTTTTCCCTAAATCATCTACCTTCTCAATCAGGAATGTCAGGGGGACGCTTCTTTCTCCAATTATGAAGCTGTCAAGTCCATGAGATGTAAGGGTTGGCAAGATCTGAGAATGCCAAAAAATGTAGTTCTTTTCTAGCAATTTTACCAAAATAGTCAGCAAGGTAGGAGGAACGCTCGAATTCGTGAAATTGGTGAAACCAGTATCCATTTTCCAATAGTTCGAAGCTAAATCAAACAGTTTAAGCTAAAATTAAGTAGAATTTGGAATAGAGATTACCTTTGATGTTGGTCTAGGGTTTTGATACCATGAATGACTTTGGAATCAAGAAGCAAAGAAAACAAAACAAAGAAAACAAGACGAGTAAATAAGCGAATTCTTGTTTTCTTAAATGTAGATCTAAGTGCCTAAGTTTCTTGTAAGAAGTTTCTTCAGCTTTTTCAGCTAGACTCATGTTTGTTTGATTTAGTGTTATGGCTTGCAGAATATATTTGTAGGCTTAGTGAGATCGTGATAATTGTGTTTTTATGTTACTTCCTTAGAGCTTGTGGTTGTTATAATATTAATTTTTGTGGTTGTTATTTTTAGATGCAAAAAATCTACCTTTACGAAAATAGGGTCTAATCCCGTGAGATTGAGGCCACCAGCAATCTGTTACACCTACACACGCGAGAAAACAAGCGTGAAGCGAACGAAAAATACCAGGGTGGTGTTTGCCATAGGCACTCCGACGCTCAAGTCAGCAAAGTTGAGTGAGACTAATTTAGTGAGGGTTAGGGAAAGAGAAGGTTATCAGAAGTTTAGTCGGAGACTATAACTACGGCTGTGATACGAAGTTCTCAAGAGTAAGAACTGCGAGGTCAGAAGGTGTAATCTGTGTGTGTTGTAAGAGGGTTGGTCTCTGTTTAAACAACGATTGTAGGATCTGAAATAAGAAATACATAACCTTGGGGTCTAAATAAACCCTAGGTCCAATAGGTGATTTTGGATCAAAGGGCCTAGCCCAGACAAGCTTGAGGGGTGATGAGGCCCAAACGACTTGAGGCCTTTACTGATTAGCTTCAAGCAGTGAGCAACAAGGTAGATGTGGTGAGCGAACCTAATATACAAACTCTGTTGCAAACCCAATCGGAATTGGGCCATGGCTCTGGGCTTTGTTGAAGATATCTTCGTCTTTGGGCCTATTTGGGCCGAAGACATTTTTGGGCCTATTTGGGCCGAAGACATTATTTATATGTTTGTTCACATTATTATTTTATCTTACTAGGTTTTGGCATCTTATTTAGGACAAATTAAAAATATCTTATTTAGTATAGAAAAATTATTTTTTCAGAGGACTGAATTTTCTTATGAAATAATGCTCAACTCAATGGCGGAGTCATGCTTAGGCCAAGCTCCAGAAAATTTTTAAGTATCGTATAAATTTTTTATTTTACTACCTATAAATTTAGTTTTTCTCATCTTGGCCACCCAACTTTTTAACAAAACACTTTAGCCCCTGTAGTGTAAGTGTAACTTCCTAATTACCTTCCGGCCCTCCAAAAAAAATTCTGGCTCCACCCTTGGTTCAACTTTTTCTTTTACAAACATTGAAGATACATGTGTAAAACTTAGGGTTCAAACAAAGGAATTTGAAAGAAAAATGAGAGCGAAGAGGGTTATTGGATTTCAGTAGATTCAACAACAACTAAGCTCAATGTATAGTAGCTGCTTTATAATAACTAAACATAAGCTAAAACGCATGGCTTTGCCTTAGACTAAAACGGAAACACTTTGCCTTGATTACTCTTAATACAAAAACGACTACGTTTTGAGCTACAGAGTGAAGCAACTACTAGAGGCCTTCTCAACTGCTCCTCTCAAGCTAAATTGTGTTAACAGTTTCATAGCTTGAGGCCTTCTCAACAGCCTCTCAAGCTAAATTGTGTTAACAGTTTCAGCTTGGCTTTGAACAAGAAAGGCCTCCTCAACAGCTCCCCTCACGCTAGAATGTGTTAACAGTTTTAGCTTGATTTGAATCAATAAAATTGTTGCAGTAGGCAGGAGCATATTTGCTCAGCTTCTTGTCAGAGAAGAGAATTGGCATTTGCAGCTTTGTTTGTATCATTTGCAGTAAGTCTGTCTGTAATACCAAAGTAATTGACAAAAAATATCTCAAAACAAATGATCAGAGAATCTCCAGCACTCCATAAGCCTGACTTGGTTCAATCACTCTTTTGTCCCAAAAAAAAAAAAAAAAAAAGTGCTACTGCAATCATTTATAAGTTTCAATATCAGTAATAAATTAACTCCAGACTTGGTTAAAAAATGACAAATTCACTCCAGATTTCATCACTGCATAACTTCACCAATGTGTTCACCATTGTCATGCAAAAAATCTACAAATCTTGCTGCTACAAACAAATCTTACTGCTGCAAACATCTACAAACTTCAATATTAGTGATAAATTCACTTCAGATTTCTCCATTGTTTTCACCACTATCATGTAAATAGCATCTACAAGCCTCAACATTAGTGACAGAATTCACTCCATGACTTCACCACTGTTTTCACTACTTGTTATGCAAGGAATTATGAAGTTATCACAAGGAATTTCAACTGAATGAGTAATGCTGAATAATGCTAAACTGAGAAAAGATAGGTTAAAAAAGAAAAAAAGAAAAAAAAATAGATTCAATTGATAGCTTTATCATTAGTAGCTACAACATTCAGCTTTTTAAAGTGTCATATTGAACTTTTGATAATGCTTTAGTGAGGATATTAGCTATCTGAAGTTAAGTAGGCACATACTGAACACAATCTTCTTGGCAAGTACATACTCTCATATATAGTGAGCATCTATTTCTATGTCTTTGGTCCTTGCATGAAAAACTGGATGGGTTGCTAATACCCTAACACTAATATTATCACACGAAATTATAGGGGGTTTGGCAAATGTTAGTTTAAGTTCAATAAAAATACTTTGTAGCCATGCAACTTTCGTGGCCGTATGAGCTAATGCTCATACACTAATTCAGTAGAGGATAATGCAACCACTTTTTGTTTCTTAGAGCTCCACTGAATCAAGTTAGGACCTAAATACACAGTAGCCACTGGTAAATCTTCTATCACCAACGATATTGCTCCAATCAACATTAGCATAACACTCAATATGTAGGGCAGCTGTTGGTCTAAAAACCAAACCATGGTTGATAGTATCCTTAAGATATCTAAGGATTCTTTTGCAAGCCTGCCATTGCAAGGTTGTTGGAGTTTGTAAAAATTGGCTCAACTTGTTGACTGAAAAACTGATATCAGTTCTGGTGAGAGCTAATTATTGCAGAGCACCAAGAGTGCTTTTGTACAAGGTGAGATTTTCAAACAAATCACTATTAGTGGGAAACAATTTTGTACCAAGAGCCATAGGAGTAGGGCAAGGATGTGCCTCAAGCATTTGTGTCTTAAGGAGCAAATCTGTAACATATTTGGTTTGTCTTAAATGGACACCAAAATCTATTTTGACCACCTCTAAACCAAGGAAGTAATGAAGTGATCCAAGAGTTTTTAGAGATAACTGCACATTGAGATCCTTGACTAATTGATGAATAAATTTTGTATTAGAACCAGTGAGGAGAATATCATCAACATATATCAAAATGTAAGTTACATGACAGTATTGATGATGAACTAAGAGGCTCGACTTAGATACAGAATAATGAAAACCTTTACTCAAATGTGCTTCCTTTAACTTGTCAAACTAGGCCATTGGAGCTTGTTTAAGGCCATACAAAGCCTTATCAAGCTTGCAGACATGAGATGAGTTGATGAGATCAACAAATCCAAAGGGTTTCTGCATTTAGACTATCTCATTTAACTCTCCCTTCAACAAAGCATTATTCACATCTATTTGCTAAATGTCCTAGTTATGAGTAATAGCAAGAGTGAGTATGATTGGAATTGTGGATTGTTTAATAATAGGGTTGGAGGTTTCAAAGTAGTCCAATCCAGGGGTTTATTGAAAACCGTTGGCTACTAGTCTAGCTTTGTATTTTTGGAGAGTACCATCAGCATTAAAATTTGTCCTAAAACCTACTTGTTGCCTACCACATTTATTTAAGAAGAAAATGGGACAAGAGTCCAAGTATTATTGTGAATCATTGCATCATATTCAGTTTGCATGGCCTATTCCATTTAGGTATGGCAAGGGCTTCAATTGTTGAGTTTTGTTTAGGAATAACAATTCTTGTAGCCACAAGAGCAATAGTTCTGGTGGTGGCTACTGTTTTACTTCTTATGGTTATAGGATGAGTACATTTCCTCAAAAGTGGCTAAAGGGTAAGAAGAAACTAAATCTATTTCAAGTGGACAAGTGGATACAAATGCTATGGTAGAGATGGTTTGTGGAGAAAGTAAAGAATCAAAATGTGATAGTGTAGGTGGGGATGATAATGGTAAAGGTAATTTGGTAGACAAATTAGAATGTGATAGTGTAGGTGGAGATGATAATTGTGAAGGTCATTTGGTAGGCAAGGATGATGTTGGTCAAAGAACAACTTCATGTGGACAAGTGGAGTTAGAATTGTTAGATGGTAGTGTAACAAGAGATTGAGTAGGTATTTGGGGAATGGGAATATGTGTAAGTGAAGACTGGTTAGCAGTATCTAACAAGGTATTTGGTGAAATGAGAATATGTGATGGAGGTGATTTAGAAGGTATGGTTTTAGAGAGGTCAGAAGACTGCATAGGAAATGTATTATGGTTTGCAGAATGAGGATAATTAGATACTGTGGAAGAAAGTTGCTTACCATTGATTGAAGAAGACTTACTCTAGGGACAACTTACTAATGAGTGGTACAATTGTAGGGAAGTCATGACTTTAATGGATTATTTTTATATGAGTTTCCTTATGTATTTCTATTTTCAAGAATCACAGGTAAGTGTATGAGTTTTAGGCAGAAAAATTGTGATTTTATACTCACACGATGGTTAGAGGCATTGGACATGTTGAAGTGAAAGCCAAATCATTAAGCAAGAGAAAGAATGTGAAATTGTTGGATGGCGTCGTGATAGGGCTTTGCTGTGTCGCGACACAGCAAGATGATCTAGGTAGAGAGTTAATGTCACGGTGTGAAGCATTATGCGTAGCGGTGTGCAAGGTTTTTAGCGAGTGGTGAATTATGGGAGAATTCGGTGCCGCGACGTGGATTGTGAAGAAAGGAAAAATCTTACCTTTTCCAACTCCGACTTGGACTTATATTTTCCCAAAAACACCCTTAGTAATCAAAAACTATAAATAGAACGTTGTAAATTATTTTAAAAGAGTTTTTTTTTTTTTTTTTTTTGTAAGAAAGAAAAAGAGATTCTTCCTAGGGCTTTGGATCATTCATGCTTTGGGGGAATTAAGGTTTGCTTTCTTCATGTTGATTTGTAACTAAATTCTTCTCTAGGGATCCAATGTAGCCTAATTGGAAGGCTCTGTGTTTAGACATCGATTTATTGTTAATAATTCAATGAAACTCTTGATTCATTCATGGTATTTATTCAATCTTTAATTTTCTTTATTGTGTGATAACCCTTAATGTGAATTATTAGGTTGTATGTGTTAAGATTAGACATATATCATGTGTTAGTCTTGAAGAGCTCATGGGAATGAATGATTAGTATTTTGTGCATACACCTTGACAGAATATTAGTTAGTTCGTGATTTCTTGAATGATTAAGTATTTGTGCATGCGCTCTAACAAATTCACCTTTATTCATGATTTCAAGTACTCCTACATTTAAAAGGTTTTTATACCATAGGCTCTACTATATGCCCTAGCTAGTCTTGTGTTAAAGATACTAGGTTAATCCCAAAAGCCTTATAGTAATACCTTGGGTTAGTGAGTGTGAACCCTAGAGAGTGAATTAAGATACAATAATTAGATGGTTGTCATAAAGCTGGATTGTTATGGTGAGATTGGAACCCTAGGTTTTGGTTAATTGGATTTTTGATAATTTACATAGTGGTTTAACTTTAGTTTTAATTAGTTGTTTTTCATTTGAATTATGATAATTCTTTTAAATCAATTTAGGGTATTAGTTTTATTTAAGGCAAGGTTATTCGGATTAGTAAATTGCTTACAAATCTTTGTGGGATCAACCTTTGCTTTTGCACACTACACTATGATAGTGATTTGTGCACTTGCGAGGAAGTAGAATTTGTTTATCAAGTTTTTGGAGCTGTTGCCGGCAATTTGACTGAAGTTATTTAGTTTTCTTGATAACGTGTGCTTTGATTTTGTTATATATATATATTTTTTTCGTGTTCTTTAATTTTAATTGTATTATATTTTAATTGTTTTTTTTTTTTTTTTTTTGGTTTCTTACTGTATTTGAAGCAGTTGTTAGAATTCCTTATGATATACAACTGAAACAAGTTCTTGCTAATGGTAAAAAAGGGGCTTTGAATGTAGGGGCCATTCTTATTTTACCATAGGGGTTTGAATTAGGCCCCCCTGATCGTATTTCGCCTAAGATGAAAGAAAAGATAGGCAATCTGTCTTTTCAGAACTACCGTCCCACTAAAAAAAATATTCTTGTGATAGCGCTTGTGCCTGGGCAGAAATATAGTGAAATCACTTTTCCTATTCTTTCCCCGGACCCTGCGACTAAGGTGTATTAGTTTTTGAATGCAACGTCACTGATCATTGGATAAGGAATTTTTTTCCTTGCATTGATAAAATAGATTTGATTGATAGAAAGAGGACGGAACCAGATATTCCTTAACATTCATCAGATTCAAGCTTAGAACCAAAGATAATGACCAAATTACCTCATCTTATGAAGGAATATGCATGTCCTACTATAGGAACATCATCATCTTACGTAGTTTTGAATTATGCAGCAAGGAACTACGAGCTAAAGAACATTCACTTTCAGATGTTTCCTTCCTTTCATGGCATAGACACAGAGGACCCATTAACTTTTATTCGTGATTTTACTTAACTGTTCAAACTTTCCCTTTGTAGAGTTTGATAGAAGATCAGTTGTGAATGCATTGTTTTCCTTACACATTGAAAGATGCAGCTAAGAGATTGTTCATGTCTTTGACCCTAGCTTCACTTACCATGTGGGATGCAGTTTACAACAAATTCATAGGTAAATTTTATTCTCATGCCAAGACTGCTAAACTACGAGGTAAGATTGCTACCTATACTCAGATAGAAGGTGAGTTGCTCCATGAGGCTTGGGAACGTTTTAAATTGTTGTTAGTTCAATGTCCACATCATAGATATCCTTTAGAATTGCTTAATCAATTTTCTTATGATGGATTGACACAGGATTGCCAAGGCATACTTGATAATGTTGCAGGTGGTGCTATAGGAGAAAAGATTGCACAAGAGACATATGAGCTATATGAGATGCTGGAAGCAAATTTGCAGCAAAAAAAGTGTTAGAGGAAGATCTAAAAGAATTTATGAAGTGAACAAGAACTTTGACTTGACAATGTAGGTTTCAGAATTGACCAATCAAATGAAGACTATGTGCAATATGATGATGGGACAAGGACAACGCCAAAGTAACTCTACAGAGGTATGTGCTATTTGTGGTAATAATGGTCATACAATTAACACTCGTCCTTCTAATGAGAGTTTTCCAGAGTATGTAAAGCAAGCAAATGCTAGAAACAATAATTGTCTTTGGTAAGCTTTGGATTAATAGTCTGAAGACTAGAGGAAACAACAGATGCTGGAAAATTAAGTGAGTTGTGTATCATTGTATCAAATTCATCGATGATTTAGAGCTTTTAGACTTTTCTGACATTGACGTGGGTCAAATTAGCTCTAATGCCATGTAAGACTTAGGGTTCGAATAGGGGAATTTGAGAGAAGGGAATTTGAGAGAAAAATTAGAGAGAAGATGGTTATTGGATTTCAGTAGATTCAACAACAACTAAGCTTAATGTACAATAATTGTTTTATAACAACTAAACATAAGCTAAAACTACATCACTTTGGCCTGATTATATTAATCGAAAAAAAGAACAATACACTTAATTTAGAAGACATAATGACTTTTATCCTTCAATTTTTATAATTCAATGAAAACAATATTACAATTAGATGATAGTAAAGAGAAAAAAATGCAAATGAAATACCATACTTTTGTTGGAGTTATCGACTACTTCAGCATTAATGGGTAACGGAGACGCACTCGGGGGCCCGGGGGCAGCGCCCCTGAGCCCGTAGGCGGTTTTGGGCTTTTCCATGTATAACCGCTGTAGGATATCTTTTAAGTTACTAATTTTTTATTGGGTTGGGCTTAGGAATATGAATCCTTGTCAAACTAGGTTTAGTCTCTTAAACCTAGTATATAAACATACTTTTCTCTTGTTATGTGAGTGAGAGCAGTTCATTCATTGTAAACGAAAGAGGTGAGGCATATTGCAATAATATTGACTCAGTTGGACGTAGCCCACATTGGGTGAACCAGGGTAAATCATGCGTGTTATTTTTTTTATTTACTGTTTGATTTGTTTTACTATTATATTTTGTTTTTGTTGTTGTCTCTATTTCATTCAACTTTCAAGTCATGCTCTATGAGAGATGAAATTATTTTCTAAGAAAGATAAAGTAAGATTGATAGATCTATACATATAAATCATAATATTCTTGGATAATGGATATATTTTGATTACTTGAGCGTATGCCTTCTCTAAACTCGTGATCACTATGAAAAGAAAGTGATATTTGTTACAGATTTTGACCCAAAGAAAAAAATAACAATAAATATAAAATTAATGTAAGATTTTACTTACCAAATTATGAAATATGTGTGAACATTATTTGTGATATATGCACTTTCGACAGTTAAGCACAATTGTGATTCTCGTTTTATCATTTGCGCATGTGGAGACATTTCTAGTATATGTGTAAACATTTGATTAATCTTTTCTCTTTGTACACGTGTCATTATCTAAGATATTTTATATCTTAATTTGCCTTATGAAACTTGTACAAAAAGTCTCTTTAGAGGTGTCACTCTATTTTTAGAGTGGTCCAAGAAAATTGGTAAAAGGTTTTTACATGTGGACCATTGAGATTTGTTTTTGCAAGGATATAAAATGGGTCATCTTGTCCTTGCAAACCAATCTAGTTTTTGCCTTCTTTTTGCTTTGAATTTTTTCTGAGTATTCTTGCCTAGGTTCATATTGGTTGTTGACTCTATTGACAATCACATATCTTTGATTGAGTTATGGGACGATGTTCCATTGATTGAAAACTTGAAGAGAATCAAGTTCTGGAGCAAAACGAAGAGTTCCGCCATTGAAGCTCATGTGGAGCGTGAACTGACCAAGCCGTGTCTTGGGTGGAAGCTTGCTGTAGCAGAGCACTGAAGGGGTCAGAGAGTGGCGTTAGAGTCGTTTAGAACAGGGAGTGTTCTTTCATTGTAGTACTTAACACCCAACTCTGGATTTGCTTGTAATTGTATTTGTTATAGTGGATTGGCTTCTTTTGACGGGGTCCCATAGATGTAGGCTAAAATGATTTTTAGCCAAACCATGTGAATCTATGTTTGCTTTACTTTTATGCTCATTGTTGGTTGTTTATTTTGTTGAGTCGATGAACATCAAGCAAAAACGTTAAATACCCATTGAAACCCATTCCGCTGTGCATTAAAAGAGTTCATATACTCTTTCAGTTAATATAACAGATAATGCAATCTGTAATAAACAACAAATAAATATTTTTATCACTGACCGGAGAACTCCATTTTGGGTAATACAATTTCATTAATACATCAGATGAAATTACAAGTCGACAGTTGGAAATGACATATACAACTATATTTCTTTTTCCTAACATTATACTGGCTTGGAAAAAACCGAAAATGGAATGATGAGGATAATATATCTCTCAAAAGACCATACTGGGACAAACCAAACACTAATAACGATAGAAATACAAATATAGTACCTAAAATAGGGATTAACATTGACTTATAGTGATTATAAGCCAGGTAAAAGCTTGAAATGAAGGCTAACATCATGGTTGCTATAGATATGAATAGCGTTAATAGTCCTGCCAACAACTTAATCGGTAATGATTTGAAAAAATCATTTTGGGCATAACGGGATGCAAGAATAGACAAAAACATTAGGATTGAAATCGAAGAGGAGGATAACGCAATTATATCTGCCATAACAAAAATACGGAACACGACATTACCTCGATGGGTAGGTGTTCCTTCCAAATTTTTGTTACCTCCTGCATCATTGACACCTCCTGGTACAGTGAAAGCCGCTTGAAAAACCACAGTAGCAATGATTGTTGCAACAAGCATGCATTGACTAGCTGTGTTCCTCATCCACTTTTCTCCATCTTTCTGTAAGCCTGCATGTGTACTAGTGAAGAGCTCTCGAGGTGTTTTGCCTTCTGAATTCTTCAATCCTCTAAATGAAGGCATTACAAGCTTTTCTACATCCTACATCATTAATATGAATCATTAATTTTACACAAAGAAGTTGGTAGCTTAATTTTTTAATTATAAATTCATTACTGTTGGAATTCAACTATATTTTTAGTATTAATTTTATTTAAAAAGTCAAATTATAATCATAAGATATATATTTTAATTGAAACTGTAATCCAGAGTCATCAACAATTTGTATTTTCTTGAAGTAAAGGTATATAAATAATTTGTATTTTTTCAAAGTAAAGGTATTTAATAATGATATTTAAATAATAAGACACTAAAGAAACTCTAAAAATATTTACCTTAAAAATGCGTAACTCTCGCTGCATTTCTAGAGCTGCACCTTGCACTGTGCTCAGTGGTCTTGGATCTGGATATTTTGCGGCTAGATGTAATAAACTATTTTCGTTGCTGTCTGAATAGGATGCTACCAACTGTTTGTTGAAACCTATCTGATCTATTAACTTAAACAAATCATCATGACGATGCATAATCGCAATGTGAAATATGGTCCGTTCATCATCATCTTTAAGATGAACCAAATCAGGATAAAGTTCGATGAGTTTACCCAAGAATTTGAAGTTCCCCAATTGAGCTGCTTTGAATAATAAATCACGATGCTCTTTTAAGTAATCCCAAATTTGGTCGCGCTTTGCCTTGAATATTTTCTCCCAAAGGCATTTGACTAACGCTAGAGCTTGATTTAACAAACTTGTTTTGTCATTTATGTTATTTTGGTCCAATAGATGAAAGGGCGTTAAAGCCAACCGATGCAAGGGTGTCAAAAGATCCATGCCATGCTCGTATTCAGTCATAGCCAATTCATTTTCATTAGCATCTTCATCTTCATCTTCTAGCAATTCCCTTGCAAGATCTGAAAAGGTCAAAAAAAAAAAAAAAAAAAAAAAAAAGAGAGAGAGAGAGAGAGAGAGATTGCTTTGATTCATTTACCGAAAAATTCGGAAGTTAACCAAATTACGTCCATCATTATATGTAATTTGTACATTTACTTATTTTAGTCAAACATATATTAATTCTATGATGAACTTATCATGTTATGCATTCTATATAAATAAAAAATTTAAGATTAAAATCAAGCAAGAAAAGAAATACGTGAATACTCACCGTACAAAGAAGTGTCGATGCTATCAAAAAATAATTGTTTTTTGTCAGCTAATGTCAGTGTTCCTCTATAGTACTCCCAGTATAAATATGACGCCATTTCCCTTTCTCCAAACATCGCAGCTAGATTTAGTGGAGTCAAATTACCGCCACCTCGGATTGCCAACAGGTCTGGGTCTTTATTCAACATTTTCTTAGCAATCGATTTGTTCCCAGCCATAACAGCAAGACAGAAGGCAGTGTTCCCTTTTACGTTTTGCAACTTGAGGTCATCTGGTGCTATCTCACCAATCATTTTCTCAACAAAGTCAGTTTGATTTGCTCCTGCTGCTACATGGAAAATAGTTTCGTGTTTCTCTGTTATTGCAACATTGAATGGGCTTGGTGTTGAAGCGGAGCTTGGTGAAGAAGACGCACTTAATGAACTTGATGAAGAATCACGGAGCAGAGGATTATTGAACAGACTTTTGACCGCATCAATATTTCCCTCTAGTGCAGCGTTAAGAAGATCCAAACGCAATTCTTCCTTACGTGGGTTCCGATCTTCAAATTGAAAAATAATTTGGATGAACATTACGTATGAAATTAAAAAGTGTCTCATTGTTTTGAGAGAGAGCTAACCAGTCAACAAATGAAGTGAAGGTAACCACTGAATATTTTGTTCACATCGTTCCAGATTTTGCTGCTGCTGACTAATATCTATTGGAACTTCCGTTGATTCATGATTCGAATTCCCACTTCCAGGGTCCATTTCTCCTGAATAAACGGGATCGATTTATTTTTGTCATAAGATATGCTACGAATACACATATGATGATATAATATTCATTGGTTAGACGAAGTGCCTCTCCCTTGAATTCTAATTATTTGTACCATGCATTTTTATATTCTAAACAGTGCGAATCCTTATAAACGTAAACTAAAGCAAACCTTATAAGTTCTACACGAATACATAAATTTCAATACATACTTACATATAAACTAATTTAAAAAAGTATTGTCATGTAAAAAGCTGTGCAATTTTTATCGCTTGAGGAACTAAGAATGCTTAGAATAGTAATAATTTAATTAATAATTAATACTAAAATTTATTACCCATTAAAATTAACTAAATAAAAAAGTTAATAAAAATATGATTAAAATTATTCATTTTTAAGAAAATACCTTTTAAGGGATAAACACCAATTCATTTTCTCATTTTCATAATACTATTTTTAGACAAACATATTGAATACTGAAAAATGAATTTACAAACAAATAAACTCTTAAAAGACAAAATTTCAAGTATTCTTATCAACTTAATTTTATAAAGTTAATTCATTCGTTGACGAGTTGATGACCAAATATAAAAAGATACGTAAATGAAAATATTTTAAACTGGAGACATCTTAAAATTTATATATATGTGTGTGTGTGTTTAAGTAACCCTAATCCTCCCCTTCTCATTTTTTTGATTTTTCTCTGACGTCTTTCTTCTCCTTTCTTCTTTCTTGTTTATTTTTCTCTCTTCTTCTTCTTTTTTTTTTTTTTTTTTTTTTTTTCTTTTTCTTCTCTGCCGCCCCTCTTCTCCTTTCTTTTTCTTCTCTTTCCTTTTTTCTCCTTTCTTTTGTTCTTTCTTCTTTCTTCTTTCTTCTCCTTCTTTCTTTTTCTCTTCCTTCTGCTTCTCAATCCCTTCACTCCTCCAGGATCCAATCTGAGCAAGACCACATCTTGTCACTATCTGGCCACCCCTTGCCTAGATCGTGTCGGTACGATCCAGTGAAGCAGTGGCCAGATCATGGTTGCCCGGTCTGTTCACTGCTACACTACCACAAACTTTTTTTTTAAATATATTTTGCATATTTATTTTTTCAGCTAAGAGCTCAATAGATTTTATAAATTATAAGTTTTGTGTTAAATTTTTGGAGAGTTTGAATTATAAATTTTCTTGATCTGGTAAGTAGTTGAGGTGTGGTTGTGGAAAAAAAATTGAGAGGAATATATTTTGGTGAGGAAGATTATGTTTTGGATGGGAATAAAATGATAATAAAAGAAAGAGGAAATTTTAGGGTGAATTTGAAAATTTTGATGGGGTTAAAAACAATATTTTTAGAAATTAAGGAAAATATTATAAATTTTATTTCATATATGTAAATTTAAATATTTTAGGCCAGATTATTATATTTTGGTTAAAGGGTAATACCGTCATTTCAATAAAACGGTTATTAACAGAGTGAGGGTTTCTTAATGAGGACAATAATTTGAGGTGTTAGATTTTTTGGATGGCTGAGATTCGTTCATATTAAAATTAGTTACCATACAAAATTCATGGGAGAGAGAAGGTGAAAGAGACGAGGAGAGAGAAGGTGAAGGAGACGCAGTGAGAGAAATTTTGTACAACTGTATATCAAATTTAAAATCTTGGTGATAAAAATTCAATATATAACATGAGAGAGAGAGAGAGAGAGAGAGAGAGCTGACCAGGAGGCACAATATGGCTTGTACTTGGTTCTGACGATGATGGCCTAGCTTCTCTTTGGTTCATATCTTGCGGCGGCACATCAACAACTATTTCAGGAATTGAACTTTCATTTGTCGGCTCCATGTCTCCTGAACAATATATATGTTCATTCATTAGTATGTTGAAGAGTCTATATCGAATTCTAAATTTTTCCCATGCGTTTTCACATCTAATAGTGCATGAATCCTTATAACATTCTTATTTTGTCATCTGACTTCAAATTGGAGACATGACATTCTGTTGATAGTTGTTTAAGGAGAGAGAATTAAAGAAATATCATTAAATACATCTACCTTTTAAACCAAGTTTTGTCTACTATTAAATCTACACCATTTGTTCTTACATCATCTTAGACTAATATTAGATATAAAAATTGGACTCAACACTATAAGTTGGTATTATCCATGATGACAGTTGATACAAACTAGCTAGAGATTGATTGCGAATAGAATAACAGTTCTGCATACAAACTGACTTGACTCAAAGTGAATGGATGCATATAATAACTAAACTCAATAAATAAATTACAACAATAAATGAATTACACCATATTTGTTTCTATGCAACAACTAAAATTATATATTTAATTCGCACATTGAATATATATATATATATATATATATTATTTGTACATACACTGATAATGATTCTGAAAAACTGATGGGAGATACCTCAAGTGAAAGGTTGATTGCAGGCAAAAATATCTGCAGGGCGCTGGTTGGCAGATGAATTTCGGAATACTGACCTTGACTACAATGCAGTACTTTGCACAAAACTTCCATACTATGTCTCATATATACAATTAGTTCAGTCTCAAAGGGATCCACAGAAAATATGTTTAAAAAGGATTAAATGCTCAGTGCAAGACCACAAAGGTTCAGAGATTCTTTGTTTTACACACCTTTTATCACCTAATGTAATTAAATAAAACCTCTTTTTAGTGGTAATGCGGTGGTAGGAATGGCCATTATGAACTGACAAATCATACCTATATCTCTTTAGTGATTAGGAAAAAAGTGAAGAACATTAATTAACTAAGATATATTAATTAAACCCATCTTCAGTGTAATAACATGATTAAGGATGCAACTTTAGCAAAGAAATTGCCGTGTATTGCCTTGGAATTCGTTTGGTCTTTAGACGCATTGTCATGATATTTTATATCCTTTGTTTTAAGCTTTTTCAGATTTATTTATTCATGTAATTATAGTCCTCATCAGTGTCGATGTAAGTTGACAATCACAACCGATTCATGTAATAGGACCATAATTTTGATTCTTCTAGCAAATTAATCAACTATTACGATGAACTAATTAATTGCTAGGGTTTCCTTAATAATATTTTTATAATTATATAAAACTATTTTTTTTTTTTTTTTTAACTTAGTTAAGCCCCATTTCGAAATATAAACTATTTAATTGAATTTAAAAAAAAAAAGATTGAAATAAAGGTACCATGAGCAACCATTTAAAAATATAAAGACCAATAAAAGCATAATGTCAGCTTTTTAGTTCTGTAAATTAAAACTCCCCGTTATTCTCATATGCTTTTCACATCACCTTCTGTGATCTTGCTTAAACAAATAAAAAATTGTGAACCAGCAATAAAATAATTGTTGATCGAATTAACAAAGAACCCCACCGTAAAGCAGAAGAATTAATATTCTATAGATCCATGATTTCTGTATTGTATATGAATTACTCAAAAAACTGAGTCCAATTAATCCACTATTTTTACACATAATGAGAACATTGAATTTAAAATTTTAGATATTCTAGAAGCTAGTTAAACCAATCAAAAGAGGTTAAGGGTTGTGCTGAATAATGGGATTAGAATTACTGTAAGTATTTTTGTTAATTTATGAAGATGTGTGTGCACATTCATTTCTAATGTTTACACATTTATTTGGCTAAGCACAATCATGTCTTTAGTTTACACATGTTTTAATATATTGCATAAATGTGTGCACATTCCATTAGTTTGAACTTATTGCAAATATGTGTGCACATTTTTCTTAGTTTTGTAAACATTTTTTTAATTAGACCTTTTAGCATAGGTGTCGTGTTTTCATTGCTTGTTAGGATATTTTACAGTTCTGAAATATGTATGAGAGTTCCATTTAGAGGTGTCCGACGTTTCAGAAGTAGTCCTAGAATGTTGTTGTGCTCTCTCATATGTGGTCCGACAATGTTTTTGAGAACTTTCCTAAAATAGCCCAACATGTGTAAGCCTCTGTCGGCTAAGTGTGCTAAGGGTTTGTTGAGCAAGGTTTATTTAAGATCTTCTTCTTTCTTGCATTTTTCTTTGAACCTAGATATTCCGTTTTGTTCTCTAAAAGTTCTTAGAGAGTTTATTCCTTTGGCCAAGTTCCTTATGTTGTTTTATACTCAAAATACTTTGATTATCTGTTGTTGTTGAGTGTTTGTTGGAACATGGTTCCTTTGATGAAAGCTTGATGGGAGTTCAAGCTGTGGAGTTGAAAGTAGATTTTGGCATTTGAAGCATGAGTGTAGCTCAAGCTATCCAGGTGGTTTCTTGGACTCAAGAAATCTGTAGCTGAGTGTTGGAGTAATCAGGGGGTGGAATTAGAGTCTCGTAAAGCAGGGAGTTGTTACATTATTGTACTTAATTTCGGCTCTATATTGACTTGGAACGTGTTTGCTATAGTGGGTTTGCTTTGTCTAAACATGATCCCATGGATGTAGGTTGTTAGCCGAACCATGTAAAAATGCTTGAGTGCTTTACTTTCTGCTTATGTTTGATTTTGTGTTTAAGTTGAATGCCTTTTCCCACAAACACTAGTAAACATAATCAACCCATTATGCAAATGTTTAATAAACTTGATTAAACATAAACTTTCATTTCGTAACGCAGTAGATTATGAAGAGTTATTTTAGTAGATCTATTTTTTTTTTTATTATTATTTTGTTTGTGCTCTATTTTTGCTATCATTTGCATCTATTTGTATTTTTGCCATCTTTGACATGATCTGTTCCTTTTTTTTTTTTGTGTGTGTTCACATTTGTCCTTGTGTGTTAAGATGATTCTCTTTAGTGAAGGAGGTTCCACTCATAGACCATCCATGTTAGAAGGACCAAACTACCCATATTGGAAATCTAGGATACATATCTTCTTAAAATCAATTAATGAATGACTCTAGATCTTTGTTGTGCATGGATGGAAAGCCCATATGATTGTTAAGGATGATGACACGAAGCCTAAACCCACTGATGAATGGACTAAAGATGAATTGGAACTTGCTAACTTTAATTCTAAATCCAGTCACACAATCTTTAATCTATTTCTATCGATCAAATTAAAATCATTGCAAACTGTGAAGTAGCTAAAGATGCATGGGATAAGCTTCGCATAAAAAATGAAAGAACTGATGTTGTTAAGAAGACAAGGCTTAGGAGACTTGTCACTCGGTTTTGAAAATTTGACTGTGCATGATGATGAAACTATCATAGATTTCATCTGTGTAGGATATGTGATGTTTCCAATGAGTGTTATGCCTTGGGAAAATTTTATACTAATGCTAAACTTGTCAGGAAAGTTCTATGCTCATTGCCCAAGAGATTTATGTCAAAGGCGACCTCCATTGAAAAATGTCATGATGTGGACTCCATGGACCTTGATAAGCTGATTGGATCTATTCAAACTTTCGAGCTCAATTATGTAAAATGGTGGGACAAGCAGAAATCAAGTAAAGGTCTAGCTCTAAAGAGTGAGGTAAATTCTAATCCTCTTGAAAATGTTGGTGAAAGTGATTTGAGTGATTGTAAATGTGCCTTACTCAAAAAAAAAATTTGCCAAATTTTTGAGGAAAACATGAAAAAACTAAATGTGGCCAAAAAAGGTAAACAACCTTTTATGAAAAAAAAAAAAAAAAAATCTGATTAGCTTATGTTTGGTGTGTTTTAGAAAAAGTTTTCAAAAGAAAATGAGAATAAAAATAAAGGCAAAAGTGTTTTGAGTGTGAGGGTTATGGGCACATCCAATATGAATGTGCTAACATCTGAAGAAAAAGGGTAAAGTGATGGCTACTACCATGAGTGAGAGTGAGGAAGATAAGTATAATGAGAATGCAATTTTTTTTAGCCTTTATGGTTAATCAGGAAGATAGTGAGTGTGTGTCATATGATGATTCCAATGATATGTATACTGAGCAATAAAAAGCCTATGATAAAATGTATAAACAATGGTTAAAGGCAATCAAGAAATTGCAGGCTCTTGAAGCTGAAAACTCAACCCTATTGAAAGAAAAGAAAACCTTTGTTTGACAAAGTTTTGTCCTTAACATCTGATTTAACCAACAAAGAATTATCGTTGGATCAAATATTGATTGAGCTAACTAAGGCTAAGACCATTGTTGAGAAGTTAAATGCAGGTACAAGCAAGCTTGATGAAGTGCTTGGGCAAGAAAAATTGTTTGGAGAGGGATCTGGTGTGGGATTCACTCTAGGTGCTAGCACATCCATGTTTGGTGTGCACACATTTGTCAAAGCCATAGAGCCTGCTGTTGTTATTGATACTAGTCAACAAGTTGTGAAGGTAAATAAATTTGTTCTTGTTTGTCACTTTTGTAATACGAAAGGTCATATCAGACCTAAGTGTTTCAAGCTCATTGCCTATTTGGAAAAATGCCTTGTAAAACATGACATGTTTTCTCATGTAACAACACATGCAAAGATTGGTTTTTATTCCAAAAAGGTTTGAAAAACCAAGTCTGGTGTAAATTGTTTTGTTGCCCATACCTCCTTGCTTGTCTTTCAAAATGATTAATGGTACTTTAATAGTGGTTGTTCTAGACATATGATAGGTAACTGATCTCTTTTGGCTAATCTAGAATTCCTTGATAATGTTCATGTTACCTATGGAGATGGAATGAAAGGTAAAATTCTTGGTAAAGGTTCAATTGATATACTTGGATTTCCTATGTTAAATGATGTCTTGTGTGTTGATGAATTGAAAGCAAATATAATTAGCATTAGTCAGATCTATGATAAGATTTTTGTTGTGCAATTCTCTAAAACCAATTGTCAAGTCTTGAATAGTGAAAGTGTTTCTTTGTTAGAAGGAAAGAGGTCAAATGCTAATTCCTATCTGTTGATTAATCAAGTTTCTTGTTTTAGCAAAAGACAAATTGTGTTGATTTGTGGCACAAGAAGCTTGGACACATGAACTTCAAAGAATTTTGTGAGACTTTCCAAAAAAGATGTTGTAAAAGTTTTGCCCAAACTTGAATTTCCAAAAGGTAAAGTTTGTGGCCCTTGTCAACAAGGTAAGCAAACAAAGATCTCACACAAATTTTTGTCTCATTTAATTACCTCTCGTGTTTTGGAATTGCTTCATATAGATCTTACGGGTCCAATGCAAACAAAAAGCATTGGTAAGAAGAGGTATGTTTATGTTTATGTGGATGACTTTTCAAGATATACTTGGGTTGATTTCTTAGAAGAAAAATTTGATGCTTTTGATGCCTTTCAAGTTTTGGTTAAGAAAGTCCAGCTTGAACAGACTTGCTTGGTGAAGAAAGTTATAAGAATTAGAAGTGATCATGGGAAGGAGTTTAAGAATGCTAACTTTGCTCAGTTTTGTGACATGCAGTGGGTTAAACATGAATTTTTAGCTCTAAAGACACCGCAACAAAATGGTGTTATGGAAAGGAAGAATAGAATGCTTCAAAAAATGGCAAGAGTGATGTTGAATGTCAAGAAACTTCCTAAGAGATTGTGGACTGAAGCAATCAACATTGTTGTCACATTTCCAATAGAGTTTTTCTAAGAAAAGAGATTATTAAGAATATTCACAGGTAGATGAAACTGATAACATGACTGCCCCACAGAATGTGTCCACAAGTCAAGAGGATGTGAACACATCTAAACCTCAGGCACCAGAAGCTCACACAAATGTGTCATCATCTTTGGCAGATGTGAATACACTTGGAGCTCAATTAGAAGAAGAACCAAATTATGAACACTTTTCACAAAACGAATGGATTGAACTAACAGTTGATCTAACTGATGAATTTACCCAGAGAAATACCTCAACCAGAAAAGAACCACCTTCATGGATAAAGAAAGCTCATCTTCCATCAATTGTGATTAGAGATCCTGATGAGGTAATGGTTACAAAAAGGAAAAGAATGAATGAAATTAACCATTTGTGTTATGTTTCTCTTATAGAGCCCAAGAATGCCAAACAAGCTCTTAAGGATGACTGTCGGATTGTTGTCATGCATGGGAGCTTGAACAGTTTGAGAGGAATGACATTGGAGTCTAGTTCCTAGACCTGAAGTAATCAATGTCATTGGGACAAAATGGATTTTCAAGAACAAGTCTGATGAGTTTGGAAACATTGTAAGGAACAAAGCCAAACTTGTTGCTCAAAGATATATGCAAGCAGGGGGAGTGGACTTTGATGAGACTTTTGCTCTGGTTGCTAGACTTGAGTCAATCTGATTGTTGTTGATTGTTGCATGTTGTTTGAAGATCAAGCTATATTAGATGGATGTGAAGAGTGCATTTCTAAATGGGATGTCGATGGATGAGGTTTATGCAGAGAACCTGCTGGATTTCAAGATCCACACAAACTTGATCATGTCTAAAAGTTAAAGAAAGCACTTTATGAGCATAAATATGCCCCACATGCCTGGTATGAGAGACTTACCTCTCTCCTTGAACACAATTACAAGAAAGGTAATGCTGATAAAATCTTGTTCATTAAGCATATTAAAGGTGATGTTTTGTGTTCACAAATTTGTGTAAATGATATAGTTTTTGTGTCAACTTCACACACACGGTCTCAAGAGTTTATTTGCTTAATGAAAAACGAGTTTGAGATAAGCATGGTAGGGGAACTTCGTATGTTTTTAGGACTTCAAATTAAACAATTTGAGAATAGAATGTTTGTATCACAAACTAAATATGTCAAAAACATGTTGAAAAGTTTTGGACTTGAAAATGCAAAACATGCCAAAACACCAATGAGCTCTACCCTTAGATTGTCCAAGGATAAACATGGAAAAAAGGTTGACACCAAGTTGTATAGAAGCATGATAGGAAGCCTGTTGTACTTCATTACCAGTAGACCAGACATATGCTTTAGTGTAGGAATTTGTGCAAGATATCAAGCTAGCCCATCTGAACTTCACTTGACAATAGTGAAGAGAATTTATGAAGTACATCTTAGGTACATGTGACCTAGGTCTATGGTTTTCATATGATACTAACTCTACCTTGGTTGGTTACAGTGATGTTGATTGGGCTGGAAGTTTAGACTATAGTAAAAGCACTTCAGATTGATGCTTTTATCTTGGTAACAACCTGGTGACATGGTACAGGAAGAAGCAGAATTCGATCTCCTTGTCAACTACAAAAACTGAATACATTGTTATAGGGAGCTGTTGTACTCATGTTTTGTTGATCAAACAAATGTTATGTGATTATGGTTTTGATCAAGAGTGTGTGATTGTGTTTTATGATAACACTAATGTCATTAACAATTTGAAAAACCCGATTAGTGAGATTTGTAATCTTGGTGAGTTGAAATGGCTTGCGGCAAACTCTTGTGCCATATTGGAAATGAAAGGGATGGTTAATTTTCAACCCCACTATGAGGGATGATAAAGTGATTTGGGTCCCTTTTGTAGCTAAAGACTTCTTGGTTAACTCAGCTTGGAATGAAATTAGGGTGAGGAAGACTAAGGTTGATTGGTACCATCTTGTGTGGTTTCCAAAATCTATCCCTAGACATGCTTTGACCCTTTGGATGATCATCAAGGGGAAGCTCAACACCAAGGACAAGTAGGAGAGGTATGGTATCTCTCAAAACTCTTGTTGTTGTTTTTGCAATTCTGCCCGTGAATCATTAAATCATCTTTTCTTCACATGTAACTTTACTAAGTCCATTTAGTGCTAGGTTCTTGATATAAACACTATGGTTACGTGGAAGGGTCTTGCAGTGACTATATCAAGGGCTTGTCCCTTAATTGGAAGAGGAATAAGCCTTAGGGAAGTTGTGTTTGGGTGCTTCTGTCTATTGGATTTGGAAAGAAAGGAACAATAAAGTGTTTGGTGGGAAGTACAAGGATGGTACTTCAATCGTTACTATGAATAAGTTAATTGTGAGGGATAGAACTATGAATCTTAGGATGATGAGAGAACCATTAGTAATAGGAGACTTGCTCATGATTGGGGGTTACCAATGTGCATTTTTAAAGGATGATTTTAATTGGTTGGCTTTGTTTTGGTGATGGCTGCCTTGTGTGTGTTTTAGAGAAAGTCTTAGTCTTGTATAGACTTTTGTTTTCGTCATAACCTAGGGATATTGCCCTATGGTAGGATGTGCATTGAGAGATAATATTTTGTATAACTCTTTTGTCTTGGTTATACTTTTGTTTTTTGTTCTATCACAGGGATATGTCCTATGGTAGGTTGGTTGTCTTTTATATGTCTATTTGTACATTTTTTTTTTCTTTCTATTAAAGCTTGATTACAAAAAATTACTAATTTAATAGGTGATTTTTTAGTAATTACGGTTTGTTCGGATTTTGATAATTTTGCATAGCCCTAGTATTGATTGGTGTGTGGATCACGTGATATCCCCATTGTATCATAAATGTTCTCGTAGTACCACTCTACATTATTCACACATACGATAATAATGATTCTGAAAAACCGATAGGGCAGTTGGTTGCCTGATGAATGTCGGAAGACTGATCTTCACTACCATATATGTACTGCAGTGTGCACAAAACTATCAATACTATGCCTCATAAATATATATGGTTTATCGTAATTAAATTTAGTCTCAAAAGGATGGATCAAATATAAATTAAAAAACGATTTGTTGTATATCGCTTTAAAGTAATATTAATTAACTTGGTTAAAATTAAAGTGTATGCAAGTTGATTGTCTTTTGTTAACTTTAATTAAATAACTTGGTTCATAGATTTTTTGTTTTTAACAATCTTTGAACTAAACTTGAGAGAAGAAAAGAAAAAGGTAAATTAAAAGGGAAAGTAAAAGAGGCTCACGTGAATTGTATTTTTTATTCAACATTTATGACTGTACAGTAAGTAGCACTTTTATAGTGCTCTGTTAACAGCAATACTATAAAATGTAACTAAACAAACTGAACGTAACTAAAAACAACTTGAACTTCGCCTAACTGTAACAGATTAGTAACAAATCAATAACTAAACACATTGGGCCTTCTCATTAATATCCTCTCGTAAACTAAACTGGGAGTTCTCATTGCTTACTTGACTTACTACCTTAACATCCTTCCGTAAGCTTAACTGTCTTTCTGAGATTCTGACCTTCTTTGACTTTTAGATTCAATATCCTTTCTTTAACACTCAAATGCTGTATCACTCAGATTCTGTAGTATCAACAATTGTTCTGCAGTATTTATTCAACACCTGCTGAGATCAACTCAACCAGACACAACCAATCATTCTAGTAGCAACCATAAACCAAAAGCACTACTTGTTGTGAAACTGATTCTGCAGTATCAACAATTGTTCTGCAGTATTATTCAACACCATTGTTACACCACATACATCAGATGTTTCTTTTCTGTAGTAACAACACTTAATACAAATCGAATCAAGATTGCACATCATCCCATACACATCAGAACATTCCTACACTTTGAGTAACAATCAACCAGCAAAGTACAATCAAAAGAAAATTAGCAGGGCAACCAAAAAGAAATTAGCCAGAGCACTTCAGAGTACTAGCACTTCAGAACACTATCACTTTAGAACACCAAATTAGCCAGAGCACTTTAGAGTACTAGCACTTCAGAACACTATCACTTTAGAACACCAAATTAGCCAGAGCACTTCAGAGCACTAGCACTTTAGAAAACCACACTTCAGAACACTGCCACTTAGCCAGAGCACTTTAGAGCATTAGCACTTCAAAACACCACACTTCAGAACACTGCCACTTTAGAAAACCACACTTCAGAACACTGCCACTTAGCTAGAGCACTTCAAAGCACTAGCACTTCAAAACACCACACTTCAGAACACTGCCACTTTAGAAAACCACACTACAAAACACTGTCACTTAGCCAGAGCACTTCAGAGCACTAGCACTTCAGAACACCACACTTCAGAACACTACCACTTTTTACAGTACTTTAGAACAGTATCACATTTTATCTAATCACTGTAATTTTGCAACCTTTGATTAAAGATCATCAGAATACTTTTAATCACTACAATTTCATTCTTCTTTAATAACTGCAGTGTCCTTTATAGAGTTGCAAGATTAAGCATCAGTTTTCACAAGAGAGGCAACTACTGTCAGTTTTTCTCTAAGAGTTTCAAATCGTGAGGCTGACAGAGATTTGGTGAATATGTCAGCTTTTTGGTGTTCAGTTGGAACATATTGGACTTTTAGATTATTAGCAATAACTTTTTCTCTAATGTAGTGAACATCCAGCTCAATATGCTTGGTCCTAGCATGAAATACTGGATTTGAGGCAAGAGATCCAGCACTTTGATTATCACACCACACAATCGGTATGGTAAAAAGACTTAAGTGCATTTCAGAAAATAGACTTTTGAACCATGCTATTTCTATAGCTCCCTAAGCAAAAGCTCTATATTCTGCTTGTGTGGAGGACAAAGCCACTACCTTCTACTTTCTAGCACTCCATTGGAGGAGATTAGGTCCAAGAAAAATGCAGTAACCACTGGTTGACTTGTGATCTTGAATATTTCCTGCCCAATCTGCATCAGTGAAGCACTCTAGACTGAATCTGTGTATTCTATGAAACTGAATTCCAAAACTGGTTGTGCCTTTAAGGTATCTCAACAATCTCTTGCAAGCTTGCCAATGTAGATGAGTAGAAGCTTTGAGAAATTGACTCAACTTGTTAACTGAATAGGCAATATCAGGTTTGAACAAAGTTAAATATTGTAAGGCCCCAATGGTACTCCTATACAGGGATGGTTTATCAAATAGGTCACTGTCTTCAAGAGTGAGTTTGTTTCCTAACACCATAGGAGTAAAGTATGGTTTAGAGTCCATCATGCCAGTTTTTACCAACAAATCCTTGGCATATTTTTCTTGACACATGTGGATACTGGAGGTTGATCTGCATACCTCAAAACCCAGAAAATATTTAAGGGATCCCAAGGTCTTCAAGGCAAATTCATCCTTTAGCTTGTGCACTATTTCTTGAACTAATTGGGAACTACTTCCAGTTAAGAGAATATCATCAACATAGACTAATACATAAACTACCGAGACTTATTCGAGCTTGTAAATAAACAGACTTGGATCAGGGGCCTTATTGAACTAATACATAAACTACCAGATTATTGAGCTTGTAAATAAACAGACTTGGATCAGCTATTGAACTAACAAATCCCCACTTCAGAAATGCAATTTTAAGTTTCTCAAACCAGGCTCTTGGAGCCTGTTTAAGTCCGTATAAAGCCTTGACCAGTTTGCACACATGGAGTGGTTTTGCAGGATCAATAAATCCAGTAGGTTGAGTCATATACACTGTTTCACTGTGTTCCCCATTCAAAAAGGCATGTTGACATCAACTTGTTGGATGTCCCATCCATAGGTGATAGCTAGGCTAAGTACAACTCTAATTGTGGAGGATTTGATGACAGGACTAAAAGTCTCAAGGTAATCAACTCCTGGAGTTTGTTGGAAGCCTTTAGCAACTAACCGGGCTTTATATCTTTGAATAGAACCATCTGGGTTGTGTTTAATTCGGAAAACCCACTTACAACCTACAACATTCATATAGGATTCTGCTAGAACAAGGTCCCAAGTGCTATTTGAGAGTAAGGCAATAAATTCACTATCCATGGCATCTTTCCAAGAGGGATGAGAGAGTGCTTCAGCCACACTTACTGGTTCATTATTGTCCAGGTGAGAAGTGTAGTGATAGAGGGGACTAACATAGAATTAAGAAGTTTAGCTTTGGATCTAGTAATCATAGGATGATTATTCAAAGGTTTTGACTCAATGGGTAGGTTAACTACAAGATTAATACCACCAGGTGAGCCTGAATGTGATGCTGACTTGAATAATGGTGTATCAAAAGGAAGGTCTACTGTGAGATGAATAGGTTTAGGTGATTTATCACAAGGTGAGGACTCACTAAGTTGATTACTATTGTTTGTAAAACTGACAGAGGTGGACTGATTGCTTTGATTAGTAGAGCTACTGACAATAGTAGAGTTAGAAGGCTGATGTGTAGTAGGACTATCTAAACCTATTGTGGACTTGATAGAACTATCTGAATTTGAAGTAGGCTCGCTGATGGGATTAGCACTAGGACTGACATAGGAGAAATCATGAACTCCGGTCTCGCAAGTTAGGAGAGTAGTAGTATGAGTTCTACAGTCATTCATGGATGGACAGGAAAAATGCTGGTTAGTTACAACAGGAGATAAAGAGTTGACAGGAAGAGCAGATATTTGTGAAGTGGACTGATTAGTGATGGAATAGGGAGCTGAACCATAATCAAGAAAAGAGATATTAGGAGCTGTTTGAGATTGAAAATGTGAGAAGGAAGCAAAAGGAAAGGTAGATTCATCAAATTTAACACTTTGACAAATGTAAATTCTGCCATTAGCCATGCATTTGTATCCTTTGTGATGCATACTATACCCAACAAAAGTGCACTGTCTAGTGTGAAAGTCAAATTTATGAGAATTGTATGGTCTAAGATAAGGGTAAACTGCATAACCAAAAACCCTAATAGCTGTATAATCTAGAACTTTGTTAACTTGAAAAGGAGAAAGATTAGATAGAACAGGTGTAGGTAACCTATTGGTGAGGTAGGTGGCAGTTTGAAAGGCAAACCACCAGAATTTTAAGGGCATGCTGGCTTGAGCAAGCAAAGTCAAGCCTTGTTCAACTATTTGCCTATGTTTTCTCTCTACTCTCCCATTTTGTTGATGAGTATGGGGACATGGATGTCGAAAAATAATTCCATGATCACTAAAATAAGAAACTAAGCTCCTATATTCCCCTCCCCCATCAGTTTGTACACACTTTACACTAGTATTAAACTGTTTTTCAGCCAATTTGTGAAAATGTTTAAAAATGAGTTGAGTTTCAGATTTTGTTTTCAAAGGAAAAATCCAAGCAAAACGGCTATAATCATTTAAAAACTGAATGTAATACTTAAAACCTTCAGGTGAGGGAATAGGAGATGGTCCCCATAAATCTGAATATACTAGTTCTAAAGGATGTGAAGCTCTAGAGGTAGACTTAGGGAATACATTCTGATGCAGTTTTCCATATTGACAGGAAGTGCAAAATTCAAACGTATTAGTAACAGTATGATTTAATCTTAGTGACTGTAGAATTTTTGCAAGGACAGAAGCATTAGGATGACCTAGGCGTTTATGCCATAGCAAACCACTACTTTTTGCAACTGAAATAGATGAAATGGTATGACTTTTATTGCTAATAGTGTCATTAGTACAAGAGGATACAAATGAAGTGGTAGAATTATTTAGTCTATCACTTGAAACATTAGAAAGACAATTATTATGAGCTTCATTATTACAAACAGCAGAGTATGGAGAAAACAAACAATTGATAGTTTGTGGTGTAGAACAGGTTGTGGAATTGAAGGCTGAGACTGTGGTAGAAGGACTAGCAGCCTGATTTGAGGTTGAAGTAGATTGTGGAGCTAGAATTTGGAGTTGATAAAGACCATCCTTAAGCCTTCCTTGAAGAAGAACAACCTTGGATTGTTTGTCCTTAATCACACAATGGTCAGCAAAGAACTCAACCACTACACTATTGTCTCTAGTGAATTTGGAAATACTTAGTAAATTTTTAGTGATATGAGGTACACATAAAACATGTTTGAGATAAAGGGACCTAGAAGAGCAAGGTGATGAAGTAAAACCAGTATGAGTGATTGGAAGTAACTCACCATTTCCAACCTAGAGCTGTGCATGACCTTTGTAGGTGGAATTTATTGACAGTTGTGCTAGGTCTGATGTGACATGGTCGGTAGCTCAAGAATCCATATACCAAGATGCATCCTGGACAGTTGAAGGAGCAGCAATATAATTGGCCGTGGGATGTGAGTAGTGCTGTGGATGAGTCTGAGATAAGAACACTTGATTATGTCCAGTAGGTGTGGGTGAATGAGATCTTGTAGGCATTTGTGATTGTGCTGAAGCTGTATTGGATCCAGTTGGAAAGCAAGTTGAAGTGGTATATTGTGAGCCTAAGTTAGGATAAGGTAATGTAGTGGAGTTATAGGAGTTGTAGGGAAGTTGTGGAGGTTGTGATAAGGTGAAAGGAGGGTATGATGAACCTTGAAAGTTTTCTGATGTTCTTGGGAAATTGGTGTTGCCAAACTGACCTCTTCCTACTAAATTACCTCCTCCCAAAAAGTTTGTATCAAATCGATGATAGCAACTGAGGGCAAGATGTCCACTTTTGCCATAAACTTGGCAAATGATTCTGCCTCTTCGAACTCCCCTGCCACCACCAAATTGAGGAGAATAGGGATGGTTTTGTGATGTAAACTGAGGAGAATAGGGATGGTTCTGTGACGTAAACTGAGCAGAATAGGGATGGTTCTGTGATGTAAATTGATTAGCTCCAAAACTAGGTTAGTGAGATGTGAAGGCATGAGGAGTGAAATTAAGAGATTGAGACTGTGGTGATTGAAATTGATTCTGCCCAGTATTGAACGAAGACCGCACATTGTGGAATTTTTTGTTGGACTCATCAGTGGTGACATTAGCTAGATGTACAGATCCACCATGAAATTCAGTACCTATAACTGTGTTTAACGCTAAATTGGCTTTTTCTAGCCTTAGTTCAAATTTCTGCAGAATTATTTGTGCTTCTTGTACAGAAAGGGGATCTAACTTAGACTCCAACCTTGTAGTAATATTGACTACTGCAGCATCATATTCAGAGTTTAACCCGTCAAGAATGTGATTTAGCAACTCCTCATCTGTAACTACAATTACACTGGCAGATAAAATTTCAACAAATCCCTTCATTTTGACAAAGTACTCGTGAATACTAAGGTTATCTTTCTTGGTGTTTTGCAATAAATTTCTGATGTGTAGGGTTTTGGTTCTTGATTCAGTGAGGAACTCTTTCTCTAAAACTATCCACATATCAGCAGCAAATTGACACTTTGATACAACATTAAACATGGACTTTGAGATAGATCTAAGAAGCCAACTTACAAGTAACTTGTCAATTTTTTTCCAATGACTACGAGCTAGATTGGGTTTCTTTTCAGTTGCTCCATCAGGACTCTCGACTTGAACTTTGATGAATGGAGCTGGACAAGAAACTAATTTGGTGAGATGCTCCTCTAAATCGTGCGAACCAGCAGCAAACAAGATCTGTGATTTGGAGAATCTGTAGTTGTCTCTGGTTAACTTTGGGGAGATTACTGGAAGAGTAGAAGAAGACATGGTGGATGTATTTGTGAGATTGACAGAATCGGCAGTCAATTTTTGGCCACAATTGTTCGGATTGGAAGTGGGCTGTGACAGATCTACCATTTTCGACGTTAGTCTAATGACTCTGATACCATAACAATCTTTGAACTAAACTTGAGAGAAGAAAAGAAAAAGGTAAAGTAAAAGGGAAAGTAAAAGAGGCTCACGTGAATTGTATTTTTTATTCAACATTTATTACTGTATAGTAAGTAGCACTTTTATAGTGCTCTGTTAACAGCAATACTGGAAAATGTAACTAAACAAACTGAACGTAACTAAAAACAACCTGAACTTCGCCTAACTGTAACAGATTAGTAACAACTCAATAACTAAACACATTGGGCCTTCTCATTAATAGTTTTTCACACCTATATCGCTTTAAAGTAATATAAAGGACACTTAGCAAAGTGGTTATGCACTCAGTGCTTATAATGGGCATCATGAACTTGGACATCATAAGTTCGTAGCTACAATTCTTTAGTGAATTGGAATAAAGTGATGCACATAATTAATTAAGATATATTTATATCTTTTGCTTTAAGCTAATATATAATTATATTCATTCAATTAAGTATAGACCACAATTTAATAACCAATAATTAACAGGAGTTGATAATCACAGCCAATTCATGTAATATGACCACAATTTTTAATCTCTTATAACAAATTAATTAATTAACTACTATGATGAATTAATTTCCAATGTTTTCGTAATAATTTTTTCTTTCATACTTATTTAAAACTAATCTTTTTTCTATCTTATTTGTTAAGTTCGACTTTGAGGAAAATCTTTAACAATAAATTATTTAAGTGAATTTAAAAAGAAAAAGATGAAGATTGAATCAGAGTTAACATGGGCAACCCTTTAAATTAAAAACATAATTAATGTCAACTTTTTAATTAGGCGTGCAAATTAATAAAACTCCCTCCTATTCTCGCGTGCTTTTCACATGAACCGTTTATAGTACAACAAAATTGACCATCAAATAAACAAAGAAGAAGCTCAAAGTGAAATAGAAGAATATTCTACAGATTGATAATTGTAATAATTTATTGTGCTAGTTAGAGAAATCTACTCAAACAAGTCCAATTAATCCACTACTTGAACACATTATAAGAAAATTGAATTTAACATTATTGATACTTTACAGTATAATTAAACTAACCAAAATAAAGTTAAGGGTAGTGTTATTAGTATTTTTTATAATCATAATTTTACCCCTTATAAAATTACTAAATAAGACAAATATAAAAGAGTTATATGTATACTCAACGCATGATAATTCCTTGTTTTATTAATTCAAAATTTTATTTTTCTCTTTTAATTTATTGTCGATGCCAAAACATAGCACCAATATGAATAGATTATCTTGCCCTCGGTCTACTTATGACTTTTCCACTCTGCCCCCAGATTGACTTCTCTAGAGTTGTTCTGGATTCCAACGCTGCTGATCCCTACAATATAAACAAGGTTTCTGCGAATAGGAATGCCCAAGCATGATGTTTTTCTCGTATGAATTGTTATAATCATCCAATGCCATTAGCCTCCTTCTATAGTCAAGTAGATAGAGTTTTAGGAGAATACATCCCTTGGAAGTGTAGGAAATCAGATAGGACGAATAGAGTGAGTGTTTTAAGGAAATTTGGGATCTGATTCCGCTTTGCAAATGGATCCAAACTAGTTTCATTCCCTAATTTGACTTAACTTCCTTAATCCTTCTAAATATATCATTAAACCTTGATTCTACTTCCTTTTAGGAGAATATCTTATAGATGGCTTGTTTAGGGTGCTAGTAATATCCATCAAAGATATTTACAAATCAGCTCTTGGAAAATTCAGTTACTACAATCATAAACTCTAATTCTGTTGTCAAGCAATGAAAGTGAGATTTATGAATGAAAAGAGTTTGATAAAGAGCATGTAACTACTAAATTTATTACTTTGTTACTATAAGTATTTTTTTCAAATTATGAATTCAGTGTGGTGACACTGATTTTTGATGTCGTAACATTACTTTGTTAATGCACAATCGTTTTATGTTTTTCTGGTGTTATGACACTAAGTGTCCGTGTGATGACACTTGTCCCCTAGAAAGTTTGGTGAAAACTTTCCTAAAATGGCTAAACACAGAAAGTGCTTTTTGGCCGGTTGTCCCCTTGCATTGTTGAGCAAGTTTTCTTTATATTCATCTTCAACATTGCATTTTCCTTGAAGCATGAATATACCTCTGAAAGTTCTTTGCATATTCTTTGAAGTTTCTTTTGTTTTGAATCAAGTTTCATTATGCTTAGATAGGCTTATAAATACCTTGTTAACCCTTGTTTGAGTGTTGTTCAAACTTGGTTTCTTTGATGATGATGATGATGCTTAATAGGATTTCAAGTTTTGGAGCTGAAATGTGTCTTTGGTGTTGAACCTTGAGAGGAGCTCAAGGCTGATTGGGTGGTCTCATGTATTAAAGCTAGCTGTGGTAGTTTGAAGTTCAACCAAAGGGTGAAATTTAAATTGTTGTCATAACAAGAAGTGTTTTACAACTTATGTTTAACTTTAGTTTTGTAATTGAACTATAAATGTTAATTATAATGGATTAGCTTCGTTTGGACTTGGTCCCATGGATGTAGGCAGGTTTCCGAATAATGTAAATTTGCTTTCATGCTTTACATTTTGCCATGGATGTTTAGTTTGTATTGATGATGAATGAACAAACCCATAAACACAAAATGTACAAGTTTAACCCATTCCGCTTAAGTTTAATCTACTTAGTAAAGTAATTAAAACTTTCATTTGGTATTAAAGCGTGTTCTGAAGAGTCATTTCAATAGATTGTTGCTCGTTAGTTGTGCTTTTATCTTGATTTGGTGTCTGTTGCATTTTGGCTTTTATTTTGCGATTTGGAGCAGTTTGCTCGCTATAGATATTGTGTGACCACATTTGTGTTTTGTGTCGCCACATCGGCCTTTTGTGTTTGACTATGCTATGGGTCACGACCCTAGTTTACTATGCTAGTGTGTGACCACATCAGTTTTGTCTGTGATGACACCTACTGTATTTTTACCATGAATGTTTTTAGTGAAGGTGGGTCTACCAATAGACCACCTATGCTAGAGGGACTCAACTACCCTTTTGGAAACCTAGGATGAGAGTGTTCTTGAAATCCATTGATGAGAGAGTACGGGTGTCATGTGTGGTTAGCTGGAGTGCACTTGAAATTGAAGAGGAAGGTGTGAGCAAACCAAAACCAATAGATAGTGGACCGAGGCTCAGTTAAATGCTTCTAACTTTAAGTCAAAAGCCCTTCATGCCATTTTTAACGAACTCGAAATTTGACAAACCAAACCTTTATAAAAAGTTTGAGATGTCTACTTTAACTTCACAGAAGGCTTTGAACTCAATCTGAAACTCTTAAGTCGATCAAAAACCTGCAAATAGCCCAAAACATCCAAAAGTAAAAATAATGGAAATTTCTAGTTTTAAGCATTTTTCACTAACACATTACCACAAATACCTTATGCATAAAAATCAATATCTTAAAAAAAAAAAAAAAAAAAAATTTCTAATTTAATGGTATATAAATGGTCAATGATTTAGTTGACTAAATTAACCAAAAATAAATTAAATGATGAACCAAAGAAACACAGTGGAGTAAAACAAACTCATTCCATAAAAAACCGTGCTTAAACCCAAATACAAACTACTTAATTAATGACTAAATAGTAATTAGTCTTCAGGGGAAGATATTCTCAGGCACAAAGATCTAAGTTTAAAAGTACAATGGAAAAACCAAAGACAACATCACTCGTTATGATCAGATTCAGATTAACCCTTTTCCTGCCCACTGTTTCTTATAATGGTTTTAACTTCAAAGGGCTTTTTTTTTTTTTTCTTTTTTTTTTTTAATGTAAAATAAAAATAAAAATATATAATTAGGAAATAAATCATTCAATATTTAAAAAAGATGAGATCGACTATAACAAAGAATAGGTTCAATTACTTAATACTTTCAATCATTCATGCTGTTACATTTTGTAAAATTTAATAAATACAGAGGACAAAATTTCTTGTTTGATACAGGCATGCGGCCATCTAAAACAAATTAAAATAAAAATAAAAGTAACATAATCCATAATCCAGGATCGCATGAATTAAAGATCAAACAACCTATATCAGGAAGAATAATAAGATAAAGAACTTACTGATTTCTAGCCCAAAGAACCCGAAATTCAAGATTTGGAGCTGCTTTTTTGGTTTATGAACTCTCCTTTGATTCTTCTAAATTTTTTGTCATGACTTTGTAGCTAATGTCAGGGTTAGGGTTTGGGCGAAAAAGGGAAAAGAGGAAAAATTGAATTAAACGAAAAAGGGAATACGGGAATTTCCTTATGAACTCTCCTTTGATTTTCCTAATTTTCTTTAGTGTTACAAAGAAAAAGGGAAAAATTGAATTGGGTGAAGTGAGGGCCTTTGGTCTCTTCATTTCTTTGTAAAACTGAATTGGGAAAAATTGAATTGATTTGTGTAAGAGTGGGCGATTGGAGGAGGCGGTGGAGTATTTTGAGTTCTGTAGAGGTAATGGTATAGCGGTTAATGCTATGTTTTATTCTAATCTCATTGATGGTCTGGGGAAGGCGGTGAGAGTGGATGAAGCTGAGGAATTCTTCCAAGAGATGGTTGAGAAGGGACGCCCACGGGATTCATATTGCTACAATGCACTTATTGATGCCCTTGCTAAGTGTGGAAAGATTGATGAGGCTTTTGAAGATATGGTTGTAGGATTTTGGATGATCCGGCTCCAATGGGTGTTATTCCTGAAACAGTTTTTGAAGATATGATCAATGCTTGTGCAAAGCAGATGGTATCAACCAGGCTTGCAATAACATCCCAACAGTATTCTTTATCTTAAAAGAGTATATTTGGAAAGTATTTTTATTGATTTCTAAGTATAAAGAATAAAATTTATATTTTTGTTTATTAGACTCTTTAAATTAGACTTAACAAATAGGAGAGTGATTTAATAAAAGAGAGAATTAATAATAAAATGCATAAAAATTTGTAATTTATTAAATAAAATTAAAATAAGGAGTGCGATTCTAAACTCATTTTTTAATTTATATTTAAAAAATAAAAGTCTATTACACTTATTTTGATGAACAAACTCTTTATTTTGGGTCATATAAAATGCGTACTCCAATCTTTTGCACCGAAAGTAAATATATATAATTAGGAAGGAAGGAAGAAACAAGTCAGCCGGTTTGCCTCAGGTGTTAAAGGCAATACTTGATGGAAGAGTGCCATTGCTTTGAATCCCACCATCTGTATTTAAAAAAAAATGGGTTTTTAAAACCTTCGGTCTCTTTTTTTTTTTTTTTTGGCTTAATTTATGTCATTAATATTTAGCGGCTGATCTTTGCCTACAATTTACTCTTAATTTAGAAAAAAAAAAAAAAAAAAAACTTACTTTAGCATATTAGAATATAATCCTAATCCAATAAAATTACAATGATGATCTATGGTTTATGTTTCTTATATAAACTTATAAGTTATCTCTATTTCTAATTTTAAAAGGATTCTAATGGTATAAGAGTATCTCCGATAGTGCTCATTATTTTGAAGAGTATCTTTGTTAGACCGGTCGTTACGGTCACAAAATTAAACCTAAATACCGTAGTTAGCGGTAAGCAGGGTCGAATCCACAGAGAGCAAGACTAACGACCTAATGTATATTTGAGTTAACGAAAGAGAAATTGACAAAATGATTGATTAAACTAAGGAAACTAATTACTTGCAAGAAATTAAAAGGCATTAAATAAATTGCTAACTAAAACACAATATTAAAAACGTTGTCATTACGGGTTCGGTTTGACTCAAGACCAACTCTCACAATTCCTCTCCTCGCTCTTCAATTTCCTAATCCTACAAGGCTAGGCAAATCAATAGAAATATCTCCCGGCATTCTAGGCATAATCTATCCTGTCTCCCCGTCGTCTTAGTTACAGATCGATTGGTTAAAGACTATCATTGACTAACCGAAAAATGCTAAACCCTTAAACACCACTAGTTGGTACAACGTTAACAAGTACAACCTACTAACTTGTATCATCCAATCAACTAATTACACAATAAATGCATTCCTAGTAGAAATGATATTAAACGCTACTACAACTTGATTGCAATCAGTACCGAAGCAATTTAAAGTCATAATCAACATTTAATAATCTCAAACCGACATTCAATTATGCAAAAAGTTATATATCAATAAACTTTCTCAATGGACATTATCAATTCAACACGTCGAGTATCAGAATAATATTAAAGTATCGCAAACAAACTGAAACGAAAACAAATATAATCTGAATACAAGAAACTTAACCAAATATCCAACATTCCGGGCTCATCCAACTAGTCGAGAGCTGATGAGGAGATTAGTGGAGTCAATCTTGATCTCGCCTACACCGTAACGGACAACCGGGAACTCAACCGCTCATGGTGGTGATGACGGAGGTTGAAACAGTGGAAACGGAGCTGATCATTGCGAAGAGGAGGTAACCGACAGTGATATGATGTGAAAAAGGGCCGAAAACAACCAACGGACAGCCCGGAATACGAACAGCCGCGGTTCGCCGGAAAACGTTAATTTTCCGGCGGGTCTCCGGAAAACGGTGGCGGAAATGAGATCCGAAGGTACCGATGGAAAGATCTGGTGATGGGGAGTTCAGATCAGGTCCTGGGGAGGTGAGAAGTCGCCGGAAATGAGCAGGATCTGGGCTAGAAGATGAAGAGGCGCGGCGGCAAAATCGCGGATTCCGGTGGTTTTCGCGGCGGCTGAAGCAAGGGAAGTGTAGATCCGGCCGTGGGGAATGAAGATCTACCCTTGGAGAGCTGGAACGTCATCGGAAAATGGCCAAAACTGGCCGGGAAATCGAAGAGTCGCGGTGGGGAAGATGAAGCGTCGCGGTGGGTGCGTGTTTCGCGGTGGTGATGAAGGGATGATGGTGACCGGAGCAAGGGGAAGCCGAAACGTCGCCGGAAATGAAGATGGAGGGTCGCCGGAGCTTGATCGGAGAAGGTGAAGAGTTTTGGTGGGCGGCAGCCCCGTTTCTGCAAACTTGAACTGGAGTTTTATACAAAATCTGGCAAATTTCCATTTGGTCCCTGCATGATTGAAACATGACAGAATCAGCCCCTTAAAACATGACATTTTACCCCCAAAACAGCATAAATGAGACAAAATCACCCTTAATCCATAAACCACAACCTAATATCAACTCATATGCTTTCCAAAATCATTCCAAACACGTTAAATTCATAAGAAAAGTATTAGGAAGCGATTTTTGTGAATAAATTCATAAATTCTTTAATTATCTCAATATACTTCAATTTAATCACACATGGGGTATTTTTATCACCAAAATAGAGTCACTTTCATGACTCTAACAATCTTTCATATAAATAAATAACATCTTTATTAATTTTTAAATATAAAGAATATATTTTTTATTCAAATCTAATAGACTCTTTAAATTTAACGAAGATGCTCTTAATTTTTAAGAAAAAGACTTAATGAGAGAGATAATTAATAAATAAAATGCATAAGAACTTGTAGTTTATTAATTTAAATTATGATAGAGAGTGAAATTTAATTCTCTAAATGTGGATAGTCAAACCCACTCTCTAATTTATATTTTAAAAATAAAGCGTATGTTGGACTTTTGTTTTTATGGATAGACTCTTTATAATAAAGAGTTTGGGTCATATAAAGAGTCATTTGGAGATGTTCTAATATCCTAATTCTATAATGAGTAATATTCATAATCATACATAACAATACTTAATTCTAACACTACTTCAACTTCTAATAATAATTGCAACCTAATAAAACTTGACTAAATTAATTAATATCAGAAAAAGACCCTATAACTAATATTTGTCTAATGAATAATATAATCTTTAGACTATACAGGCGGTTGTCTCGTTCTCTTTGAACACTTTCATTCTTTTGGGTTGTCACATGATAAAGTACATACACCAAATGATCATGTGAAATTAAAATATTAAGGTAAATTATGCAATTCAAGCTACCCTTGAGGTGGGTGTTTGATATGTGGTTTAATTAATACTTTACTTAATTTAATGTTTCATTTCTAATTTATTGCAGTAAGGATTTCGATTGAGTGATAACAAAAAATCAATTATAATATTTATAATTATGATAAATAATAATATATATTTTATATATTAAAGATGGACTTTTTTTTATAAGTATTAGTAATTGAATAATTAATTGGTGTCCCTTTTTATTTTTTTTCCTTTAAACGGTGTCGTGAAATTGTTGGTGAGAGAATGATACGTAGACAGTGAGAATTTGCGTTGGTGGTTCTTTTCCACCAAATGGACGATAATGACCAATTAGTGGTGATATTAAAAGGGCAACGCTCATGTCCCCTTTCGTCTATTAATTATATTATTATTTTTCTTTCGCTAAAACCGATAAGAAGGTACTTATATATTCCTTTTAATTGCCGTTTGGTTCCCGTTACATTCTTGCGGCCAAGGCCTACTTTAGTACTTTTAATATTAACTTCTTGTTATAATCATGTACGGTCAAGCGTACAATAACCTATTGGACAGACCCTTCATTACATCTCAAAATAGCTTTAGAAGATTTTTGAGTATTTGTTTTTTGAAAAAAAAGAAAAAAATTTATACCAAACTTCGTAATTACTTGTATCTAACGCGAAACTCAACTAAGATTTATATAAATAACAATAATAATAAACCATGTCCACACCGGGGATGTAGCCAAAAACTTATTCTAAGAAGATTGTTATAATCCCAGCCTAAATCAATTTATTCATCAACAACAATCTATACACACAATCAATCACAAAAAATAAACCACAACACAAGAATTTTACCGTGATTCAACTATCCTTTAAAGAATAGCCTACATCCACGTTGAGCTCCACAATTGAGGGGCTCCCTGCACTAGAATTAACCTTTGTTCAGTTTATACAAACAACATTCAACTCCTCTCAACATATCTCACAACACTCTCTTGATACACAACTGCAAACTATCACAAAGAAATACTCAACTTGGCACTTCTTCACAGAGAGTAAATTAAAACCCCCAATGTGTGATCACTTGATCACAACTCAGAATACAGCAATCAAGGAGAAAGTTTTACGCAAAAACAAAGCCCTTACAGAGAAGAAAAACGCAAAATGAGAGAGAGTCATATCTATTTTCGTGAGGGAGAGATACTTTTTATATAGTTGGACAGGTGGCACATTTAGAACCCTTGGATCACTCTTTAATTGAAAGGTCACTAAAGGTGCCAGCCAAAACACAGCATTTCTGACTTTACCTTTAACAATCTCCACCTTGAAGTCAGTCTTCAGTAGTAACACATCATCCTATTCTAGTGCAGAGAACCTTCCCACAATTGCTTCTTACCTCTTCCAACCCTTTCACCCAATGTGTAGCAAATTCAAGCAGTTTTTGGATTTTGCTACAGTAACCACTTTTGTTCCCATGTCTTCAGGGTTGTCTTTAGTTGAAATCTTCCTCAGTTTTGTCATGTCCTTTGCAATTAAGTCTCTGATGAAATGTAACCTGACATCAACATGTTTGGTTCTTTCATGGTAGACTGGATTTTTGCTTAAGTGTATGGCACTCTGACTATCTGAATAAATGACTGCCATACTGTCTAGTAGACTTACCTCCTTCAAAATTCCTTGCAGCCATAAAGCTTTCTTGAACACATCCATCATAGCCACATATTGTGCCTCTGTGGTTGACAAGGTTACCAATGATTGCAGCTGTGACTTCCAACTAACACAATTACCTCCCAAGGTAAAACAGTAGGAAGTTGTAGACTTTCTTGTGTCTTTATTGCTTGCAAAATTAGAATTTACAAAGCCAACCAGATCAAGTGTAGAGTTTCTTTTACAATAATTCAATCCCACATGCAAAGAGCCATTAATATATCTGAGCAACCATTTCATTGCATTCAAATGTTCCATTCCAGGGTTAGCCATAAAACGACTGAGTAATGAAATAACAAAAGAAAGATCTAGTCTTGTGCTTATCATAACATACATTATAGACCCTATTGTGTTAGAGTAAGGCACATTTTCCATTTTAATTAGCTCAGAGTCAGATTTGGGACATTGTAACTTGCTTAGGGTGAAGTGGCTTGCTAGTGGTAGGTTCACAGGTTTAGAATTTGACATTCCAAATTTCAGGACTAGTTTTTATAGGTAAGAACACTGCTGGATCCTTAATTCATGGTTTTTCCTATTCCTTTCAATAACCATCCCTAGGATCTTCCTAGCACACCCTAAATCTTTCATGGAAAATTCTTAATTTAGTTTTGATTTCAACTCAATAATCTTTGATGCAGATTTGCTTATTAAAAGCATAGCATCTACATATAGCAGCAAGTATATAGGCATTTTATCAATAGAGGAAAAATAAAAACAATTATCGTATTTGCTCCTAGAGAACCTAATACTCAACATAAAAGCATCAAACCTCTTGTACCACTGCCTATGTGATTGTTTGAGGCTATACAAAGACTTATGCAACATACAAACATGATTAGGCAGTTGTTTATCTATGAAACCATTGGGTTGTCTCATGAATATTTTTTCTTCTAACTCACCATGTAAGAATGCAGTTTGCACATCTAGTTGTTCTAATTCTAGGTCTTGGTAAGCTACTATGGATAACATTATCCTGATGGTTTTAAACTTAACGACGGGTTAAAAAATCTCATTGAAATCTACCCTTTCCCTTTGTGTATACCCCTTAGCAACTAAACGGGTCTTATATCTTAAGGGTTTAGAGGGAGTCATACCTTCTTTCACCTTGAAGAGCCATTTGCACTCTACTAATTTGTGATCTTTGGGTTTTGGGACCAAAGACCATGTGCCATTCACCTTTAAGGATTCCATTTACTCATTCATTACTGCTAGCCACTTTTCTTTCTCTTTGGACCTCATTGCCTCTTCATAAGTCTCTGGTTCTATCCTTTGTACTTCTGTACCTGCAAGAAGAGAAGTGTAAATTAAATCTGCATAAGAGTACCTAGCAAATGGCTTTACCTTTCTTCTGGTTCTGTCCCTTGCCAACTGATATTGGGACAGGTCTTCTGGTTGGGGTTCTTCAGCCTCCCCTTATTCTTCTTCAGTTGCTTGATCATGTTGAACAAGTTAGGTAGGTTGGGTAGTGTCTTGATCAGGTTCCTCATCATGGTGAAACAGCTCAGGGTAATGTCTTGATGGCTCCACCTCAATATGTGTAGTCCTTGGTTAAGTGGGATGCTGATTTATATTGCTCATTGTACCTACATCAGTATTAGTGGATCTACAAGGGAATACCATTTCATTGAACACCACATCCCTGCTCACAATTACTTTTACAATTGGGGATTCTCTATCCCACAACCTATAGCCCTTTGTCCCCTCTTGGTATCCTAGGAAGACACACCTAATTGATCTAGGTTCTAACTTCCCTTCAACTGTGTGTGCATATGCTGCACACCCAAATGTTCTTAAGTGATTCAAGTTTGGCTTCCTTCCTAACCATCTCTCCTCAAGACACATGAATTATATGGTACTAGAAGGGCTTTTATTTACTAGGTAAGCTGATGTGGCTAAAGCTTCTCCCCAAAATGTTTTTGGTAACCTAGAAGTGAACAAAAGGCACCTCAACTTCTCTAGTAAAGTTCTATTCATCCTCTTAGCAACTCCATTTTGTTAAGGGGTTTTTCTTACAGTTCTATGCCTCAAAATACCCTGATCAGTACAGAATTTATCAAACTCAATGTTACAAAACTCCAGGCCATTGTTAGTCCTAAGGGCTTTGACCTTCCTATCTGTTTGGGTTTCTACTAACACTTTCTAGCTCTTAAACTTAACTAGGGCCTCATCCTTGGTTTTAAGAAGATAAACCCAAACTTTTCTACTGTAATCATCTACAATTGAAAGAAAATAGCTATTTCCCCCATGAGATTTGACCTTTTCAGGTCCCAACAAATTAGTGTGTACATATTCTAGGTAATTGGTAGCTAGGTAAGTCCCTTTGGTGAAGTTCAGCCTATGTTGTTTACACAAAACATAGTTTTCACAAAAGTCAAGGCTGGTTATGTTATCTTTACCAAACAGCCCCTATTGCCAGAGGATGTTCATTCCCTTTTGGCTCATGTGGCCCATCCTTAGATGCCACTTTTCAGTTACATTAGGTTTTGTAGAAACAAGTGCAGTATTAGGGTTCACAGAGCAGTGCTGTCCACTTAGTATATATAAGCCATTCCTTTTTATACCCTTTAGGACTATACTGTTATTTCTATAAACATTCAAACAACCATTTTCAACCTTATAACAATATCCAGATTCATCTAGTGTACCTAGGGAGATTAGATTTCGTTTGAGTTTAGGGATGTATCTAACCCTAGTTAGCATTACCAACCTACCATCATTCAATTTCAGAGTTATACTGCCCGCCTCTTGAACTCTACATGCATTATTATTCCCCATATATACTGTTTCATGATCATCATTTTCAAACTTTTGGAACCACTTTTTATTAGGGCTCATATGGAATGAACATCTTGAGTCTATAACCCACTCATGAACCTGATCAGTTTTGGATACAGTGAGAACTTTAGTTCATTTATGCTGCCACTATTAGAAGCTAGATTACTTTCAGTGTTAACTTGCTTCTGTTTTCTAATCCAATCATAACAGTTCTTTTTTAGGTGTCCTGACTTGTTACAGAGAAAACACTTTCTAGTTTCAGACTTGTTCTTATTAAAACCCTTCCCTTTCTTTCTATTCTTAGCATTAGTTACTTTTTGAGCACTACTTCCTGACCAACCTGAATCTGATCTACCTTTCACAAACAGATTACTCCCATTACGTTTCTGGACTTTCAGTTCTAACTCCTTAGCTTTTAACCCAACAATGATTAAATTAAGACTGGGAACAGTTCCACTATATTGCAGGGCATTTTTAATTACCTGATAATCCTCAATCAAAGAATTAAGCAAAATCATGGCCAAACTAGTATCTCCTAGTTCTTGGTCAGTCCCTTTCAATATTATAGTCATTTTTAAAAAAACCATCTAGGTTATCCTCTATTGACTTAGAACTCTCTATTTTATATGCAAATAAAGCACCCTTTAAGAAAGCTAAGTCTAGAGCAGATTGTAAAGCATAGAGAGATTCGGGTTTACCCCATAACGTCAATGGTATGTCCATACCGTCTACCTCTTTAAGGACGTTGTCTGACAGGTTCATCACAATGAGGTTATGTGCTTCCTCGACAATCTCTGCCTTCTTCTTCAGCTTCTCTTCTGGCCATTTCATTTCATCCTTCTCCAATGCAATAGCAACCTTATTATGTGAGAGTAATGCCTTCATTATCTTCTTTCAACTGTTGATGTCTATTTTCCCATCATATTGGGTAACCTCCATGCATGTAGTAAACATGGAGAAAATTTGTTTGGTACTGGTTTCGAAAGATTTCAAGAAACCCTAGTGTTCTACCCAAGATTGTTTGATATTCTAACAACTGACTACCCGGCTAGGAGACGTAACTAATCTAGGGTATCAAAAACTGTAACAGATCAAGAAAGCCCTAAATTTGACAAACCCTAAGAATTCAAGAACCAATTTGATTGCTAATTCCTAGAGGTCGAAAACGCTCTAGGTTGTTAGGAAACAATGGATCAAGAACTCTTTAACAATTGCCAAGCTACGGACGAAATAATTCTTTCAAGATCATGAAACCCTAGACTTCTAAGATTCAACAAAATCAACTAATTGGCTCTGATACCACTGCTATAATCCCAACCTAAATCAATCTACTCATCAACAACAATCTAAACACACAATCAATCACAAAAAATAAACCACAACACAAGAATTTTACCGTGGTTCAACTATCCTTTAAAGAATAGCCTACATCCACATTGAGCTCCACAATTTAGGGGCTCCCTACACTAGAATTAACCTTTGTTCAGTTTATACAAACAACATTCAACTTCTCTCAACTGATCTCACAACACTTTCTTGATACACAATTGCAAACTATCACAAAGAAATACTCAACCTGACACTTCTTCACAAAGAGTAAACTAAAACCCCAATATGTGATCACTTGATCACAACTCAGAATACAAAAATCAAGGAGAAAGTTTTACACAAGAACAAAACCCTTACAGAGAAGAAAAACGCAAAATGAGAGAGAGTCAGATATGTTTTCGTGAGGGAGAGATACTTTTTATATAGTTGGACAGGTGGCACATTTAGAGCCCTTGGATCACTCTTGAATTGAAAGGTCACTAAAGGTGCAAGCCAAAACACAGCGTTTCTGACTTCACCTTTAACAAAGATCAAGATGTTAATTAAATTTAACAATATAATTGTAAATAAACTTATAATAAATAATATGTTGGGTATAAGTTATACAAAAATATGAATATTTATCTATAATGCTCTTTATAATTACTATATTTATGATTGTATTTGACGATATGAAATAAATTTATAATACTTTAACGAGTGTAAAACAAAACAAGAAAATTTACTAATGAACAAGTTATTAAGCTAACACAAATAACAATACCTTCAAATTAAACAACAATAAAATTTTCATTAATAAAATATTCAAAGATTTATGTAACTTTTATAATTAAATATTATAACTTTTGTTGTAATTACACTTTTATGTTTCGACCCCTTAAAATAATGCATCAAAATTCAAATTTTTTATATTTATCTTTTTTCCCTAACTTCAATATTTTGATATAACCTATCTGTGGATAGTTTAGATGGTTAGAATGAATTAAGAATAGTGTGAATACTGAATAAGCACACGGTCTTAGGTTTGATTTTCTACCTGAGCATCCGCAATTTAAGTGGGAGACTATGACGGTTGGTTTTAAGCTATATATATATATATATAATAATTGACAGTAGTCTAATTTGACAAACAAATTTTAGTCATAATATTTATTTTATAAAATATATACAAACTTTCTTCATTTTGTTCTTTGTAGAATTAAATAATGATATAAAATTCATTATATAATTTATTAAATATATATGTGAGGTTTTTTTTTTTTTTTAAAAAAAATCCTTGGCCCACACTATGAATCAGCCTTTTTAAATTTTTTAACAATGTTGATGACTACCATTTTTCATTTTTTTTTTTTTTTTTTTTTGGTTTCGAATATTATCTACTCTATGGTGTCATAAAAGAAAATTTTGCTTTTTTATCAAGTATTTTATAACTGAAAAATTAGATTGAGAGGGAAAAATTATGGATGTTGTTTGGTTGTTTCTGTGGTAGGTTTATTGATTGATGGGAACATGTAATAGTGCACCATAATAAACCGGATTCGCAACGTTATCATATAATAATAATAATAATAATAATAATAATAATATAGGGTAGTGTAAAATTAACATAAAATTGTACGGGAAGGCAAGGACATACAAGAGATGAAATTGTTGGAGTGGGAAAATTTTTTGAGGCAATTCATAAGGAGGCGGCAATTTTATTTTTTAATTCCCTTCTAAAGGTGTAAAAATTAAAACTCTAATTCTATTTTTAAGTATATTTCTTATTTTAAATATCCTTTTTTATTTCAAGTCAAGTATGTATTTACAGAATGAATAACCTAATTGCCTCCATTTTGCGTCATTTTACTCACCCTTACAGAATGAATAACCTATTTACAGAATGAATAATCTAATTCGTTTTTTTTTTTTTTTCTACTTCAGCATTATATCAATCTTTCTTCGTTATATGAACAATCATGGCATCTAATCATAAGAAAAATGATGGCACATGTATCCACCTACAAGCCCAGGAAAATTATGTAAGTAATTTCAAACTATACTTTTTTTTTTTATGGATTATTTTTAGGCTGTCTTAAATAATTATAGAGTAGTTAAAAATTATTATTATTATTATTATTATTTTTTATGTGTTTCATAGGAGCAAATGAAAGTAATTCACTTACAAGCGATAGAGGAGGGTATTGATATGACTGGATGTGAAATTCTAGAGAAAGTTTTGGGGGTAAAACAAAATAAAAGCTCAAAATTAGAGGCTCTTTTACATGCTGAAAAATCCAATTCGAACAACAAAATGGTCAATTGAAGGAGCAAATACAAGATTAGTGTGAGCAAAATCAAAATCGAGCAATAATCGATGTTTTACAAGAATCTCACAATAACCTTATGTCAAAGGTTGATGAATTGATAAGCCAACAAGAAGTGGATGAGATGGTTCTATTTCCCCTCAAGGTAAAATTATATCTTAATTAATAGGTCTAAATAAATTTTTTAGTTTTCTTCTTCATGTACTTTTTGATATAATGAACATAATAAAGAAAATTATGTTTTAATTAAAAGCCTTTCTAGTAATTAATGTAATATTAGATAGAGGTTATTGTTATATATATATATGTGTATTCTTATGACATTTTTTATTTTTTGTTTGCAGAATGAAAAAATGATCAAGAAGAGACTATCAACACATGGATACTTTCATATTTTTATTAATAAAATAGTTGTAGTAAATTATCTTTAGCTTTTATGTGTTAAACGTAAATTAAGGGCATTAAAATTTTAATGTTGTTGACTTTATATATTTTAATAATTTTTTCCTTGATATAATTTCATCTTAAGCTAAAAGTGATATATGGATTCATAGTTTTGACATTGATAATAGATGCATGTTCCATTGTGGGAAAAAAAAGGTAATTATTTATAATTTTATTTATTAAATATGAAATGTATATATAAAATTGTTATAAAATAACTTTTTCCACTCTTTTAAATTATTGACAAGATACTTTTGTCACCTTTAATATTAAAAAAAATTATATAAGGTCTCAAAATTTAATGACTTCAATTTTTTTCATTACACTTTTCACATTTTTGACAAAAATATTTCTGTCGCTATTAACAAAATTTGATAAATATATTTTATCATGATTTTAGTTTCCGCATAAAATCATTTTTTCACTTGAATATTCTTTTCACGAAAAGGATTCGTCACACTTTATAAGTATAGACATAAATATTTTTATCATTATTGAGATGACAAAAAATATTTATCACGCTTATATTATTTTGACAATAAAAAATTTGTCAAGTTAAAATATTTGTATAAAAAATTATTTGTCATACTATTAAATTTTTTACAAAATTATATCTGTCACTATACAATTTTTGACAAATAATATTGTCATATAAACAAACATGTGACAAAATAAATGTTGTCATAATAAAGTCAATGACAAATAAATTGTTGTCGCTATTAAAATTATGAGCAAATAATTTAGTGAGTATTCACAATTTTGACAAAATCAGTTTTGTCATAATATATGATTTTCTCACCATAAAGCTTATCATTTGATCTTTCAATATAAATCAATTTTGACAAAATATTACTGGTAGTGATAATAATTGTCTTCTATTGTTACATATAATTAATCACAATAAACTAGTTTAAAGTGACAAATTATTATTGTCACAATAAATAATTAGGCTATGATGACCAAACGCTCTTTCATCAGTATACACTTAAGAGTACGAGCTTAATGTGACCAACGTGGTGACCAATACAATTTTAATCGTCACAATTTTGATATTTATAGTGACAAATTATTTTGTTGTGAGAAGCCTAAATTCTTGTAGTGGTTTCATAAATCCCCCTTTGAGGACACCACACACATATATGATGAAGAATCCTAGCTTTCTTACTCATGTATGTTTTAAGTAAATAAAGCCTTAATTGTTGAATTATGTGGGATGAGATTCTTCTTATGTATGCCTTGAAATGATTGAGATTTGGTTTATCATTCATTATTCAGATTTGTACAACGTGCCTCCTTAAAATCTTGTGAAATTATTGTTGATCTCATGATGTCTTATGTCCCTTTTTTTTTTCTTTTTTTTTTTTTTTTGGTTTAAAACTGAATAAGTGTTTAAAAGTCTACTGATTTTGTGCCAATATCGCCACATTGAGCCACATGTGTTCATATAAGTTCATTCTCTATGATATCTCTTATGGATGTACTGACATGGTTTGTCAGTGTCACGACACTTCACTTGTTTATCCAGTGTGCCTACATGATTGTGTGGATGTCATCACATGGATGCTGTTTATTTTGGTTCATTTAATTATTATCATGTGTGCCTACACCTAAGTTAAATGTTGTCACATTGATTTGGTTATTTCTTGTGTGCTCACATCACGTTTCATTGTGCCCACATCGAATTTGAGCGTCCATACAACATTAAAACTCCGATTTTTTCTAGGGCTTCTTTATAAATGTCAAGACAGCACACACTTTTCACTTTGAACCAAATTTGTGCTGCCTAAAACTTTTGTTCTTTGACTATTTTAGAAATCTTCTTTGTTCATCTTAACAATCTCTGATTTGTGATCAATGGAGCATCAAAATTCATTCCTTGCCAACATTCACCAAGCAACTAACTCTGAGAAAAGAGATATAGATGGCCAGACTCAAAGAGATGAAGAACCTGAGCCTTCAAAGTCCTCATATGAGGAGACCCAATCTGATTCTAGTTCTACTAATGATGGTTCTCCTCTGTTTGAAGAGCAACCCATTAAGAAGCTAAAGTGCTCAAAGAGCTCTTTTGTCAACCCAAATCGTCCAAGAAGTCATCCAAATCTCTAAAAGGGAAGAAGAAGAAGAAGACAAAGATTGCCTCTCAAAGTGTTGATGAGGGTAAACGTCAAACCTTTATTTCTCCTAGTGTTGAATCCAAATTTAATAAGCACATTGTGCTCAGACACATACTTTGTGAGTTGCATGTTTAGTAAGATGATTTTCCAAAAATAGAATCAATTGTTAAGGGTAGATTTTGGGAAAAATCTGTTGTAATCACGTGTTTCTATCTCAAACACAAGTTCAAGATTTTTATGCTAATTTTGGGAAAGATCATGACAAGTCTGGATCCCATAGGAATCACAAATTTATATGGGGATTGTGGATTGAGTTTACAGTAGACATCATTAGGTCTACTCTAAGTTTGCCAATTGTTGAAAACCCTAATGTTTTGGTAGTTAAAACTGAGGGTTTAGATCGAAGGGCCAAAGACCTAACTAGCATGGGTTTGTGACTAGATGGCATAAATGTGGCTACCTCCAATCAAGTGTGCTGATATTGTTTTATAAAGCACTCTTTAAGATAACCTTGACCAACTGGTCACCGTCTCTACACAACTCCTTTGTGAGATTAGAGAAAGCACAACTTGTCTATGGGATTGCCAAAGGAAAGAAGATTGATTTAGGGACCATTCTTCCATTAAAAATGCTGCTAAGTTTAAAGGGTTTGGTCAACACTTCTGAACAAAGAGGAGGAGTGATTTTGGGTGTTGATATATTGGAAGTGAGTTTCACTACATTAAGGAGCGGATTTGAACTATTGCTAAAGATGCTGATGATGAGCTGATTAGCTAAACTTTTTTTTTTTTTTTTTTTTTTTTTTTTTTGCATACTTGTAGAACCATTTTTATTATTTGTTTGTTCTTTGATTTGAACTAATTTCTGATGCAGTTTGTCTTTGTGTTTTTTTGTAAAAGATATTTGTGGTTGAGTTGTAACTGAAGAATCCAAAAATTGAAAGAGTAAAAAAAAAGGGGTGTGGAATTCTGTTATTGAGGAAGACGAGTACCAACTATTATGTAGTTGGTATACAATAGCAAACGTAGCGTTTTGGATAAAGTTAGTTACACTAGACTCTAAAACGCTGCGTTTCATCTTGCTTTAGAATATTACAAAGTAAATCACCTTTCTTTACAACATTGCAAACTAACCCCATTCTAACATACAAATTACTCTTCAACATTTTTATCTAATATTCCCTCTTAAACAAAACGTCTCTCTTCTATGTAATCTTCAACCTTTTTATATATGATATTCCCTTTTAAACATAATCTCTCTCTTCTGTGTAAACCTCAATATTCCCCCTGAAATTAGACTTCGTCTAAATTTGGAACCTTTTCCTTTTATTGCCTCATTCTACTGCAACATTTTCTACTGTATCATTCTATTGCATCATTCGATTGCATTTTACAGATGCTTTTGGAATTCAAGACAATCTCAGTTAGCTCTCTGTTGTTGCTGCTTAGTTAGCTATCTACTGATGCTTCTGTTCAGTCCTTTCTTTTGGTCTAGTTTGTTAGTGGACATTCTAGGACATTATCTTACTGCAGATACTAAAGTTAAATCAAGCAACTCTATTGTTACATTCAACTTATCCCTTAACATATTAAACCTTATTCCAAATAAAGGTTTGGTCAGAACATATGTTTTTTGGTACTCTGAAGCAACATATTGCACTACTACATCCTTCCTTGCAACCAGTTCTCTCACATAGTGAACATCAATTTCTATGTGTTTAGTATGCGCATGAAATACAAGATTTCAGGACAGAGTTCTTGCACTCATATTATCGCACCAGATTACAGGAGCATGTTTGATGTCAACACCCAATTCTTGAAACAAATGTTGTATCCAAACAACCTCTGTGGCAGCTTGACTGAGTGATCTATACTCAGCTTCAGTGGACGAGAGGGACACTACTTTCTATTTTTTGGAACTCCATTGAACAAGGTTGTTACAAAGGAAAATGGCATAGGCACTAGTAGACCTGCGGTCATTAATATCACTTGGCCAATCAACGTCAGCATAGGCTTGTAGCTCTAGATATGAGTGTTTTGTAAACTGAAGGCCATGAGTACTAGTTCCTTTAATGTATCGTAACACCCTCTTGCAGGCTACCCAATGTGTTATTGTTGGACACTACAGGAACTGACTTAGTTTGTTCACCGTGAAGGCTAAGTCAAACCTAGACAACGTTTAAAATTGTAATCCACCAATAAGGCTCCGATAAAGTATAGGTTGGTCAAACAACTCTCCATCCTCTTTGCTAAGTTTAGTTCCAAGAGCCATTAAGTTGAACAAGGATTATAGTTTCCCATATTTGCCTTTTCTAGCAGATCTTGTGCATATTTCAACTGAGTAAGTAGTAGGCCATAGGCATTTCTTTTGACTTCAAAACCAAGAAAAAAAATAAACTCGGCCCATAATCTTTAACACAAACTGATTGTTTAAGTCTTGAATCACCTTAGTTATAAGATCATGATCATTTCTAGTCACTAAAATGTCATCTACATAGACCAATAGGTACACTACAACTGGTCCAGCACTGAAGAAGAACAAGCTCACATCAGTGGCACTGTTTTTAAATCTTCAAGATAGAAGAGTTGTTTTCAGTTTATCAAACCAAGCCTCGGGGGCTTCCTTTAGACCATATAATGCCTTTCGAAGCTTGTAGACCTATGATGGATGAGTGTGTGAAGTAAAGCCTTTAGGAGGCATCATGAACACTTTGCTCAGTAAGATCTCCATTTAAAAAAGTGTTGTTCATGTCTAATTGATGAATGTCCCAGTTGCGATGAACTACCATTGTGAACATTATTCGGATTGTTGCAACCTTAACCACTAGCGAAAAAGTATCAAAGTAATCTAGGCTAAGGGTTTGTTGAAACCCCTTTGCCATTAGCCTAGCTTTCTGCTTTTGCAGTGTCCCATCAGAGTTGAGCTTAGTTTTAAATACCCACTTGCCTCCAACTATATGTATGCCTTCCTCATATGGAACTAACCCCCAGGTTTGATTGTCAAGGAAACCTTGATATTCCTTCTCCATAGCAGACTTACATTCAGGAATAGATAGAGCTTCTTTAACCTACTGAGGTTCCTTAAGAATGGTCTAGGTAGAGAGAAGGGCTTTAGTTGATGATTGTATATTTTTTGACTTGAGCTGTGTGACCATAGGATGAATATTAGCAGAGGAAACAACAGTGCTTGGTATAGTGTTTGGTGCTACTATAAGGAGTACAACTTCCAAATTAATTCTAGAATGAGTAGTAGGAATGATCCCTGAAGATGTCATGACTGAAGGATGTGTAGATACATTATGCTCAGGTGCTGGAGATAAGGAGAATGGGTCTAAAGAGGGTGGAAGTGTAGCAAATAAGCCTGCATTAATATCCCTACTAGTGAAGGTTGGAAGGTTAGTAGGTAAGCCTACATTTATATCCTTATTAGTAGAGGTTGGAGGTTCAGTATGTAAGCCTACATTGATATCCTTATTAGTAGAAGTTTGAGGTGCAGATTTTGATTGAAAGTCAAACCTGGATGAGGCCAAAGAAGAATTGCTGAAAGGAATTATTGCATAACTAGGGATGGATCAGGAAGATGGTGATCTTAAGGAAACTGAACTAGACTCTGAGTTTGATATAGAACCAGAGCAAATATCACCAGAGAAACCAAATTTGAAAGGAAATTCCTCTTCATTAAATTTCACCTGTTTTGCCACAAACATTCTCCTTGATTTTGACATACACTTATAGCCTTTGTGAGATGGACTATAGCCTACAAATATGCATTTCTCGGTATGAAAGAAAAGTTTATGTTTATTGTAGGGTCTGAGATATGGAAAGCAATTGCAACCGAAGACTTTAAGGTCATGGTAATTAGGTTCTTGCTGAATCAAAACAGTGAGGGGAGATACAAAATTGAGCACAGTTGAAGGCAATCTATTAAGCAAATATATTGCTATTGAGAAGGCGAACCACCAAAAATTGACTAGCATGCTAGAATGAGCTAGGAGAGATAGGCCAAATTCAGTGATAGACCTATGTCTTCTTTCAATTCTTCCATTCTACTAGCGTAAACAAGGACAAGGGTGCTGAAACATTTTACCATGTTGGCTAAGATACTTGGAAAAGGATCGAAACTCCCCACCCTAATTCATTTGTAGGCTTTTAATCTTAGCATTTAATTGTTTCTCTACAAACATGTGAAACTAAGTAAACACTTCAAATGCTTCAAACTTGACTTTAAGAGAATAAATCCATGTAAACCTGCTAAATTCATCCAAAAAGATTATGTAATAGCGATATCCTTCTCTAGACAACACTAGGGCAGGTCCCCATAGATCAGAATGTATTAACTCTAAGGGAGCATTTACTTATGACAAAGAAGTAGGAAAGCTGCATTGTTTTAATTTCCCAAAAAGATAGGCTTCACAAACAAAATTTGCATTGTAATTAGAAGAATGTTTTACATGCATTTTATTTAATACGACTTGTAAGGACTTAGCACTAGGGTGCTCAAGTCTAGCATGCCACAGTAATGAAGAAGCAGACACATCATCCAAAATATTACAGGTAGGAGTTTTATTGGATACAAAAGATGTAAAGACAAATTTATTAGCTAAGGGAGTCAAAACAGCTTCTAGTTTAACACTAGAGAGCACTTGCGAGCCAAGTAAATCAACAGAACTGGAACTATTAGTAGAAACATCAATAGAAATAGAATAGTAAGGTGGAATATCCAACTGGTACAGGCCATCATTGACTATGCCTTGAAGGAGGATCGATTTGTTGTTTTTATCCTTTATCAAACAATAATCAAAATATAACTCTATTATCACGTTATCGTCTCTTGTTATTTGTGAAATACTTAATAAGTTCTTTGCAATTTCGAGAACACATAAGATGTTTCAAAGTTGAACAAGCCTGTTTGAGTTAAAGGATGGAAGTAACAATGTACCTGTATGAGTGATTAGCAGAGATTCATTGTTGCCAACTTGAACCTTGGAACCACTTGAATAGTTTGTCCTTTCACCATATTAGATGGATCAGCAACCATGTGATTGGATGCTCTTGAGTCCATGTACCAGGACTAATCCTTCACAGTTTGAGGCATTTCCATATGAGAACTTGAGGCTAAATTCGCATCAAGTTTGTAGCAAGGTTAGTATACACAATATTAACTGGAGAACCAGTCAAATGCTGTTGGTGTTGATTAATTCCTTGAGTAAAACAAGAGGCATTAGCAGCTCTAGGTGTGAATTGATTTCCCAATGAACATCCATAAGCAGTTTAATCATGATGGGCTGCAGCATTGGCATTGAATGATCTATCCTATATATTTGTCCCAGCAAAGAGAGCTTGTGCAAGATCATTGGATGCTATTGGAAACGACGAATGAGTAGAGCCAAGAGTAGGATATGACTGATTATGACCTATATTAGGAAAACCAGTCATAGAAAACCCCTGGTAGTCATGGTCAAATCTATGGTAGCAATGAAGAGCTCAATGGCTAGGCTTTCCATATACTTGACACATTAATCTTGGCTTATTATAGCCTCTTCCTCTTCCTTGACCTTAGAAAAAGGCAAAAAATCTCCTGAGAAACCTTGTGGTGTAGTATTATAAGCTATTCTATCATATTTAACTATGTAATTTCCTTGCTGACTTAGCCTTGGAACTCCATTCAAGTATTGAGAGTAACTAGTATGTCCAAAATTAGCATTTTGAGGAGCTTGCGATTGTTGAGTTGTCATTCCAGCTTGAGGATAAGCATTCACAGATGAGTTTATCAAACCAAAAGGGTTGATTTAACATACCTCTTGGATTATTTGGAGCCATGGAGGTACATCCTTTAGCTATACCACTTTTAGAGGCTATTAAAACAAATGATATCTCTTCATGAAAGTGCAGTAACACACTATTCTGTTTCTTTGACCGCATTTCATGCTTTTGAAGAAAAAATTGTGCTTCTTGAAAGTTTGTATGACTAACATTGGATGTAAGATTAACTACTAATGCATCATATTCTGAGCCTAACCCATCCAATATGTATAATGACAACTTTTCATCACTAATGTGCACTCCACTATCATTCAATTCATTGCCCAACTCCTTTGTTGTTAAAATATAGTCATTCATACTTTGTGACTCTTTTTTAGTAGTTTGTAACATGTTTCTAAGATAAAGTGTTTGGGCCTTTGAAGCATATTGAAAGTGCAGTTCAAGTGTATTCCAAATCTCATATGCACTATTGCATTTTGATACATGTCTGAACATGGACTCCGAAATTGATGAGAGTAACCAACTCACTAAGAATTGATCAGTTTTCTTCCAATTGGAATACATAGGATTTGGTTGTTTAATTGATTGTTCACTACCTTCTACTTTCTCCATTACAAACAAAGGAGGACAAACATTCGTACCTAGAATGAAGCTATCTAGCTCGTGAGAGGCTAGGGCTGGTAGGATTTAAGAGCGCCAGTAGTTGTAATTCTTCTCTACTAGCTTTACGGAAAGATTTGGAAGTGAGAAGTGACCTGTAAAATTCTGAGATCCGCTATTACTAAGCTGCTTAGCATCAATCTTGGAGGAGTTAATCAAAGATTCAGAACTCATATTTGCCATTGACATTAGTCTTTTGACTCTGATAACATACAAGGTATTTGTGGTTGAGCTATAACTGAAGAATCCAGAAATTGAAAGAGTAACAAAAACCAATAAAAAAAAAAAAGGTGAGTGGAATTCTGTTATTGAGGAAGACCAGTACCAACTATTATATAGTTGGTGTACAATATCAAACGTAGTGTTTTGAATAAAGTTAGTTACATTAGTCTCTAAAACGCTACGTTGATCTTGCTTTAGAATATTACAAAGTAAATCACCTTTCTTTACAACATTGCAAACTAACCCCATTCTAAGATACAAATTACTCTTGAACATTTTTATCTAATATTCCCTCTTAAACAAAATTCTCTCTTTTGTGTAATCTTCAACCTTTTTATATCTGATATTTTGTAGTGAATTGCTCTTTTATGTTTGTTGATTTTTTATTGCTAAGTTTATTATAAACGAAATTTGCTGATGTTGTTTCATTCATGTGTTGTGAACTAATAAGATTTTGTTTATGATCTGATTTCATGTTGATTGATTAGTTTGTTTACTATTTTTGCATTATGTTTGCTTTGTGATGTGAACTGAACTAACCCTTTTATGCTTTTAATTGCTAATCATTTAGGAGTGATTTGGTTTAGTTACTCAGGGGGAGTATACTAATTGAGGGGATTTATTCAGTTTGGTTGTTTTGATGGAATGCAAAACTGTTATTTTTGATGATGTTGTGTATGTTCTGCTTAAGTTCTTTATTTGTGTTTTTATTAATAACTTATCTCAATGCTAATGATTATGCTTCTTATGACATTTTTTTTTATGTTGTGCTTCTCACTTGTCTCTTGTTGTTGATTAAAGTTGTGTGTGAGACAGGTGTGTATGTGAAAAGATTGTGCTTTATTCATAAGTTTGACAAAGGGGGAGATTGTAAGTATTTTTGTCAAATTATGAATTTAGTATGGTTACATTGATTTTTGATATCGTAACATCACTTTGTTAATGCACAATCATTTTTTGTTTTTCTGGTTCTGTGTGATGACACTAGCCTAACCAAATTTCCATTACACATGTTGCATCTCTATTTGATGTTAGGATTTTATCCTTATCTGAGACATGTGTAAGTGGTCCATGTACCATGTAATTAGCTCATTAGGTGTACCAGAAAATTCGTTTTGCTTTATAGTGGTCCCTAGAAAGTTTGGTGAAAACTTTCCCAATATGGCCAAACACAAAAAGTATTTTTTGGCTAGTTGTCCCCTTGCATTGTTGAGCAAGTTTCCTTTATATTCGTCTTCAACATTACATTTTCCTTAAAGTCTGGATATACCTCTGAAAGTTCTTTGCACATTTTTTGAGGTTTCTTTTGTTTAGAATTAGGTTTCATTATGCTTAGGTAGGCTTATAATACCTTGTTAACCCTTGTTTAAGTGTTGTTCAAACTTGGTTTCTTTGATGATGATGATGATGATGCTTGAAGGGATTTCAAACTTTTGGAACTGAAGTACATCTTTGGTGTTGAACCTTGAAAGGAGCTCAAGGTTGACTAGGTAGTCTTGTGGAGTGAAACTAGCTAAGGTAGTTTGAAGTTCAATCAAAGGGTGAAGTTTGAAGAGTTGTCCTAACAGGAAGTATTTTACAATTGATGCTTAACTTTGGCTTTGTACTTGAACTATAAATGTTTATCACAGTGGATTACCTTCGTCTGGACTTGGTCCCATGGATGTAGGTAGGTTGTTGAGCTATGTAAATTTGTTTTACCTACTTTACATTATGCAATGGATGTTTAGTTTGTGTTGATGATGAATGAACAATCCCATAAGCACCAAATGAACAAGTTTAACCCATTCCGCTTAAGATTAATCTACCTAGTAAAGTGATTAAAACTTTCAGTTACATACCTTTACTTTTTTTAAAGAAGAAATAGAACATAAATAGAGCGAACACCTTTTGTGCAATTTTCATTATTTCATCAAATGAATTACATTTTGTTATTGCTAGACATTAACAACCTTTACTAAATTTATGGAGACTTTGAGAGGTTGTTACATCAAACAAAACATCTTCACTTGTTCTTGTGAATTAATGAAGAACTAAGCATTTTGTAAAATGCAAAGTTTTGAACTTAGTTCAATAAAAAAACTAACGATACTTATTTAACTTTGTTAGAGAAAGTCTACTTTTAATGAACTTTTCTGACTTTGTTGTTAAACTAGTGGTCATTACCTAACTTTAATGTCTTTGTAGAAGGTAAGAACACTAGCAGACCTCTTCAACAATTCTTTCTCCATTACATAAGCTAACCAACTTCTGCTTTGTTAATTAACACTTTGCTGATTCGTAGTTCTTCTCATCAACATCACTCCTCATGCTAAACAACGTACTAAGTCGTAGTTTGTCTCAAAGAAGAAGAAAACGAGTTGCAACCTATGGTTTGGTTAGCAAGTCTGCTATTTGAAATTTAGAAGCAATATAATGCTTTGGAAGTTGCTTTGAAACATCTATTTCTATCTGTTTCTTTTTTTGGGTAAGTTATTTCTATGTGTTTCATTCGAGCGTGAAACATAGGATTCGAGCCAATGACCCAACATTCTAAATATCGCACAATAATGTATGAGGTAGAACTGAAAGAGATATATTAAGCTCCTTGAATAAGTGTTGAATCCATACCATTTAGTGGAAGCTTGAGCCAATGAATCACCTATAGAAACAAATTGACCTTTGATTAGATGTTTAAACAACCTATGTTAATTACCAGCTTCTCCTATGGTTTCACATAGACAACACAAAAGAGCACAACCAATTAATATCTTTAGGTGATGTCAAAAGCATCACTTATACTATAGGGTAAGTTTGGATTGGGGCCATATAAGATAACGAGGGTAATCTTTGTTTATTTTGTAAGATTTCGGTGTTTTGGTTGCAAGTAATAAAATATTACGGGTATCTTTTATTACAAATAGTGTTTAATATTCGTAATATAGGGGGTAATCTGATATCTTCCTCCAAGGGTGTTATTAAAAGATTACCGGGTAATATAATTTTTATACTTATTTTGCCCTTAATTAAGTACCATTTCAAACATAATTACCCTCAAATGTCTACCAAATAACAATTAACCCAGCCCCCTGCATTTAAGAAATTAGCTAAAACGCCCTAGCCACAAAAAATTTAAAAGTTAACGAAATACCCTCAACCACCCAAGACCACCACCGGATGTTACTCATCACTGTCGGTTGTTGGTGTCAATTGCCGTAATGGTGCATGACCAGTGAGATCTAGTCGGTTAGTCGGTCATGCACCGGTAAGGCCTTTTCCAACTATATATGGTTGTTTCTATGGCCATTTCATGGCCACAAATCTAGCCGTGAAATAGCCATAGATCTTGTCATTTCACGGCCAAAGATCTGGCCATGAAATGAGCCTGGATTTGTGATCCATGGCCGGAAATGGCTTTGTCAGTGCACGACTAGCCATATATGGCAAGTCATGCACTATTTCATCAACTATCGGCAGCGATCGATAGTGGGGGCTGGATGCAAGCAATAGCTTGGGGTGGGTAGGGGTGATTTTGCTACAAATTAACGTTTTATATAGCTGGGGTGTTTTAGTGAAATTTCAAATGTAGGGTGCTAAAAAAATGGTTCAAAAAAATAATAAAAAATAACATTATATTAATATTTAAAAAGGAGGACAATTTAGTAATCTATATAATATACCCACCCATTTATCCTCCCAACCAAACATATTATTCACCAATTTATTTGAACCAATCAAACATATTTCTTAAACATTCCTAATAATCTTCAAGGTGATCTATCTTTCTGTTAATATAACATTTCCCTACAATAAAACATTATATGATACAAACGCCCCTACAAAGAAAATTTTTTATACTGTTTATGACGAAATAAGACAATGTCACTTACTAATTGGTGTCTTCAATAGCGTTGCCTATATGTTGGAATGATATTATTTTTTTCTAAGGCGACGTTACTGCACATCACTAAAAGTCTATTTAAATTTGTTTTTAATTACTATATACATACATATATATATATATATATATTCTCTAAATAATTTTTATTCTAATTTTTATTATTTTACAAAATGAACTTAAAAAATTAAAATTAAACGAATATGATTCTATAAAAATGTTATAATCAATGCCAAAAATGGTTATTAATATATCATATTTTCCTTTATGTTCTAAAATGTTCTTGCAGAGTAAACTCATTGATACCTTTTATTTTTATTAGTCTTGTTAGAGCTGGTGAACTCTATTCAACATTTAGGTATCTATTTTTAAAGTGCAGCGGAAGATTTTACCAAGTTGATTAATGGTTACCAAATTAAGCATGAATCAACATCCATATGCGGTAAACATAAAACATGCAAGCATATACATGGTTGGGCTAAAACCACTCTTAGCCTACATTCATGGAACCTCGTCTAGCTAATCCACTATAACAGCAAACATTACAAGATATAGTTCAGAGTTGATTTTAGCTATAGCAAAGAGAACTCTCTATTCTACATTACACTAAACACCACTTTCTGAATCTCTAATGCTTCATCACTTCTAAGATTACTTCACACTAGGAACACTCCCGAAGAACACTTAAGCTCCATCCAAGCTTCACACATTGAAGACAAGCTCCAGCTTTAGTAAAGGAACCAAGTTCGAGCCACCATTCAACAAAGATGAAAGATGATGAAGTTTTAGTACAAAAACATAAATAAAACTGTTAAGGAATAAACTCTCTAAAAAGTCCAAAGCACAAGTAATATGGATATTCAGGTTAGCTAAATAAATGCGCAAGAATGAAGATGATATAGGGGAATTTGGTGCTCAACGATTCTTACGAAGTCAATAAACAAGGGCTGACATGTGTTGGTCCAAAAGTGGAAAAGATTCCACCAAACTTTTTAGACCACAACAAAAATGGGAAAAAACTGATTTCTTTGGACCACTTGAGGATTTTAGGACACTCGTAAGTGGTCCTCATGCTACACAACAAATAATATCTTAGCTGTTAAGAAAAAAAGGCAACATGCGCAAAACATATTTAGACATGCGATGTTTGCACGGGGAAGAAGTGTGCACACAATTGTGATAAAATGCGAATTAAAATCTAACATACATATGTCTGACATAAGTGTGCAAGCACACATCCACTATACACACTCATAATGAAATTACAAAAAGACAAGTTAGACAAAATTGCACACACACACAACTTTAGTGCACACAAACACAATGTAAGTTTGATAAAATATTCAACAATCTCCCCCTTTGTCAAACTTAGGAACAAAGCTACAAATTGATCACAAGATCAATAAAAACCTGTCTCACAGAAGCAACCAATCATTATAAAAACTAAGAGAAGAAATAAACACAAACATAAAGAGTGTTAAACAAAAAATCACACAAAAACGTATAAGGAAAATATGAAACTAAACACAACAAATAAATCATAAAAAACAAACAAACTCCCCCTAAGAGAGTTAACAAAAATAGCAAGAGGATACACTCCCCCTTAGCAAAGGCTCATCAAAGTTAATCAGTTCATATGAGCCAAAACATAAACATATAAAGAGAACATAATCATATAAAAAGAGTTCAAAAAGTACAACAAAAATATCACCACCCAAAAGGTAAATTGCTACTCCACTCCTCTTCAACTCCACTCTCCCTTTTTGTTCATAGGTTTGAACCAAACCTTGCTGATTTTTTAGTGGGGACCATTGATTTGGCAACCTTTCTTTTTGTTCATTTTCCTTTGAAAGTCTGAGCAGCAAAATCAGAAGATACGTGAGAGGCTTCAACTTGTACATCTTTAACAGGATAAGACCAAGCAAGAACAAATTTAGCAAGGATGAGATCAACAACTTCTTCTTCTTCTGAACTGATGTGAGGTTCCTCATGGACAAGAGAGAGAGAACGAGAGGCATTCTTCAACTTCTTCATAACTTTTCCAGCTTGTCAATTCGAGAACCAAGGGAAGAAGCATATCCTCCATGTGCTATAGTATCTACTGGCACACATCTCATATAGTCTTCTCCAAGGCCTGCATCTCATCAAATAACTCAGTTGCCAAGTGTTAGGTTTTATAGAATCAGCAGTGGATGTCAAAGGGATATCCTTGGGAGGTTGTCTAAAGGATGTGGAAGTGTTTGTCTTAATTTTCAAGTAGGGCTCTGCTTCATGGCATTTTGGATTATGAGGAGCAATGATCTTATGGATGAGGTAGGTAAAAGGTAGCACTTGAATGGTACTCTGATTCTCAACAATTTCCCCAATGTAGGTATATATTAAGGACGCAAGATCAATCTTTTTGCTAGTCCCTATACCAAAAATGAGTTCAACTCTATCTACTATAATGGTGGCTAGAGTTGTGTATGTATGAAGACCAATTGGACAGGGAAATTTTGAACAATCTCTTATACAGAGGCGTTAGCACATTGGGTTGAAGGTGGCCACACTTAGGCCACTTTGCAATAGACCCACCAGTTAGCACTTTGACAACCATATCCATATCAAAAAGAGCCAACTTATTAGGGTTCTCAATAGCAGGCAAACCAAGTATAAATCTAGTCACATCAACACTAAAGTCTACCCAAACTCCCCGACCAAAAACTTGGTTACAATGTTAACCAGGTTTGTCAAAATTACTACCAAAATTGGCATAAAACTTTTGAACAAGAGTTTGAATCAAGATAACAAGATTACTCACTAACTTAACCCATTTTCGTTTCTTGAGATTCTTCAAAATCTCAGGATAATCACTCAACTTAACATTTGACTCACATACAACAGACAATGTGTTCTTTAAAGTGTTTTTCGGCCTCAAGGGAGATAAAGGAAGAAACTTCACCAGGCAAGGAGGATTCCTCAACAAATTTTCCCTTCTTTGCTTTGGATGATTGAGATTGAGACTCTATGGGTTTATCTTTTGCTAGAGACTACTTCTGTGACTTCAACAAAGTGATTGGAGGACTTTTAGATCTGTTTGAGGATGAAGAAGATAAGGAATCTTCAAACATGGACACATCAAGAGCACGGGATGCAGGCATCGATTCCTTTTTTCATAATTGTGGATGATGGATAGCCTTCTTCATTGCCATGAACTTCTTATGCTTGTTAGTCAAAGATAATTTTTAAGGATCCATAAGGCAAAAGAAGAAAAGAATCAGATGAAACAGGAGAGATTAGAGCAAAAAGTTGAGAGACAAAAATTAGGGGTGGCGCAATTGGGTTTTATTGCAAAGAGAAGTGTGAGAGCACTTAAATAACCTAAACTCTTAAACCCTAAAATGAATTATACTTAAAAAATGAACTTCTTAACAAAAATAGATGTGCACATTGTGCATTTGTGTGGACACACAACAAGTAGACTTAGCAAAGTGTGTGAGCATTCAACAGATGTGAGCACATATGAAGCAGAAATGAAGATTACAAGTTATTTAAAGAATGTTCGCACAATTTTTTAATGTCACAACACATACCCAAAAGCGACAGACTTTATTAGAAATAAAAATTTTAAAAAGATGAATTCATGAGAAATTTCACTTGATTTAATGAGATCAAGAAATATCAATTTGTGCATAGACAAGCAATGTATCCATTTTTCAATCTAGAAAAACACACAAAACATAAGGGCTGATCCAAACAAGTTTGACAATAAAATATAGAACTTCCTAAATCAAAGTCAAGAGAAGGATAGTCATAAAAGCTCATCTAGAGTGTGTGATAGTGTCCTCACAGGGGTTTAGATGACACATTGGTCAAGCAAGATCATCCCAAGAAAACCTCCCCCTTCCTTCATGCCATATAACATTTGCATTTTTTCTTTTTCAGCATTTAAAGACATTGATTTGTCTTTTTCTATTTCATTTTGACACAAAAGGCAAATAACTCTCAAAACATAACCAAGTGTAGCTTTCACACTTGCAAGGAGGTAGCCCTCTTAATGATATATTTTCCAAAGCATAAGGGTCTCTACGTTTAAGAAAATTACTCAAAAATGACAGTCACACTACAATCAAGGTAACTCTTTCACAAGGTGACAAGAATAAAACAAACTACTCAAGATAAGACAAGGTCATGCTACAAAGAGAGTCAAACATCTTGAAAGAGTTAGTATAAGAGCAAGAGAGAAACAAATAACAAGATGCTAGCACAAATAAACAATCTTGATAAAATAAAAGAAAGAAAACTCCTTTATGATTTATTCAGCAAAACAAAAACAACTATTCAAGTTAAAGTAGTCCAATGGACTTCCTCAAGTAAACAAAATATCATAGTCAAGTGCTTTTGTAAATAAATCTGCCAATTGGGATTTTGTGCTCACATGTGCAAGCGCAATGACTTTTTCTTCAACTAACTCTCTAATGAAGTGATGTCTAATATCAATGTGCTTAGTCCTAGAGTGTTGCATAGGATTCTTAGAGATGTTAATTGTACTAGTGTTATCACAGAACACACTCACGCATTCTTGGTCAATACCATAATCACATAACATTTGCTTTAACCACAAAACCTATGTGCAGCAACTCCCTACAACAATATACTCAGCCTTAGCAATGGATAGAGAGATGGCATTTTGTTTCTTGCTATACCACATGACAAGATTGTTCCCAAGGTTGAAACAGCCTCCTAAAGTGCTCTTTTGATCATCCAGACTCCCTGCCCAATCAACATCACTATATCCAACCAAACAACTATTAGAATCATATGAATACCATAAACCAAGTTCACATGTACCTAAGACATATTCATAATTCTTTTCACTTCAGTCAGGTGCAATTCAGTTGGATTACCTTGAAATCTAGCACATATGCCAACACTAAAGCACAAATCAGGTTTGCTTGTAGTCAAATATAAAAGGCTTCCTATCATGCATCGATACAATTTATTGCTACCTTCTTACCATTTTCATCTTGGACAGCTTAAGGGTAGAACTCATGGGTGTTCTAGCATGTTTTGAATTTTTTAAGTTAAACCTCTTCAACATGTTTCTAGCATATTTAGTTGAGGCATAAAAATGCCACTATCTAATTGTTTAATCTAAAGCCTTAGAAACATATTTAACTCTCCTACCATGCTCATTTCAAATTCATTTTTCATCAAACAAATGTACTCATGTGAATGTGTGTGAAAAGTTGAGTGAAACATAATATCATCAACATAGATTTGTGTGCACATAATTTCACCTTTGACATGCTTGACAAATAAAGGTTTATCTGTATTACCTCTCTTGTAATTTTGCTCAAGAAAAAAGGTTGTCAATCTCTCATACCAGGCTTGAGGGGCTTGTTTCAACCCATAAAGAGCCTTTTTCAAAATGTACACATGATCTGTGTTAGAGTAGGTGCACTATAGCCAATATTTTAGCTCTTGTAAACTCATTTTTTATAAATGAATAAAAGGCAACGCTTGTTTATGAGCATATATACAATGGCATCTATTTACTATATGTAAAGAAAATAGTATACGTTCTTAGAAAGGTTGAAACTAGTGATGAAAGAATTAAGTATTATAAATCTTAATTGTGAGAACCATATGAGCTCAAAAGGCAGCCCTTCTTAAACTGTCCGTAGTCATAGTATAAATCTGACCAAAGACACAAGTTATACAGAGAGACTATCATTGCGTTAAACAACCCTATCGAAAGGTAGTGACATATCTCACATGTCAAGGTTGTGCTCATCAACTTGAAGCAATGCATGAGTGCTTGTTTATGCAAGTCCACTGGACTAACCCATTAGAGGATTCCATACAAGATGGTAAACCTAGTGTCTATATAATATATCCTCTTACATATGGTAGTGCCTGTGGTCCTTCGACTTGAGATGACCAGAGCGCCATGTGACCCAATGTTGTCTCTCTTAGGGATTACCAGAACAGTGGTGATTGGTTACATCGAGAAGTACACTATGACTATGGTGGATTAACAAATGATTCATCACTCATGGTTACAAGAGATCTTATCTCGGTGAGATATTTGGTTAAGAACTACAACTTCAAATCCGTGGCCACGGTGGAATCGAGTTGGTGCTCGAATCCAATTTTATATAGTCATCAGATTCGAGAACCAAATATAGAACATGTCACGGTAGCATTTTGAGGTAGACACTATTTATATACCGCAAACCTTGATGAGATATAAGATGATGAAATGGATCGAATTGTACAGTAACCACCATAGAAAAGGTAAGCCTAAATCGCTGATTCTTTACTTACCGAGGAATCATGATGCCTTGCTAGCGACCAATATTGATTGGTGTACGATAACACTAATTGTTTAATGTTTAATTAGTTATCAGGACACTGTCGGAAAAGTAAAGAACCTTCGGGTCACACATATAGAAAGTAGTTAAGTGAGAAATGGAAATGAAAGGACAATCTTGTCCTTGGGCCAAAAAGGGTGTTTCGGGAGTTCGGGAGTCCAAGGGCATTTTTGTCATTATGGGCAAAAGGACACCTTGGTAATTTTTCCAAGGGGTTGACGCAATTATCCAATTTATTGGAAGAATTTTTAGCAAAATTGGAATCATATTAATTTTAATTAATATGGAGAATATATAATTTAATTAAATATGTATTAAAACCCAATTATTGAATATTATGGATTAAATAAATGATATTTATTTAATAGAATATATATATATATGGAATTAAATAAATAGAAATATTTGTTTAAAGATTATATTTAATATAAATAATATATTTAAGGAGATATTATTATCCCTTTTTGGGATTATTGCAATCTCTCTAAGATAGGAATTCAAGGATTGCAATGCTAGTTGAATTCCTATTTTTGAATTGCACTACGTAAAAGGGCATGGGTTTTGAATTTAGAGAATTAGTTTTACTAATTGCTTGGAAAAATAGTTTAATCAACATTAAACTATCTTTCTCCAAAAAACACCAATACTAGCCTCCCAAGAGAGTTCTCTCTCTCTAAATTTCCGCCACCTCCCTTAGGCCCTCTGATTGGTTTAGTAATTAATCCTGGAGTGATCCCAAGCCTACTTTCGTGTGGATATCGTCGTGCTTGATCCTACTTTGGATTTATAGTGAAACACCTGTGAATAGTATCCGTGATCAGTGTCAGTGAATAGTGCCCCGTGAACAGTAACCGTGAATAGTATTGGTGAACAATATGTGAACAGCCCTTGAACAGTATTGAAAATTCTAATCTAGGGAGCCACCAACGGGAGGTAAAAATACTATCCTTGTATGGTGTAATCTAAATATAATGTGGATTAATTTATCGAGTCATGATCTTAGGTAAGGGGATCGTGCCATGACAAGAAATTTTTTTGTTATTCCGCGATTGCCACGACACGATTCCTACAAGTGGTATTAGAGCTTCGATTTAATAATTAATTTCATAAATGTGCTTGTATGCTAGTATGCATGTTTAGGGTTTAATTTTATTTTGTTAAACCTGTTGTAATTTTAATTTAACTTTGCGGAAGAGTGGATGTAAAGTTGGTTGGAGGGTTTCAAAAACCCTAAAATTGGTGGCTCAAATCTGGAGACTTCATGCAGTTGGTTGTGCGTTGCCATGCACAGCCACCATGATCTGGGCTATGCGTGGTCATGCGTAGCCACTCAATCAGGGTTGTGCGTGAGCGCGTACAGCCTAGGGTAAACTGTCGCTACCTATTGTGCACTTGCACACGCATAAGCCTATCCCTCTATTGCGCGTCACGATGCATCACCAAGGCCTTACCAGGGGCCTTTGGCTGTGTATTAAAGCATAACTGGCCTCCCCACAGGGTGTGCGCCTCACTACACATAGCCTTGTCTAGATGCCTAAAGCAAGTGCCAGTCAAATGTGTCTAGCACCCGCTGTCGTGTGCATGACGTTGTTCCTCCGTGGCACACACATGCACGTGATGCTTGTCCCAACCGCGTGCATGAGCTACGACATTGCCTTGCCATCGCAAGCCAAGGCTAAACATTAACGTGCCCAACCACTTGTGATTTGTGGGCCTCACACTACGTGTGTGGGCCTAGTGGGAGTGGTCTGTTTTGGCTACTAAGGTTTAATGGTAATTGCCATCAATGAGGAAACCCCTTGAGCTTTCATGTGGGAATTAAAGGGTTGAAAAGGGTACTTCCCATTGTTGGGGATAAGGGCGTTTTAGGGATTCTAGTAAGCGTTTTGAACTTTCATGCTAAGCCACTAATGAAAGAATAAGTTGCCACTATTATGGACTGTTTAGTTAGTTTTTAATCTAGATAGGGACTAGACTGTGCTTTTTACAAGTTTAGGGACCAATAGAAACTCTGTATAACTAAAAGGGGTAAAGTAAAATTTACCCAATAGTTCAAATATGGCAAATTTGAATTGATGCATTATATGATTGGTGTCTATTTTGCATGGTGTTTGGTACATGGCCATCAACCTTAGGATTTTATTATTTTTTTATAATTTTAAATAGGGCTTGGGTGTCCTACCTTATCTCTTATTCTATCAATAAAATTTCTCTTTTCATCTAAATCCCCCCAAATGTAACTTGAGGTTTCTTTGTATTTAAATTTAAAAGTAGAATACGTGTTGAAGATGAGGCAAAGGTGTGACAAATCCTGAAGATTTATTTTCTTTGTAATAGAATAATAAACCTAGGGTGACCTACCAACTTCCACTAAGCTCGAGGAAATTGGTGTTAGAATGGCCTTGTACCAACACAAGTTTATTTGAGTATCTTATTTGTAGAAGCATGATAAGGTTGAATGTCAAACGATAACGTGCTAAACAAGATAATAAAATGGTGTACGAAAACACTAATTAGTTGATGCTTAATTAGTCATCGGGACACTGTCGGCAAAGTAAAGAGTTTTTGGGTCACAACATATAAAGTAGTTAAGTGAGAAACAGAAATAGAAGGACAATCTTGTCCTTGGGCCAAAAAAGGTATTTCGGTAATTTGGGAGTCTAGGTGCATTTTCATCATTATGGGAGAAAAGGACACCTTGGTAATTTTGCTAAAGGGTTGACACTATTATCCAATCTATTGGAAGAATTTTTAGAAAAATTGGAATCATATTAATTTTAATTAATATGGAGAATATATAATTTAATTAAATATGTATTAAAACCCAATTATAAAATACACACACACACACACACACACACACACACTATATATATATATATATATATATATTTTTTTTATTTATTTATGGAATTAAATGAATAAAAATATTTATTTAAAGATTATATTTAATAGGATAATATCTTTTAAGAGATATTATTATCCCTTTTTGGGATTATTGCAATCTCTCCGGGATAGGAATTCTAGAAATGCATTTTTGGGATTATTGCAATCTCTACAAGATAGGAATTCAAGGATTGCAATCCTAGTTGAATTCCTACTTGGAATTGCCCTATATAGGCATAGGTTTTTATTTTAGAGAATTAGTCTTACTAATTGCTTTGAAAAATAGTTTAACCAAAATTGAACTATTTTCTCTCTCCAAAAAACGCCAACCCTAGCCACCTAAGAGAGTTCACTCTCTCTAAATTTCCACCACCTCCCTTAAGCCCTTTGATTGGTTTAATAATCAATCCTAGAGGGATCTTCAGCCTAATTTCATGTGGATACCGTCATGCTCGATTCTACTTTGGATTGATAGTGAAGTACCTGTGAACAATGTTGGTGAACAGTACCCTATGAATAGTGTTAGTAAACAGTGCCCATGAACAGTGCTGGTGACAATATGTGAATAGTGCCAATGAACAGTATTGAAAATTCTAATCCAGAGAAGGAGCCGCCAATGGGAAGTAAAAATCCTATCCTTGTATGTTTTAATCTAAATATATTGTGAATTAATTTATCGAATCGTGATCTTGGGTAAGGGGATCATGCCATGGCAAGAATTTTTTTTGTTATTCCTACAATTTGGCTTGTGTGGATCTTGAAAACCAACCAGTTGTTCCACATAAAATTCTTTTGACAACATCCCATTCAAGAAAGCACTTTTTACGTCTATTTGAAACAACTTGATCTTGAGGTAGTATGCAATAGCCATCAGTAAATGAATTGACTCAAGTTTGGCTACAGGTGCAAAATTTTCATCTAAGTCTAACCCTTCCACTTGAGTGTATCCTTGAGCTGCAAGCCTGACTTTGTTTCTACAATGCCCCACTTGAGGTACGTAGTTAATGCTTCTTCTTTTGCTCTTTTTGAGTTGATTCATTATTGTTTAGTTGGCCTTTGAGTGATATGTTGAACACTTGCCTTGATATTGGTGGAGAATAGAAGAAGTTTAGTATTTGAGGCTTCGCCGGGGCGAAGAATAATTTTCCCCGCGGCGAAGAGGTGTTGTAGCCACGGGGAAGCTGCTGGACAGTTTTGCCGCGGCAGAAGATTCCTCGCCGCGACGACGTGCAAACCAAAATGTTTGTTAAGTTTTAGATATTTTCTTCCCTAAGAGCAATTTGACCATTCTACCCATAATTAGTAGGAAAAGTGGGGAGTGAATTGAAAGGATTTTTCATGGAGAATATGTTATTGTGGGGGTGTTTTGTAATGAATCAAAGGATATAGATGGAGTTCCTAAGGAAGAGTAAGGGCAAAATGGGAAGGCTTGTGCATAAAGTGTGTTAAAAGGAATTAATCATTGCAAACCCTTCATTCTTCTTCTCCATCGCCACTCTCCTTTCTTATTTCCTCTCAATTTCTCTTTCATTTGTTAAGGGACTTTTAGAGGGCTTTTGGAGTGATTTGGGGTAGAAAATCAATCTAAGGCATCCTAAGGTAAGGATTCTTGCTTTAGATGTGAAGTTTTGTGAGATTTTTTGTATATTTGAATATTGAGGTCTTTTGGTTGAATTGTTTTAAGGGTAGAGAAAAGTCAAGCAAACCAAGAGAAATGAAGTGCTAGTGAGATCTCTTCATCACAAGGTAAGTAAATCCCAACCCAAGTGGAGATTTGAGAATTTTCTTGATTAGGGTTTTAATAGCAATTATGTATGTATGTTGTATACATGTTATATGCTATGTTATTGAGTCTCAAATGGAGATTATTATTGCTTTGTGATTGTTCATACATTTACACTATGAGAAATGAGATGTGGGTTGGAAAGGTAGTTTGAGATGGAATTGAAGGATATTGAGAAATCCTTTTTGGAAGTGTTATTCTTTGGCAGGAATTATGGTTATGTGAGGGAGTTTTCTCCCATTTTGGATGGTTAGAGAAAGACATAGAATCATTGTTATAGTAGAGTTTTATTATGCACTTGAGTTGTTTGATGAAATGCCTAATAAGGGTTTGAGTATGAGTAGTGAACCCTAATTCTTGCAACATTGCATGTTGACATTTCATAAGTGTATTAGTGGAGATGATCCATCCATATGCATTAATTGTGCATTGGGAGATGACTTAAGAAAGAGTAGAAAACTTTGTGTAGGCACTTGCTCTATGAGTAGAGAACTTTGTGAATGCAACTACTCTAAGGGTAGAGAGAATGAGAAGTGCTATGAGAAGAGCATTAGAAACGGGTTGATGCTTTGTGATCGTCACCTGATAGTTATTAGAAACGGGTTGATGCTTTGTGATCGTCACCCGATAGTTATTAGAAACGGGTTGATGCTTTGTGATCGTCACCCAAAAGTCATGAGAAACGGGTAGGTGCTTTGTGATCTCCACCTGATAGTTATGGAAACCGGATAGGTGCTTTGTGATCCCCACTCGGTAGTCATTAAGAGCGGGTTGGTGCTGTGTGAACTCCACCCGACAGTCATGAAGAGTGTGATGGGACTGTGTGAACGCCATCCGGTCGTACCTCCGGTAAGATGAGGCCATGACGTTTAGTAGAAAACAATAGAAAGAAAGTGTGAGGAAAGAATTAAGAGAAATACTTATGGGGATAGATAGATGGAGGGTTTACTTACCGAGCATTATTTTGTGCTCACCCCGTCATTTTCCTTTGTGGATGCAGGATCTAGGTGATAATGCAGTCGGAAGGGCGTCGGCAAGCGAGGAGCAATAGCTACATTGTTTCCCTTGTTTTTGTCTTTTTTTTAAGTGGCATTTTGTAAATAATGCTCTTTGTGTATAAAAGACTTAGTACATATAATAAAAAAGAAAGTTTTGGGCCCATTTTCTATTATTATTATGCATGCATTGTACTAGTTTATAACAGTTGTTACATTTTTAGTATCAGAGCAAAGATTTTGGGAATGAACAGTGTACTATTCTCATCGCCATGACATCCTAAAACCGACTGTGTGAGTTAATTCTTTCCTTACAGTAATTGTTTCTCGAGTTGATTGGTGTGAATATTTTGTAGATGAGGCGTAGTTACCAAAAACGTGGTAAGGGTGTGGTGAATGAAGGAGAACCTTCTAACCCACCAGAGTCTACGCCCCCTCCCTTGGATGAAGCTAGAATTCGGGGAATTATACAGCAAGTCGTGGCAGAAACCCAAGGGAGAGTTGAAACCCCCGTACAAGTACCACCAGTTGCAAATGTCGAAAGAGGACAACCGGTACCTTTCCCAGTACAGAATAGAGTGGAACCGATTTACGGTCTTTCCAGTCAACATCAACCCTCAGAGTTTAAGGGTACTACGGATCCAGTAATGGAAGAAGAATGGTTTGGGTCTGTAGAACGAGCCACAGGTTTATTTCCCATGACAGATCGGGAGAAGATTCGGTATGCGAGTTTCTTGTTTCGGGGTGATGCCTGAATTTGGTGGAAACTAATGGAAGAAACTCATGATGTGGCAACAATGACTTGGGAAGAGTTCAGGCAAGAGTTTGAGGCCGAGTACAGAACAGAGGACCAAGTCCATGAGAAGGTTCAAGAATTTATCAGCTTACAGCAGGGGTCTAGTGCCGTGAAGGAGTACTCAGTGAAATTTAATTCTCTTGCAAGGCTTGCACCCGGAATAGTTAGTACTCCGGCATTGAGAAGGGATAAGTTTGTGCATGGGTTGAAGCTGGAGATAGCCCGATATATAATGACAAGTTCTAATCCTCCTCGAAATTATAGTGAGGCTTTGAGGCGGGCAATGAAGGCGGAGATTTTTGAGAATAAGATTTCCCCAGTCGGATCCTCGATAGGAGGACCACGTGAGCCACCTTCTGCCCCACAGGAAGAGAAACAAGAAAATGTAAGAGGTAAAGAAATGAAGAATCAGAAGAAGAAGTTTCAGTATAGACAGAATAAGAGGGAGTGGAAGAATAAACGGCCTCAGACGGAAGGGTTTCCTCTTTGCCCTAAATGCGGGAAGAACCACCCCGAAGAATGTCTGAGGGACCAGAGAGTGTGTTATAGGTGCCGACAGCCAGGGCACATGATAAGAGATTGTAAAGCTCCTCTTCCACCACCCGCCCAAAGTTCAGGAGGTACTGCGAATGCCAGTGTTTCTTGTGGCACGGGGGTGGGTGAACGAGAGGCCGATCCATCGGCCGTTCTCGGTCGATTATTATTTCATTCACCTGATAGTGCTATGAGAAGAGCATTAGAAATGGGTTGATGCTTTGTGATCGTCACCTGATAGTTATTAGAAACGAGTTGATGTTTTGTGATCGTCACCCGATAGTTATTAGAAACGGGTTGATGCTTTGTGATCGTCACCCGATAGTTATTAGAAACGGGTTAATGCTTTGTGATCATCACCCGAAAGTCATGAGAAACGGGTAGGTGCTTTGTGATCTCCACCCGATAGTTATGGAAACCGGATAGGTGCTTTGTGATCCCCACTCGGTAGTCATTAAGAGTGGGTTGGTGTTGTGTGAACTCCACTTGACAGTCATGAAGAGTGTGATGGCACTGTGTGAACGCCATCCGGTATGATGAGGCCATGACGTTTAGTAGAAAACAATAGAAAGAAAGTGTGAGGAAAGAATTTAGAGAAATACTTATGGGGATAGATAGATGGAGGGTTTACTTACTGAGCATTATTTTGTGCTCACCCCGTCATTTTCCTTTGTGGATGCAGGATCTAGGTGATAATGCAGTCGGAGGGGCGTCGGCAAGCGAGGAGCAATAGCTACATTGTTTCCCCTGTTTTTGTCTTTTTTTTAAGTGGCATTTTGTAAATAATGCTCTTTGTGTATAAAAGACTTAGTACATATAATAAAAAAGAAAGTTTTGGGCCCATTTTCTATTATTATTATGCATGCATTGTACTAGTTTACAGCAGTTGTTACAGTTTGGTTCCAATAACTTTGATCTTGGCACAAGAGTCCACATGTCTTTTCTTTAAAATTGCTTAAGCTTTTCATGCTTTGTTTCTACCCAGCAATCGTCCTCACGTGCTTGCTTGGCATTCTTTAGCTCTACAAAGGACACATAACAAAGATGGTTGATCTTATTTTTTCTTCTCCTTCTAGTAACCATTACCTCATTTGGATCTCCAATCACGGTTGATAGAGGATGTGCTTCTTAATCCAGGTAGGTGGATCTTTCCTTCTTGAAGCATTCTTTTGTCTCAACAGTAAGCTCCATCCTATCATTGCGTAATGAGGAACTCAAAATAGCTTCATCACTCAGATGGTGTCCAATTGCTTTAGCATCAGATGATGTGGGCACACTTGTGGAATTTTTTTGGTTCTTGAGACTCAGGAGTGTTAACACCATTTTCTTTTATGGGCACACTTGGAATAGATATTTCACCGATTTCAACTTCTTGTGAATATTCTGAAAAATCTTCTACATACTAAATACAACATTAAAAGATTCTATAATGTGTTCAGTACACATGTTATAGATCCTAAAAGCTCTAATATTTGAGGAATATCCAATAAAAACCCCCTCAATCTCTTGGCATCAAACTTTCCTAAATTCTCTCTATCATTTAACCCATAGCATTTGCACCTGAAAACATGGAAATAAGAGAGAGCAAGTTTCTTACCTTTCCATAACTCATAAGGAGTTTGATGAGTACCTTTTTAAGAAACACTTTGTTGGAAATGTGACAAGTTGTATTTATGGCTTCAGCCCAAAGTCTCTTGGGATTTGTTTTGGCATTAAGCATCATCCTAGCCATTTCTTGAAGAACTCTATTTTTCCTTTCCACCATACCATTTTGTTGGGATGTCTTTGGTGTAGAAAATTTATGGGATATACCCTGCATATGACAAAAATTGGCAAAGTCGGTGTTCTCAAATACCTTCCCATGATCGCTCCTAATTCTCACAATCTTTTTATCCATGTTACTCTTCTTAACTTGTAACCTTTTGACCAGTTTTTGAACGGCATCAAAGTAACTAGATTTCTCTTTTAAAAAATCAACCCAAGCAAATATAGAGAAATCATCAACACAAACAAACACATATCTCTTACCTCCTAAGCTCTCAGTTTGCATAGGTTCCATTAGATTTATATGCAGTAACTCCAACACACAAAAGGTATTGAGATAAGATAAAGCTTTATGGGAGCTCCTGGCTTGTTTACTGATAATCCTAGGATTATACTTTTTCTTATATGATTTTTGTTGGATTGTTTATACTTCTTATGATTTTGTGCCTAAATTGTTACTTAATTTTGCATATTTTATGTTTTAGGCCAAAATATGTAGTTGGCGCAAAACAAAGATGGGTTTTTGGATCTAGAATCTAGCACAATTCAGAAGATCGGGGAAATTCTGATGCTGATTGGAAGCACCCTCAGAGTTTGTTCCTATTGGAGATCAAGAAGATCGAAGATTCAAGTAAAGAAGCAAGCGAAGGGCAGTTCCATAAATTCAGCAAAGAAGATCCGAGATAAAATCATAAAAACAGGTAAGAGCCGTGGAAAATAGAGAGAGTTTTAAACTTTTAATGTGATGTGGGCTTGAAATATAAATATATTAATAACAAGTTTTTTGTGGGTTTGAATATATGTATAACCGTTCTCATTTTTTTTTAAATATGAGGATAGACCTGAGTATATATATTACTAGCATTTTTTTGTGGAACCATATATTAGTAAAGATTTTTTTTTTTTTAATAAATATGAAGGTTCTGGATCCACCCCTACTCACAGGGTCGGTTTCAGGTAGGAACAAGAACCGAATAGTCGAGTGCCCACCGATTTCGGTTTTACCGAAAAAATCTACATAGCCCTAAATATTACAATCCCATTACTGTTAGGATAGTATATACAATGAATATTCATTGGAAGATATTCATTTAACTGCTATTATCAAATTAGATTTTTACCGGAAAAAAAATATAAATATAAACTTAATAAAACAGATATTCTTATCACCAATGGGATCGCTTCAAATACATAATACATCATACAGACTTAAGAGAAAAACCTAAAACGGAATGAGTACAACATATCTCTCAGGAGACTATACTGCGACGAATCAAATGCAAACAGGGGTAGAGATACAAATATGGTACAAAGAATGAGGATTGCATTTGATCTAGGGTGATCATAAGCTGTATAAAAAGCTTGAAATCAATGCTAGCATCATGGTTCCTATAGATATGAATAGCATTAACAATCCCACCATCAACTTAAGCGGTAATGATATCAAAAAATCATTTTCTACGTAACAGGATGTAAGAATAGATAAGAACGTTAGAATTGAAATCGAAGAGGAAGATGATGCAATCACTTTTGCCATAGCAAATATACGAAGCACAATTTTCCTTCCTTCATTATCATCTTTACCTCCTGGTACAGTGAAAGCCGGTTGAAAAACTACAGTAGCAATGATTGTTGCAACAAGCAAGCATTGACTAGCTATGCTCCTCATCCACTTTTCTCCGTCTTTCTGTAAGCATGCATGTGTACTAGTGAAGAGCTCTCGAGGTGTCTTGCCTTCTGAATTCTTCAATTCTCTAAATGAAGGCATTACAAGCTTTTCAACATCCTACATCATTAACATGAATCATTAATTTTACACAAAGAAGTTGGTAGCTTAATTTTTTAATTACAAATTCATTACTATTACAATTCAACTCTATCTTTAGTACTACTTTTATTTAAAAAAAAGTCAAATTATAATCATAAGATACATATTTTAACTGAAACTCTAATCAAAAGTCATCAATAATTTGTAATTCTCCACGTAAAGGTATAAAATAATGATAATTAAATAGTAAGACACAAAAGAAGTTCTAAAAATATTTACCTTAAAAATGCGTAACTCTCTTTGCATTTCTAGAGTTGCACTTGACACTGTGCTCAATGGTCTTAGATCTGAATATTTTGCTGCTAGATGTAATAGAATATTTTCCTTGCTCAGTGGTCTTGGATCTGGATATTTTGCAGCTCGATGTAATAAACTATTTTCCATGCTCAGTGGTCTTGGATGTGGATATGTTGCAGCCAGATGTAATAAAGTATTTTCCTTGATGTCAACATTTGATGCTACAACATGTTTGTTAAAACCTATCTGATTTATTAACTTAAACAAATCATCATGACGATGCATAATCGCAATGTGAAATATGGTCTGTTCATCATCATCTTTAAGATGAACCAAATCAGGATAAAGTTCAATGAGTTTACCCAAGAATTTGAAGTTTCCTAATTGAGCTCCTGTGAACAGTAAATCACGATGCTCTTTTAAGTAATCCCAAACTTGGTCGCGCTTTGCCTTGAATATTTTCTTCCAAAGGCATTCGACTAACGCTAGAGCTTGATTTATTAAAGTGGTTCTGTCACTTTTGCTCTTTCCTATCTCTAATATTTTCTCCCAAAGACACTTCACAGACTCTAAAACTCTATTTGGTGAGGTTGTTTCTTTACTTCTGCGATTTTGGTCCAACAGATGAAAGGGCGTTAAAGCCAACCGATGCAAGGGTGTCAAAAGATTGCTGCCATGCTCGTATTCAGTCATAGCCAATTCATTTTCGTTATCATCTTCATCTTCTAGCAATTCCCTTGCAAGATCTAAGAAGCTCACCCAAATATTTTTAGCACATGTAGCCCACAATTTAGTTACCAAGGACAGTATATATATTATAAGTATGTCTAAATGATACAATATCTTCAAAATAATAAATAAATTCAGAAGTAGATACGAGAAAATAATAGAAATTGCTTTGATTCATTTACCAAAAAATTCAGATGTTAACCAAATTACGTGCCTTCAATTTTATTCAAACAGAAAATTGAAGATTAAAATCAAGCAAGAAAAGAAATACGTGAACACTTACCGTACAAAGTAGTATCGATGCTATCAAACAATAACTGTTTTTTGTCGGCTAATGTCAGTGTTCCTCTATAATACTGCCGGTATAAATATATCGCCATTTCTCTTTCTCCAAACATAGCAGCTAGATTTAGCGGAGTCAAATTACCGCCACCTCGGATTGTCAACAGGTCTCGTTTCTTTTTCAACATTTTCTCAGCAATTGATATATTCCCAGCCATAACAGCAAAACAGAAGGCAGTGTTCCCTTTTACGTTTTGCAACTTGAGGTCATCTGCTGCTATCTCATCAATCATTTTCTCTAAAAAGTCAGTTTGATTTGCTCCTGCTGCTACATGGAAAATAGTTTCATGTTTCTCTGTTATTGCAACATTGAATGGGCTTGGTGGCGAAGCGGCATTTAATGGGCTTGATGAAGAAGACGCACTAGATGAGCTTGATGAAGAATTACTGAACAGAGGATTATTGAACTGACTTTTAACTGCATCAATATTTCCCTCTATTGCAGCTTTAAGAAGATGCAAACGTAATTCTTCCTTACGTGGGTTCCGATCTTCAAAATCAAAAAATAATTTGGATGAAAATTACATATAAAATTAAAATATGTCTCATTGTTTTGAGAGAGAGCTAACCAGTCAACAAATGAAGGGAAGGTAACCACTGAATAGTTTGTTCACTTCGTTCCAGATTTTGCTGCTGCTGATTCATATCTATTGGAACTTCCGTTGATTCATGATTTAAATTCCCATTACTTGGGTCCATTTCACCTGAATAAACGTGATCGATTTTGCTACGAATACACGTATGAACTTCCGTTGATTCAAGACTTGAATTTCCACTTTTTGGGTCCATTTCTCCTGAATAAACGAGGTCGATTTGTTTTGGTTATAAGGCATGCTACGAATACGTACACATATGATGATATAATATTCATTGGTTAGTTGAAGTGTCTCTCCCTTGAATTATAATTATTTTTACCATGCATTTTTATATTCTAAAAAGTGCGAATCCTTATAAACGTAAACTAAAGCAAATCCTTATAAGTTCTAAACGAATACATAAAATTTCAGTACATACTTACATATAAATTAATTTAAAAAAATAACTTACGAAATAATTCCTATAAATTTTCAATTTTTTCTTCCTGATTTTTCTTTCTTCTCATCAAAGATACATGTTAGGAAATTACGTTCAACTTAATAAATAACTCTCGAAGTTTACAAAAAGAGACACCATATTTTTTTCAATCCAAATGTTTAAATTACATTTCTCACATCTTATTACAAAAAGAGAGACCATAATTATTCTTTCACTAGACCGGTTAATGTTATTTTCTAGCTACAACAAATATACCCTTTTTACGGTTAATTTGCCTTCCTTTTGGTCACGTGTATAAACATTAAATGTTGCTTATGAAAATGTTCTAGAATTAATAAAAATATCAAGCTACGCATTAGAGAACATATTTTGAATTACCCTTTCTTCTTTCACAACCAATATTTAATTTCTCACGCCTATATGTATAGTTTCATATAGAGATGTTTTATTCTTAATAGGAATACTTACCTAATCCAATAATTGTACGAATCTTATTATCTCTATATTTCTATTAAAGTAAAATATAGAGATATTTTATTCTTAATAGGAGATATTTATGAATTGTATTCTTAATAGGAATACTCACCTAATCCAATAATTGTTTGAATCTTATTATCGTCATTCTTGGGAAAACTACAAACAAAACAAGGCAAAGGGCAGAGTTTTTTAGAATCGGGTACCTAATTAAAATTGAATGACTTCATAACTGCAACTTTTGCTTTCACTAGAGACGTTTTGATTATAAGTAGAGGAAAAAAGCTGTGCAATTTTTATCACTAGAGGAAAAAATAGTGCTTAGAATAGTAATAATTTAATTGATAATTAATAAAACTAAAATTTATTAATTATTAAAATTAATTAAATAATAAAGTTAATAAAAAATATGATTAAAAATATATTTAAATTATTCATTTTTATGAAAATATCTTTAAAAGAAGAACACCTTTTCATTTTATCGTTTCCAATATACTATTTTTAGACAAACATATCAAGTAATTTTTCATTTTCTGAATATATATTTTATATTTTCATAAAATGCAAAATGAATTCATAAACAAATAGAATCTTAGGTAAAAGATAAAACTTCACGTCTTCTTATCAACCTATATTTATAGAGTTAATTCATTTATGAGTTGACGAACAAATGTAAATGAATTTTTTTTTTTCATGAAGACATCTTAAAATTTTCAAGACATAAGAACCTAAAATTTTAAGGCTGTGAGCTACCAATATTTAGAATCTTTTTTTTTTCGTTTAATATTTGGGAGTGGGAGTAATTCAATCTGTTGATCAAACAAAAATGATTCACTATTGAAATTAAATAATATTGGAACATAATAATATGAAATACATAGGTCTCCTTTAAAGTTGGAAGTCACTGCTATACCTTGGTATTATCTATGAAGACAGTTGGTACAAGAGACTGATAATGACTATATGCATGCATTACTCACACATATACAATACCAATGATTCCGAAAACTTGATCAGGGATACCTCAAGTAAAAAGTTGCAGGAAGAAATACCTGAATGGCGTTTTCGCAAGACTAATATTTGACTACAGTATACTCCAGTGTGCAAAATACTTTGAACATCACCCTATTTATAATGCTTCAGCATTAGTTCAGTCTCAAAGGGATCTATCCAAAGTGAATTTAAAAATGATTAATCATCTTTGTCCAGCTATCGAGACTGTCTTTGACTATAACAATTGGAGAAAACCCGAAGAAGGCATGTGAAAAGCCATGTTGTCACATCAGGTTCAAGACTGTCTCGGGTATCAGGTATGACGTTACCAAAACATTATGAATCCTAACATCTGACGTAGGGATGGGTGTTTAGCCCATAATTAGTAAATATGGATACGTTAAAAAAACGAATAAATACAGATATGATAAAAAAATGATACGAGAATTTTATGAAAATAATACGACAAACGGTAAAAGATATATTTATAAAAATTTGATTTTAAAATTTAGATACGAAAAAAATACGATACAGATATATACGGGTTTAATATGATATATTATCAATAATATGTTTTAAAAAATACGATAATATTAATCTTGATTTTAGTACTTTTTATGATCATTGAATTAATTATTCTCTATTTTTCTTTATAGGTGTATGATTTATATTTTTTTAATTATAATATTTTAGTTTATTATTATAAATATTATAGAAGTGACTAATTATTAAATAAAATAAATAATTTTATTTGTCTTTTAAATTAAAGAATAAGAAGATAAGACAAATAGTGGTGTTTGTTGAAGAATAGTTGAAGAGAAAGAGGGGTAGAGACGCCAAAAAAGAGAAGAAGAGAGAAAGATGGCACAAAAAAGAGAAAAGAAAGAAGAGGGCGCCAAAAGAAAGAAAGGGCGCGAAAAGAAAGACAGAAAAGGAAGCGGGGCGAAAAAAAAGAGAAGAAAATGCGTAAAAAAGAGATTGACCTCGTGTTTGGTAAAAAGAGATCGAGTATAAAACGATGTCGTTTTGATCAAATTTTATCTAAAACGATATCGTTTTGATTCAGTAAATAACAAAATTTTATTTTTAAAAATACAGTTAAATTATACAAGAATTATATGTGAATTATACGGTTAAAGCATATAATTCGCATATAATTCGACTGTACTTATAGAATATGGGAATTCGTATTTTATACGCGAATTATATGATTGGACATATAATTCACATAAAAAACGCGAATTTACTAACTTGGGTTTAGCCCAGCATACATGTAGGGGACCCTGCCCATACACGAACGAGGTGGGCTTCCCTGAAAAAACCAGGGGTGGGTGCAAAAAAGAAAACCCGTCACACTCGTCCTGCACCCGCATCTGTCTCGATTCTTAAAGACATAGTATACTAATAGTCTAATACTATAATTCTAAATTTCTAATCAAGTTTTTCAATGTAAAAGTGTGTTTGTTTTAAAATTTTCATAGAACTATAATCATCCGGTAAATTAGTTCATATTTTTGTAACTATTACTATGGTAAAAAATGTGAATAATTAAAAAATTGCCTTCCCAACCTAATCCATATTTAAATTGTATAATCATTTTGTTGCAACACTTAAATTGATTCTGTTAATTCAAAAATGTGATTCTTTTAACTTCAAAATTCGTTAAAACCTATATACTTAATTAAAGATGGTATTTAAATAAATTATTGTATATAATAATTTGTTTAATTTAAATAATGAGACTTTCTAATATAGTACATCCTTATTAACTATATCGAGATATAGAATTGAATTAATTGATATCTCAATTTTAATTGAAACATTAAACTTAAATTCTTCTTTAGTAATGCTACATTTTGAAGTGTTTTTTTTTTCCTATAAATTATGTCACATTATAATAAGATGCATAATTATTATAGTATCTGTTTGTATTTTGAGATTTGTTCATAATCTCAAAATTATAATAAAATGACTTTCTAATAAGTGTATCAACAATACCACTTTTAAATGTAATTTATCAAATGCATATATACTAATTTTGAAAAAAATACACAAAAACTTTAAATTTAAAATTGACCAAATACCTAGCCATTTTTTTTTCTACATTAATTAATTTCATATTGAAATTAAAAGTTTTACTAAAAGTTTAACAATTCCGAAAGGACCCTTAATCTTTCCTGAAATCATAAAACTTTTTTCATTTTTATTGTAATTGGGTGCTGGGCGGGCTTCTCCCATCCCCCGTGGGGCAGGTACAAGCATCCCCCCCTAAACCCACCCCTAGGGGCGGGTTGGATGCGGGTGTGGGTGTAGAGGACAGGTTCGGGTGCTTGGGTCCCTGGCCCCGACCTGGTTCACGCCCATCCAGATTCTGCTGTAAGTTGAGTTTTCAAAATTAGATTTACTAATATAAATTAAAGTTTTAATCTTTTCAACATCAACGAAAACTTTACTCTTAATGTAAAAACACTTATTAAACTTAATGGAAAATTTATAATGTTTGGGTAATGGCAGGGGGTGTATGTCCATTTCTGATACCTGGGCTCAATGCATCTTAACGTCAAAAACAAACGACATGATAAACATCACGGGATACATTATCTGCCAAGGACAAAAAACCAAGCATAACAGACAGTAATAACATTGTTATTCGTGTCTTTAATTAATAACATTGGATCCCTATAAATAATTGTTTTAAATTTTTTTAATTATTAAGTATAACTAACACATTATCTGTTCTGTTCATTTTTTTTTAGATGTTAATTTCTTTTCAATCACATGTATATACTATATTGAAAATTTTAAGGGAATAAAACTTAGAATGAGAATGAGAAATAATTTAACTAAAAAATCAGAATGCACATGGTTTTTATACTAGGGAAAATATGTTTTTCTGGAGCTTCAACATTCTGTAACTAACGGCTAACTTGACATCAAAGCACATTTTGAATACATGCTGACTCAATTGAAGGTTCATAAAATTGAAACAGCTTGCACATAGTTTTTATACAAGGGAAAACATATTTCCAATAATTTATAAATATTACAATTTAGTCTCAGACCCAATACCTGAACCTTGATTTTTTTTTAATTTTGATTCCGATTTCGATTTTAGTATTATAATATATAGATATATAAAATTAAAAATTAAGTTTAATTTCATACCAATCAAGCTAGGCATGTGAAAAATCACGTGCGTTGTTAAGATCGAGATACTTTAGTTGTTTAGCTCAGGACAAGTTTTAGCACATGCACATGAATACATGATATAGGACAAATATGTGAGACAAAAATTATATATAAAGAATCAGTAAGCATGATGCCACGACTGAAGTTATCCGTTCATCTAGGAAATACGATAATAATAATAATAATAAGTTAAACACTAAGTTAACAAAACTTGATGCTGACTGCTGTCTGAAAACTGGCATTCTTGCTTGTCTTATTTCTAATTTTTTATCATTTTATTAGTTGAGAAAAAAGCTATTTATAAAAAGAATTCATTATTCAAAATCTATTTATGAATTCAAATTTTTTTTTTTTAAAGATTTGGGTTATTTCAGGCTATTTTAATTATCTGATATCATTTAACCATAATTATATAAGATGCTTTCTTTTAGTGTGTAAATTGAAGTCGCTAGGATAAGTCACTCTAGCGTTAGAGTTAAAAATTTTTAATTTTAATTTATTCCATTTTTATTTCTATGAAGTTGAAGTAACTCTTATATATATTAATTATTTTTCTTAAAAAAAAAATTATTATATTTCTTATTTTATCAGATAAATTTACTTAATTTTTTTTGTTAGTTTAATTTTTTTTTACTACTATTATGTCTTGTAGAATATATTTGCAACATAAAAATTAATTAGTTGAACGTGTTACTCAAACTCGACCAATTGAACCTTCACCCTTTTTTTAAAGATTTTTCCATTTAAACAAATACAACATAATATGATTGAATTCCTACTGTGAGAATATGATAGAAAGGCAAGAGTGGCACAGGATGAAGAGTGATGCCAGAGTTTGCCAAAAGAGAAGTGAAATAAGAGAAAGAATCTCTATATTTTTTAGTATTGTATAGTTTACATGTATTTTGTCCAATTTATACAAAATGTATAAATACAAGAATGGTAAACTATCGTGCAATGAATGTACAATCATATGAAATCAGAAAACTGATAAAGTATAATTACTAGAATCAAGCCATAATCTTAGCACTAGAATCAAGCTTGTGATTACTACATTCCATCGCTCCCTCTCGAGCTTGTGGTTTCTATATGTCATAAACTCTAAGCTTGTAAAGAAGATATGAGTATTGTCTACAGCATAATGGTTTTGCACAGATATTCGCTAGTTGCTTCTACTCTGTAGAGTCTTAATTATCTCTTCCTGAATTTTCCCTGTAATGAAGTGACAATCAATCTCTATATGTTTTGTTCTCTCATGAAACACAGGATTTGCCACAATGTCATTTGCAGTCTTGTTATCGCAACATAAATGGATTGGTCTTTTCACTTGTACCTCCAAATCTCCTAGTGGTGTGCCACCTCTAGCACCTCCTCAATGGCAGTCCACTCGTAGCACTCGACCACTTATCTAGACATTTGACTACATTTGTCCCACCATACTAGCTTTATCAGGTACCCCTTATCCAACCTTAAATTATTTAAGTTATGGTCGTCTCTCTCCTACACATAGAATATGTGTCCACCAGATTTTTGCTGACTGTGAACCCCCTAGTTATTTTAATGTTGTTCAACATACTCACTAGCAACAAGCTATGGTAGATGAACTTACTGCTCTGGCTCTCGATCATACATAGGGCTGGTTGCCTCATCAACCTCTCTAGAAACCCATTGGCTGCAAATGGGTAATGGGTATACAAAATCAAACACTATGCTGATGGCTCGATTGAACGCTACAAAGCTCGATTGGTCGCGAAGGCCCTTACTCAACGAGAGTGATTTGATTATCAAGAGACATTCTCATATGTTGCCAAACATGCTATTGGATGAACTTTCCTCTCAGTAGCATATGTTCGAGATTGGTCTCTCCATAAAATTGATGTTCACAATGTCTTTCTCCATGGTAATCTACATGAAGAAATATATGTGGATCTTCCTCCCGAACTTTGTAGACAAGAGGAGAACAAAGTATGTCATCTGCTAAAGACTCTCTATGGTCTAAAACAGGCATCTCGACAATGGAATGAAAAATTCAAAAAAGCTCTTACAAGCATAGGCTTTGCTCAATCCAAGCATGATTACTCTTGGCACAAAGGTAACTCATTCATTGCTCTCATCATTTATGTTGACGACACCTTAATCACTAGAAATAATGAAATAGTCATGAAGACCTTAAAAGAGCATCTCAACAAGCATTTTTGAATAAAGGATCAAGGAGAACCAAAATATTTTTTGGGAAATAAATTTGCTAGATCTTTGGCAAGCATCTCACTAAGTCAAAGAAAGTATGTCCTAGAACTTGTATCAGATGCTGGGCTATTAGCATGCAAACCAAGTGTCATTCTGGTTTAACAAAATATGAAGCTCACCACTTAGGAATATGATAATGAGGCTTCAGAAAATGATCCACTGCAAGAGGATCCTTCACATTATCAAAGACTTGTAGGGCGACTTATTTACCTCATCATGACGTGACTAGATATCAGTTATGTAGTTCATATTCTCAGTTAGTTCATGTATGGGCCAAAGCAATCTCACATGGATGCAGCGATGAAAGTTCTTAAAAACTTGAAAGGTTGTCGTAGTCTAGGACTCCTCTTACCTCGGGATGGAAGTTTAGATATAACATCATACTGCGATTCTAATTGGGCCATATGTCCAATGACAAGAAAACCACTCACTGGTTTCTATATAAGACTTGGAGGGACATTAATCTCTTAGAAAACAAAGAGACAGTCGACAATATCACTTTCAACAGTAAAGGCTGAATATAGAGCTATGGCCAAAACTACATGTGAGATCACTTGGATTCTAGGGCTACTAGGAGATTTGTGGTGTTTAGCTGATCAACCAAGAATTTATGTTTTGTATGATCAGAAGAAGAGGTTATTTTCTAATTGAGTATTTGTTTGCTTAGCAGGGACATAAGAGAATTAGAAGAAGGAAATCTCGAATAGGTATAATGCTCTGATAGCATGTCAAAATATTATAGATATGCAATAGTGGTAGAGGATAAAGAGAGATACTGGAGTATGCCAAGAAAGAAGAGAAATATGATGAAATATGGAATGATATTACAGTTTTCCCTTGATCTTTGCTTGCTCAGATTAAAGGATGATTATGGCTTCAATCAATCACCCTAATTCATGTGATTGATTGAATAATTATAGTGATTCTATTCATTATTTTCCTGTTTTACATTTACAGAATTTGTATAAATTGGCCATTGTATAGGCTTACAAAATATAATACAAATATACATAAAATCTCTCTCTTGCATTACTTCTCTCTTCGGCATACTCAGGCAATATCAATATAAGTATCTTGAACTATTCCTCTTGCCTCTCTTTTCTTTGATATCTTACATGGTATCAGAGCATTGCTTGCCAGTTTCCGCTTGCCAAATCAGCTAGCCTCTCATTTTGTCCTTGAAATCAAACAGATACTTGGTTAGAATTTCCTCACAAACTACCAAAATCCAGAATGGAAATCAACCCAAACACAAATTAAAATTCAACAAACACAGAAAACCCAAATGGCCCAATCACCATAGACGGCCCAACTAATACAGATAGCCCAATCACCATATACAACCCAAACACATAATCTAGGCCTAATCCAGCCAACATATCTGACCCATTTGCCCAACCTAGGCTTGACCCAACCCTTTACCCCTATGGAATGTCAGTTATAACCTGGGTTCTTTTACCAATTCAAGGCTCACATCTATTTGGAATACTGGGTTACAACCCAAGTTCTTTTCCTCAAAAGGGTTAGAATTCGAATACAAATCCCTACCTGTTCCCTTTTCGCATCGTATCAACCATCGGCAACAATCGCCCTGAACCAGACGATGTGCTCTTCTCGCTAGTTTCAGATGGGCCAAAATTGGTCCTCATCAAGCAAAACCTAATGGGTTCTGAAAACTACGCCTTTTGGTATCACGATTTCTAGCGAGCCTCCATCACAAAGAACAAATATTCTTTCCTCGATAGGGCCTTCCAACCACTACCACAACCGCACCTTCAATGCCATTGGAGCCGGTGTAATATGCTTGTCCAATCATGGATTAACAATAGCCTTTCAACAAAGGTAGTGGCGGGGCTCCCACCGATAGAAATGGCAACCAAGATATAGGATAACATCAAGAAGATGTACGTGAAATGAGATTTAGCCAAGACCTTCACCCTCTGACAACGTCTTATCGAACTCAAACAGGGAAACAACACCGTCACAACTTATTTCAATAAGCTCTCTACCGTTTGGAACGAGTTAGACGCCACAGAAGAGATGCTTAGAGGGTCGCCAAAAACCCTCCACCAGTTTCAACGGATTCAAGATCATGATAGATTGTCGCAACTTTTGCTTGATTTGAGTGAAAATTTCTTGGCTTTCAGAACACAAGTCTTGGCCACATCTCTACCACCCATTCTCCGTTGGAGTTTTCAACTGGCAATGCAAGTTGAGAGCCAACTCTAGTTGAACAGAGATTGTTCAACTAACCCCTATGAGGGCGTGAATGGCCCAAATTCATTGTTGTGATCTGGCGGCCAGAAATCTTTTACATTTTTAAACGCATTCAATGGCTCAAATAATGCCACGTCAAGGGCTATGTCAAATAGGTTAAATGGTTGGTCAACTAGGTCAAGCACTTGGTCAAATTGGTCTGGAAATGGGTCAAACGGGTCTAGAAACTCAAAATCCAGCAAAGGGTGGTTATTCTATGAATATTGTAAGAGGAAAAACCATACAAAAAAAAAATTGCTAGAAATTGCATGGTTGTCCTAATTCAAACACTAAGGACAAAAATGGTAATTCCTCCTCTTTCTGAATTGATACTGTTCTGTCTAGAAATCAACTAGCTCCTATCATCAACTTGGATCAATATAATCAGTTACTTCAAATGATGAATAATAACCCAACTGCACCTACAACATCCTATACAGGTACTTGTTACTTCTTAAATTTAATTACAACTTATATGTGGATTATTGATTCAGGGGCTAGTGATCTTATAATTTGCAATCCAAATTTTTTTACCACATTTCAACCATCTCATCCACTTTCATTTGTATGTTGAATGGAAACATAACACCAATCACTCATATAAGGACTTGTACAATTATCTGACAATTTATCCCTTAAAAATGTGCTATGTGTTCAGCATTCAACTTTAACCTTATCTCAGTATCCAAAACTTGTGCAGACAATAGTTGCATTGTGAAATCTTGTCCTAATACCTGCGAATTTCAGGACCTTTCGACTGAGAAATTGATGTGCTGGGTGAAATCAATAGAGGTTTATACTACTAGGCACCTATTAAGTATCCTAATGTTTTTCCTACTTGTATTACAACCAATAAAATTTCCAATTATAATACAATGATTAATAAAATTTATTTTATTCTTCATCAAAGATTAGATCACAGTGCAACTATCCCTTAACCTCAATATCCAATATGTCCATTAGCTAAGCAAGCCTGAAATACTTTTCCACATAGCACCTCTATTACAGCTCAACCTTTTGCCCTGGTCCATCTTGACATTTGGGCTCCATATCATACCCCAAATTATTATGGATCCAGATTTTTTCTTACCCTTGTCGATGATTTTTCCTAGGGTATATGGACATTTCTCATGCAATCCAAAACCCAAACACTTACCCACATTAAAAACTTCTTATCCATGCTCACCTCCCAATTTCGTACCTCAATCCAAAGGGTTAGAACTAACAAAGCTAAAGATTTCTTTAATCATAATTATTCTTCTCTTTTTTTATCACTTGGCATCCTTCATTAAATTTTTTACACCTATACCCCCAAACAAAACAAGATTGTCAAAAGAAAATACCGACATCTATTAGAAGTAGCCTATGCACTCAAACACCAAGCCAATATGCTTGTTCCATTTTGGGGTGAAACAGCCAACCCTTGATCATCTTTGAGTATTTGGCTATCTTTGTTATGCTGCCACTGTTGGCTCGCAGGACAAGTTCAAATCCCGGGCACCTGCTGTATGTTTATGGGATACCTTATGCTCTAGAAGGGTTACAGGCAGTTGAAGCCCAGTTCCTGATCTCCACAGATGTTGTGTTTCACGAAGACACTTTTCCTTTTGCCACCAAAGATATTGTTTCATCTTTATCTTCCCAGCTGTTTCTTGAAGCTGATGCTCCTAATATACCAGATCCTCTTTTCACTATGATACCTGCTCCCCAGGTTTTTGAACCAGATACTGCTTCTTCTAATTCTGATACTGACACAGCAGCCATTGATGATTCTTTAGCATTGTCATCTATTCAAACACCTACTCATGTTTCTCCTATAGGATCCCCTGTTCCAGTTTTGATAATACCCACATGCTGAACTACTCGGCAGACTCAACCACCAATTTGGACAACGGATTATGAATGTCCCACGATATTAGATTCTTCAAGTACACTATATCCTACCTCCAATTATGTGAGTTATGACTATCTTTCTCCTATTCATAGAGTTTGTATCAGTCACATCTCTGCCGACTAAGAACCCACTAGTTACTTTAATGTTGTTCACCAATCTTATGGTGCTAAGCAATGGCTGATGAACTTACAGCTTTAATTCAAAATCATAGATGGGATTTGGTGCCTCGTCCTTCTCATAGAAAACCTATTGGTTGCAAATGGGTCTACAAAATCAAGCACCATGCTGGTGGCTCAATTGAATGTTACAAAGCCTGCTTGGTAGCCAAGGGATTCACTCAGCGTGAAGGATTTGATTCTGTTCGTGACTGGCCTCTATATCAAATGGATGTCCACAATGCATTCCTTCGTGGAGATCTTCATGAAGAAATCTATACGGATCTTCCTCCCGGCATTCACAGATAAGGGAAGAACATAGTATGTCATCAGCGAAAATCCCTTCTATGGACTAAAACAAGCATTTCAACAATGGAATGAGAAATTTAGCAAAACTCTCACTAGCATAGGATTTGTTCAGTCCAAACATGACTGTGCATTATTTACCTGGCACAAAGGTAAAACCTCCATTCATCTATGTTGATGACATTCTTGTTGCTGGAAATGATGAAGTAAGCATCAAATCCTTGAGAGAGTGACTCAACAGAAAATTCTGAATAAAAGATTTGGGAAAGCCAAAATATTTCCTAAGAATTGAAATTGCAAGATCTTCGACATGAATATCTCTCAATCAATGGAAATGTGTTTTGGAATTCATTTATGATTCTAGGCTATCGACATGAAAGCCAAGTGTTATTACAGTAGAACAAAACACCAAGTTAACTAGTCAAGAATATGACAGTGGAATATCATCCTTAGAAGATGACCCACCTATGGAATGGAATATCCCACAAACTATTAAAGGCTTGTTGGCCAACTGATCTACCTCACTATGACTTGTCTAGATGTCAGTTATGTAGTCCACATTCTTAGTTAGTTCATGCATGGACCTAAACAATCTTACATGGGTGCAACGATAAAGGTACTAAAATACTTAAAAGGGTGCTCTAGGACTCCTCATTCCTCATGACAAAGGTTTGGATATCATAGCTCATTATGATTCAAACTAGGCCGGATGTCCGATGACATGAAAATCACTCACTAGTTTATGCATCAAGCTAGGGGGAGCTCTTATTTCTTAGAAACAAAGAAACAATTGACAGTATCTCTTTCTTCAACAGAAGCTAAATAAAGAGCCATGGTGAAGACAACATGTGAGATCATCTGAATTCAGGGGTTGTTAGAAGATCTAGAAGTACAAGTAAGGAAACTTGTTCTTTTATATTGTCATAACAAGGCTACAAACGACATAGCAACAAATCTAGTATTTCATGAAAGAACAAAATACATAGAAATTGATTGCCACTTTGTCGGAAGTGAAATACAAGATGGGGTAATTAAGATTTTACACATTCATACCTCTAAACAACTAGCGGACTTCTTCACAAAGCCATTGTGTAGCAGATAGCATTCATATCTACTTAGCAAGCTTAGAGTTTTCGATATCTACAAACCACAAACTTGAGGGAGAGTGACAAAATATGGAATGATATTACAGCTTCCCCTTGATCTTTGGTTGTTGAGATTAAGGGATGATTATGGCTTCAATCAATCACCCTAATTCATGTGATTGATTGAATAATTACATGGATCCTATTCATTATTTTCATATTTTACATTTACAGAAATTGTATAAATTGGCCATTGCTTACAAAATATAATACAAATATATGTAAATTCTTTCTCTTTTCCATTGCTTCTCTCTTTGGCATACTCTAGCAATGTCAGTATCTTGAAGTACTCCTCTTGCCTCTCTTTTCTTCGATATCTTACAAAATAATCTCTCTCTCTCTCTCTCTCTCTCTCTCTCTATATATATATATATATATATATATATATATATATATATATATATATATATATATATTTGTATTGTATAGTTTACATGTATTTTGTCCAATTTATACAAAATGTGTAAATACAAGAATGGTAAACTATCCTATAATGAATGTACAATCACACATGAAATCAGGAAACTGATAAAGTATAATTACTAGAATCAAGCCATAATCTCAGCACTAGAATCAAGCCTGTGATTACTGCATTTTATCACCTACAAATAATTTAGTATCAGATTACTAAGCTATATACTTAAATACATACATATTGAAATTCATAAAATCTTTGTAATCATAAACTGTACTTCAGCATAAGTGAATTACCTAATTTTTAGTTATGTACATTAATCTTTAAATTAATAAATGAACGTGTTATTAATTTTTTTTTTTTTGTTCAAATAATAGCAATTATATGAGAAAGAGTAAGGCTACACTTCCCAAGTGATTTCCAAAAATTACCATCATAAGTGATATGTCATCCTATTCAATATTCTTGTGTCATTTACCAAGTCAACATCAACACACAATGACACATCATTTTTGGAAAAAAAAAAATTGATAAAGCATGACAACATTACATCACTGAAAATATAAATTCATTTTATTATGTGCCCATATTGAATTTGAATATGACGAGCAAAGAATCTTAGAGAAAAGAATGAGATTATTCTTTTTTTGCCATTGAATAATAATAGAAATTTAGTAGAATACTAGAATAATTAGTTTAAAATTTTAAAAATAAATAAATAATAAAATATCACATCTCATTTGTTATAATTTTAGATATTTTACAACTAAAATCACTAAAGTTTGTAATTAAAAAGTCAAACAGTCTAACAGATCAAATAGGTTGTAAGAGTAAGTCAAAACACAATCCATAATGAAACAAGTTACTGATAGATAATGACCCAAACCAATAAAACTAAATCTACACCCGTTTTTAACAAATAGGTTCATGCCGAATTTTGCCAAGCATAACATTATTATTTGATGTCAAACAGTTCTTGTTTAGTCACTATACGATAATCAATATAATTTAACTACTTAAGTCTATGCCCCCTCTAAACTCCTTGAATGCGACCCCAATATGAAAAAAAGTGGGGGAAAAAAAAGGTGATTTGTTACAAATGTTGTTTACATAGAATTTGATGCCTAACAATATCCAATTTGCAAAATACTTTCAACACTAAGTCTCATGTATAAGCTTCATCATTAGTTCACTATCCAAGGGATCGTTCAAAAATGAATTTAAAAAAGACATGTATGTCATCACGATTCACGCCAGATTCAAGATAAGAAAACAACCACCATATAGGGTGAATAATACGGGATAATAACTGTAACCCCCTTATATTTACCCTATAAATTTAAATCCCTTGGGGAATCGGAAATGAATCTTAACTCTGACTTAGGTTGATTTTTTCAAATTAGATCTGTTAAGATTCAAGTTGGTATACGGAAGGTAGCTTAGTTAGTTAGGAATCTGTTATGCTAAGCTGTAATTAGTAGAAGTAGTTAGAGGTAGTTAGTTGACAGTTACAAGTTTATTTTTTGTATATACAGCAATGTAACAGACTCTCTTTAATCAATAAGAATTCTTTCTTTTCACTTTACTTGCCCCCAAATTAACATGGTATCAGAGCTACGATTTCAAAGCTTGAAGATTCTGAAAATTCGCAGAAAACTTCACTCTATTCATCAATAATTTTCAAACTGTTCCTCAGTTTCTTCTACACTGTTTTTCTGTTTCGTCACCTTCATCAGCTTCTTCTTTTCTGGATTTCATTTACTAGAAGATTCTTCTCTAGTCTCATTTTCTCTGATCAAGAAGTTATCATCTTCATTCTTCCAAAATGGTAGCTACTAGTGTAGATGGAGAAATGCAGGCTTCTACGAATAATGCAAATGATCAATGAAGTTCATCAATCGATTTTAGTCATCAACTTTACCTACATCCTTCTGATACTCTAGGTGATGTTCTTGTTTCTTTTCAATTGATTGGTGTAGATAATTACTCGTTATGGAGTAGATCTATGAGAATATCACCATTAGCCAAAAATAAGATTGGATTTATTAATGGAACTTGCACAAAGGATAGTTTTCCAGTTAGCTTGCACAATCAGTGGGATAGGTGTAATGCTATAGTTCTCTCCTGGATCATGAATTCAGTTAGTAAAGAACTTTTAAGTGGCATCGTTTATGCTTCAAGTGCACATTTGGTATGGAAAGATTTAAAATAAAGATTTGATAAAGTGAATGGATCTAGAGTTTTCCAGTTGCATAGAGAAATTGTCACCCTAGTGCAAGGAACTTCATCTATTTCCACTTATTTCTCTAAACTGAGAATGTTATGGGATGAATATTCATCTATTGTCCAACTTCCTTCATGTGAGTGTTCTATGTCAAAGATTTATGCAGATCACATGCAGAATCAAAAGTTACTCCAATTCTTGATGGGATTAAATGAATCTTACTTGCATGCTAGAAGCCAAATTCTCATGATACAACCTTTACCATCAATTAACCAAGCCTATTCTATGCTCGTTACTGAAGAAAGCCAAAGAAATTTAACCACTGCTGCTATTGTTGAATCCTCATCTGAGCCGACAGTACTTTATTCATCATCAAACCAACAATCAGCTAAACCTAAAAAGAATTGGAATATAACTTGTGAACATTGTCATGTAAGGGACACAAAAAGGATAATTGTTGTAGACTCATTGGCTATCTTGCTGATTTTAAATTCACCAAAAGAAAGAATCCTACTCAGTCCTCAGCAAATAACATTACCATTACTGAATCATCTGATCACAGTAGTTCTGCAGCCACTCCAAATAGTACTCAAGCAGCTCCAATCTTTTCTAAAGAAGCAGTATGCAGAGATGCTGAAATTGCTTCAAAAGGAACCCTCATTAACTCCAAATGATGCACATGTCAATATGGCAGGTATTCATTCTTATTTTTCATCCTTAGATCATGGAGTCTGCTGGATATTAGACACAGGTGCTAGTCACCAGATGACAACATCTTTAAATACTTTGAACAAATTGATGGGGACAGTTTCTCCTTCCACAGTTAGACTACCTAATGAACATCATTCAACCATAACACATATTGGATCTTGTAACATTGGTCTAGATCAGAAACTGACTAACGTATTATTTGTGCCAAATTTCAAGTTTAATTTGATTTCTATATCAAAGCTCACCAAAGACTTATCTTGCTTTGTCAGTTTCTATCCTAATTTTTGCATATTTCAGGGCCTTTCCAATGGCAAAATACTGGGAATTGGTAAAGAATCAGAGGGTCTCTACTTTGTCATGCCTTCTTATGCATCAATGGCTAATACTTTTGCTTTAAATAAAACATTACCTGTTTCTTGTTCAGTTTCTATAAGCCAGCTTTGGCATAAACGTCTTGGCCATGTGCCATATGCAAAACTGAAATATTTTTCTGGAATAAGAACTTTTAATTCTGATGATGTTGAGTCTCATTGTGATATTTGTCCTCTTGCCAAACATATAAGAAAGCCTTTTCCTATTAGTACTACAAGAGCTCCTGCATGTTTTCATTTGCTACATATGGATATATGGGGACCATATCATACTCCTACACATAATCATCACAAATTCTTTCTTACAATAGTTGATGATCATTCCCAGATTACTTGGGTTTTTCTCATGACACATAAGCATGAAGTTATAGTTCATCTTAAGAGCTTTCTTACTCTTATCAAGAATTAGTTCTCAGCTTCTGTTAAGTATATTCGAATAGATAATGGCTTAGAGTTTCTCAACTCTCAATGCACTGTACTCTTCACTTCACTTGGGATTATTCACCAGAAAACTTATGTCTATACTCCCCAGCAGAATAGGGTAGTAGAAAGGAAGCATAGGCACTTACTTAGTGTTGCTAAAGCCTTGAGATTTCAGTCTTCCATTCCAATTAGATATTGGGAGAATGCATACTCACAGCTTGCTATATCATTAATAGACTTCCTACTGATGTGCTCCAAGGCAATTCACCTTATGAAGTTCTCTTTGGTTCTCCTCCTTCTATTGATCACTTCAAGGTGTTTGGGTGCTTGGCATATGCCTCTAATCTGAGCTCCAGAGATAAATTTTGTTTCAAGGCTGTACCATTAGTTTTTATGGGATATTCTTCAACACAAAAATGATACAAGTTGCTAAACCTACAAGATTTCAGCTTCTTTGTCAATGGAGATGTTAGATTTATTGAGCACATATTTCCCTTTCAGTTCCAGCAACATTCTAATGTTCCATTATTTCCAAATGATCCTTTCACTACCACATTTTATGATGACTTATTTTCTGCTCCTATCAGTCCTGACACTTCTACTCCACCATCACCAGATTCCCATTTTAGTCCTGGTCCTGTTGCTGGTCTTGATCCTGATTTTCCTTTAATTGACTCCACATCAACATCATCCCCAGCTCTAGTACCTACTCTTGATGTTCCTTTAAATATCAGACGATCTATTAGATCACATAGACCTCCAATTTGGTTGCAGGATTATATCACCTCTTCAGCTCATTACTCCATTTCAGATGCTGTTTCCTATGGTCATCTTTCTCCATAGTACAGGTGTTTCCTATCTTTCATCTCTTGGATCAAAGAACCTGTTTCATTTGCTGAAGCTTTTCAGGATCCTAATTGGATTGATGCGATGCAAACTGAGATCAATGCCTTAAAAGCTAGTAAAAATTGGCAGCTTGTTCCTCTCCCAGCAGACAAATAGCCTATTGGCTGCAAATGGGTCTACAAAGTCAAATACAATTCTGATGGTACTTTAGAAAGATACAAAGCCAGGCTTGTGGCCAAGGGCTACAACCAACAAGTTGGCATTGATTACACAAAAACTTTCTCCTCGGTGGCAAAGATGGTCACAGTCAGATCTGTTCTTGCATTAGCTTTAATTCATGCTTGGCCACTCTTCCAACTTGATGTGTTTAATGCTTTCTTGCAAGGGGATCTTCATGAAGAGGTTTATATGTCTTTACCTCAAGGATTTGGCACTCAGGGGGAAAATCACATAGTCTGCAGATTGCTCAAATCCTTATATGGATTGAAGCAAGCAAGTAGACAATGGAATCACAAACTTACTAAAGCCTTGATAAAAAATGGCTACTTGCAAAGTAAGTATGATTACTCATTATTCACCAAACGAGAAGGAAGCAACATAGTCATTATGCTTGTCTACGTTGATGATATTTTGATAATAGGGAGCTGTATTAAGATGATAGATCAGTTGAAGGTTATTCTGGAGAATAATTTCAAAATCAAAGACCTTGGTCACCTTAAATATTTTCTTGGAATTGAAGTTGCTAGGTCCTCTGGAGGGATTGTTTTGAACCAGAGAAAATATGCACTGGAATTAATTTCGAAGGCTGGATTATCTACTGCGAAACCTGCTGACACTCCTCTTGAACAGAATTTAAAACTGACTTTATATGAGTTTGATCAGAAGTTTCCACCAGATGAAAAAGATGAGTTGCTGATAGATCCTAGCATGTTTAGGAGAATGGTGGGAAGGTTATTATATCTAACCATGACTAGGCCTGATATTTTGTTTGCTATCCAGAATTTAAGTCAACATATGCAGACTCCTAAACAATCACATCTAGAAGTAGCATTGAGAGTTATAAGATATGTGAAAAAGGAACTAGCTCTTGGGTTGCTTATGTCCGCAAAAAGTACAAAAGAATTGGTAGCATTTTGTGATTCAGATTGGGCCTCTTGTACAAAAGAATCAGGTTACTGTATCAAGATGAGAGATTCTCTTCTGTCTTGGAAATCAAAGAAGCAAAATACCATAGCAAGATCATCGGCAAAAACAGAATATAGAAGCATGGCTGGAACTGTTGCAGAACTAATTTGGTTAACTGGTTTACTTAAAGAACTTGATGTTGAAGCCAAAATCCCGGCATTACTTTACTATGATAACAAATCAGCATTGCAAATTGCAGCAAACCCCATGTTTCATGAAAGAACAAAACACATAGAGATAGATTGTCATTCATAAGAGAGAAAATTCAAAGTGGTTTGATCATTACAAAATACATACCAATTGGAGAACAGTTAGCAGATGTGATGACAAAAGGCTTGGGAAGGTTACAGCATGAAAAGTTTTGTCCAAGTTATGCTTGAAAAATATTCATAAGATGCCAACTTGAGGGGGGATTCAAGTTGGTATATGGGAGGTACCTTAGTTAGTTAGGAATCTGTTATGCTGAGCTGCAATTAGTTGAAGTAGTTAGAAGTAGTTAGTTGACAGTTATAAGTTTATTTTTTGTATATACAGCAATGTAACAGAGTCTCTTTAATCAATGCGAATTCTTTCTTTTCACTTTACCTTCCCCCAAATTAACAAGATTTATTAATATAAATTCAAGTTTCACTCTTTTTAACATTAATGAAAAATTTACTCTAAATATAAAATATAGACACTTTTTGTTTTACCCCGCTTATTAAACTTAATAGAAATTTTATAATGTTTGGGTAATGGTAGGGACTTAAGTTCATTTCCGACACCCGGGCTTAGAAGAATAAAATAGTCATGTTTTCAATTAACATGGGTAAATATTTTTGAATGCAGAAATTTGCATTCACTAGAGGCACGCGATTGATAGTGTTAGAATCATGTAGAATGTGTGCGTATCCTGATGAGATCAACAATGAAACACTATGACAATGACTTTGCTAGAGTTAACACTAAATGAGAGTCTTTACAGTGGTTCGGTTGCTTATAATACAAGGCCTATGTCAACTGTTATGTTATTGAGTGTTTGAGGACAATGATCTGATTTACAAAGAGTTATCTTAATGATTTTTTTATCTCTCGAGTTATCTCTTTTTCATCTCCCAAAACATATTACAATCGGGTTTATATAGTACAGTTTGAGTTGTAGATGGACTCGAATCTAATGAAAATAGGAAGTAATGTGATTTTTTATCTTGATTAAGGGATCCATATCGCAAGATATTTTCATGCCAAAGAAAGATGCATCACAAGATATCTACATGCCAAAAGAAATTTATCTGCTCTGGATTTCTCGCATAACAATTTGTAAGCATAGTGATCAAACATGGTGTTTAACGATCAACATAGGGTCTAAGTGGCTATTTCTGAAGTTATTGGGATTTTTTGTTGGGCTAGTGCCTTGAATCTCAAATTGCTTGGGAATGGGAGTTGCAAGGGGACTCTCCCCTTTGAATAAACTAATAGATTGAGCTTTTAATGTACCTAAAAAAAAATGAAATATAGACACCAAAAGAATAGTCATTGCAGGTTGTTATTAAGGGTGTAATTGGGCTTTTTGGGATAGTATGAGGAGTTTGCAATTTTTCTCTTCTAAAAATTACATAGTTATAAGCTTTTGCTTAGCGGATTATTTGAGTAGATAGTGGATGTAGGCTAAATTGATTGGACCGAACTACTTTAAAATTTTTGTGGTTTTCTTTATTTTTAGTTGTTTACTTTAATTTTGCGTTTGAGTTGTGGGAATCTTTATTCAACAAGTGGTATCAAAGCCCACGGTTAATGATTTGGGAAAAGGCAACCCAAGAAGAGGCTAGATTTAAGAGTAGATTGGCGACTGTTAGGCATCACAAATTTTCTGTAGGTATGTCCTAGTTTGAGGTTCCTTTATTTGATGGTAAAATTAATTTATGTTATGGCAAAGTACGATACAAGACCTTTTGGTACAACAAGGTCTTGATCAGGCATTAGAAAAGAGTAAGCCCAAGAAAATGTATGATAGAGAATGGAATAGAATTTAGAGGAGAGTTGTGATCAGTATACTCAAATTGACCCTAGCTCCACAGATAAAGTACAATGTGCTGACTGAGTCTACACCAAACGGTTTGTGGGAAAAATTGGAGGGCATTTATGCGTCAAAATAATTGACTAATAGAATGTGTTTGAAGAGGGGGAAGTTACGAGTCTCCATGATCATTTAAATGAATAGTAGGCTAGTATCTCAATTATTGACTATTTCTATGAGTTAAAGGATGAAGAAAATTCGTTGATGTTGTTCTCATCTTTGCCTAAATAATATAGACCTTTAGTTCAAACTTTATTGGTAGGCAATTCTACTTTAAATTTAGATGATGTGATTGCCTTGTTGTGTGAGAATGAAAGGTTTATGGGATTAGAGAACTCATCACTTAGAGGAGATCTACTAGTTGCAAAAGGTTCTAATCGAGGGAGGACACAAGAGACAGGTATTAAATTAAGATAGAGATCTAAATCAAAAGTAAGAGATTATAATAATGAGTGTTATTATTGTGAAGAGAAAGGACATATCCAATCATGCTACAAGAAATTAAGAGAGGATACGCTTGCTTTCAAGAAGGTTCAACAGATGAAGGATTCGAATGATGATGCCTAGGTTGCTAATAATGAAGGTGAATTTTTAGTAACATATCAAGATGAACCTTAAACTTCAAAGGGTGAAAAATGTTGGGTTTTAGATTCTGCTTTATCTATGCATGTTTGTAATAAAGATTGTTTTGTTGAATTGAAAGAAGATGAAAATTATAGAAATATTATTGTTGGTAATAATGAGAAAGTAAAGATTAGAGGCATTGGTCGCATTCATCTCAAGCTTTATAATGGTGCTGTCAAGAATCTTTGTCATGTGAGGTATGTACCGAGATGTATTCACAATTTGATTTCTTTGGGTGAGTTGGCTTCTCATGGGTATACCTACATTGGTCAAAGAGATGGATGCAAAGTGTATAAAGATAATGTTCTGATTTTGCAAGGCAAAATGAATGAAAAACAACTATATTTGCTTGATGACGGTGTGTGTCTTAAGAAATCAAGAGATAAAGTTGTTTCAGTTTATGTTTTGAAAGAAAAGAAGATTATCAACCGAGTAAAATTTTCATACACTACTATGATATTTGAGGATTCAAGTCAAGCGAGGAATCGTTGGGATAGTGCCTTGATTCTCCTATTGTTTAGGAACAGGAGTTGCAAAGGGACTCTCTCGATTAAATAAACTAATATATTGTGTTTTTAAAATATCTCAAAAAGTGTAAGATATATATCAAAAGAATAATAATTGGGGGTTGTTATTAAGGGTGTAATTAGACTTTTTAGAATAGTGTAAGAAGTTAACAATTTTTCTCTTCTAAAAATTAAACAGTTGTAAGCTTTTGCTTATTAGATTATTTGAGTAGATGGTAAACGTAGGCTAAATTGATTGGGTCGAACTATTTTAAAATTTTTGTGTTTTAGTTTTCTTTATTTTTAGTTACTTACTTTAATTTTACATTTGAGTTTTAATTTGATTAGGTCGAACTATTTTAAAATTTTTATGTTTTAGTTTTCTTTATTTTTAGTTATTTACTTTAATTTTACATTTGAGTTTTAATTTGATTAGGTCGAACTATTTTAAAATTTTTGTGTTTTAGTTTTCTTTATTTTTAGTTATTTACTTTAATTTTACATTTGAGTTTTAATTTTGTATTTTAGTTGTAAGAATTTTTTTTTTCTAATATTTAAGGTGTAATGTAATTAACATTAGCATTGCCATATATTGTCATTCGTCAGTCGATTTGTAAGCATGTGCACCCGGCTGTGGACAGATCTGTAAGCACAATACACGGGAAACGTTGTCACGGACGAAAAACTAATCATAACAGACAGCAATAAGAGTATAAGACAAATTGTTTTTATTTATAAAATCTTATACGTCATGCTACCTTGTTATTCGCGTCTTTAATTAATAACACTTTGTCCCAAAAAAATAATTATTCTAGAATTTATTACTTATTTTAATTGTTAGGTATAACTAATACATTATTTATTTGTTAAACAAAAATAATAATTCATAACAAACAGTCAAAACCTTTTGGACTCTAGCAAAGTACTTTTTGCGTTCAATTATTAATCACTCTTGAGATTTCTCGCGAGGTAGGTAATTAGTTGAGAATCAGTCGCCGAAAGAATAAAAATTGAAGACACAAAGCAGGACAAGATTGTCTGCTCCGTTCATTTTTTTTTTTTTTTAAAGATTTTTAATTTTTTTTTTTTTAGATTTTAATTTCTTTTCATTCACATGTATATATATTGAAGAATTTAAAGACAATAAAATTAAGAAAGAGAATAAAATTTATCACTGATTTCATTAACTAGAAAATGAGCTTACACATGGTTTTTATACTGGGGAATTTTTTTTATTTTTTTGTAACTTCAACATTTTGAATCCATACTAACTCAATCACAACTTGTGATAGCAATTTACATTCAGCCTCTATTGATGACAAGACAACTCTTTGATTTCTAAGGCTCCACTAAATAAGATTGCCGCGTAGGAATACACACTATTCACTTGTTGATCGTCTATCATAAACATTGTTTGCCTGGTGTATATATATTGAAGAATTTAAAGAGAATAAAATTAAGAAAGAAAGATAAATTTATCACTGATTTCATTAACTAGAAAATGAGCTTACACATGGTTTTTATACTAGGGAAAATATATTTTTTTTTTTTGTGACTTCAACATTTTGAATCCATGCTAACTCAATCGCAACTTGTGATAGCAATTTACATTCAGCCTCTATTGATGACAAGACAACTCTTTGTTTTCTAAGGTGCCTCTGAATAAGATTGTCTCGTAGGAATATACACTGTCCACTTGTTGATCGTCTATAATAAACATTGCTTACCTGGTCTGCATCTAAAAAAAACTTCAAGCATCCAGATGGTCACTTGTTGGTCGTCTATCATAAACATTGCTTGCCTGGTCTGCATCTGAAAAAACTTCAAGCATCCAGATGGTCACATGATTAATAGAACAACCCATGGGCTAAAGTTCTTTGATGTACCGAAGCGCTTTTCTATTGCCAATGTCGCACGATGGGAGCTTGCAAGAATGCCAAGCATACGCATGACAAATGAGATATAAGGCCTTGTCATAGTTAGGTACTGTAAAGCGCCTATGGTACTTATGTAAAACGAAGGCCTGTCACATGTTTTACTATCTTCCAATTTAAATTTGATATCAATAACCATATATAGAAGTAGCACTTGCTTTTGCTTCAGCCACAATTGTTTTAGATAGCAATTCCTGAGCATATTTAGATTAAGTTAAGAGAATCCCTGCTTTTATTTTCTTTACTTCAAATCCTAAGACATAGTATAGATAACCTAGAGTTTTAAGTGCAAATGTCAATCTAGCCAATCAACTTATCATCATTTCCTGGCAACAAAATGTCATGACATATACCAAAACATACATTTTCTGACTCTGATTTCTGTAAGTAAACAAGCTGATATCTACTTATGTGTTCACAAACACCCTCGTAAGCAGGGGACCCTTTAATTTATCAAAACATGCATGTGGGGCCCCTTTGCTTGAGCTCATATAATTCTTTTTGAAGCTTGTAGACATGGTAGGGAAATGCTAGATCAACAAAGCCCTCAAGCTAATGTATATAAACACTCTCAAGAAGATCACCATTGAGAAAAGCATTACTTACATCCACTTGCTGAACATCCTGCTATTGAAACACAATAAGAGACAAAATAATGCGAATTGAGCAAGTTTAATAACTAGAGAAAACGTCTAAAAGTAGTTAATGCTAGAGGTTTGCTGAAACCCCATAGCAACCAATCTGGCTTTGTAACGTTGGAGGTTACCATTAGCATTTGGTATGAAACACCCATTTACTTCCAGCAAGAGACATGTGATCAACATATGGAACAAGAGTCCAGCTATTGTTGCTAAGTAAAGCTTTATATTTAACTTCCATAACATTTTACATAAATTAGGCCAATACATTCGTAGATTTTCATATTGTTCAAAACAATTAAAAAAAAAAAAATTGAACTCTGCGTTGAAGTGCAAAATGGAATGCAAATACTATGTTTTCTTAGTTGTGAAACAATATTATGTTTCTTTATTGTAGGAGATTTAGATATTATTACAACATTATTTTTCCTTATTATATAGCTTAATTTTTGTATAAATGTGCAATAACAATTGAATTCCCTAAATTATCTCCTTGAGTCTCATTTGCTCATAATTTCGATAGTCTGAAGTTAAAAATATGATGAGAGGATGGAATTTGTGAAAATGAGAAGAGAGATCAAGATAGCTGATGGTTTAGGGCTTAGGATTATTTCATTATGGATGAGGTCAACAAGGGGGAAGCCATGAAATAATATCTGGAGGGGCCAAAATAAGGTTAAAGGCCTAAGAGGGTCAAACTAGAAATGAATTTCTTAGAGAGGAAATACATTTATATGTAAATTTTAAGATTTTTTGTGAGACTTGGGGTGACCTCTGCCCCAAACATATAATATTATTTCTAGCTAGTAGTTTTTTGGAAAAATATAAATAAAACTCACTAAACATATTATAGAAAATATATATATAAATAAGTATGAAATAGAGGCCCATTACTAATTTTTCTTTCAAATCTCTACATCAAGTAACAAGTCGAAAAAATAACTCAAAAATACAGCTAGACATTGTTGCCTTTCTCCTCTGCTACTTGACGTTCCATCCGACCACATCTCATCTACTACCTGCAAAAAACAATGAAATCAATGGGGTGAGCACTAAGTGCTCAATAAGTAAACCTACAATACTTCTATTCTTTCTCGTTACTTAGATCCTGGATTTTCTTTGCTTACACCACACTTCTTAATTCTTCTCTGCTCCTTTTAAATTCTAGTTTCTCACTTACCGATATGTAAGCACAAATAGGGAAACTAACTCGGGTAGTAGAAATGACATGATGCATATGCACAAATGCATAAACTTTTCTATGCAATGCATTTTCTTTTCTGTTTTTCTGTTTTCTTTCTTTTTCTGCATTTTTTTCTTTTTCTGTTTTTTCTTCTTTTGGTTCAATTCTCTCTTTTCTGTTTCTCTTATTTCTTTTCGTTCTTGCTTTTCTATTCTTTCTTTCTTTTCTATTCTTTTTTATTTTTCTTTTCTATTCTTCCTTTCTTTTCTTTTTTATTCTTTCTTTTGCCGATCAGACTCAGTTAAGGCATGGATTTGGAAGCCTGGCCATGTGAGTGTATTCTCAAATTCTTTATTGGGTATAATCCTTATCCACATGCACTTCTTACGGACTGTACAAATTCTTCTTTCTTATTCTTAGGTTGCTCACTAAAGGCGGCGTGCATGAGGGGCTATTCTTCTTCTCTATCACTTTAGAGGATGATTCTACAATTTATTTCTTTTCTTTCTTTCTTTTTATTATTTAGTGTTCTCATACATGTATATGTGCATGTAAATATGCTCATTCTTTGTTATTATTTCTAGATGCAAATGCTTAAATGTAAGAATGCATTATGGCATATAAAGATATCATTATGGAACTAGTATTTTCTACCAACAACATTTCCATAACAATTAATAATCTAACATACTCTCTATATATATACTTTCTTTGGAATTTCTTCAAATACCTTACATGCACATACAAACTCTAAATTGGTTACACTTTCACATATTTCTCAAGCCACCAAAAATTGGAGCAAAAACTCCTTCAGGCCAACAACCACCCTAGCCAAATTTCATCCTCCACCATTCCACATCTATTCTTTCATATTTCATCCAAAATCCCATCAACTCAACACATACAAATACATCACTTCTCATGGCCATAAGATTCACAAATAAAAAAACCTCAATTTCAATACATAATTCTCATCATCCAAACACTCATACAACATACAATAAATTTCTCTACACAAGTATTTATCCAATCAAAGCTAAAGTTGGATTTACTTACCTTGAATTTGAGCAATTCCAACACTATAATCTCTTTTTGGTAGAATTCCCCTCACCTCTTAAACCCTTTGGATGCTTAGGATTGAAAATCTATCAAAATCTAGCCAAAATCTTATGAATTTCCTTGAAATTAGTGGAAGAAAAATTGAGAGAATTTGGGATGAAGGTGGCGTGAATAATGGGTGGAGTGGGTAGGGTTTCAATCCTTGAACTCTTATTATTACAAAATAATATATATAGTTTCCTATTTTACCCTTGCACTTTCTAAAAATTTCATCTATGTCCCTTAGTCAATTACCATAATACCTTCATTTTTATTAATTCTCGATGTTATTCTACTTCTTTTCATTCCCCACTCTTTCATCTAATTATGAGTGGAATGGCCATTTTACCCCTAATAACATTTTAAAGAATTTCCTTCACATTTGTTCAAGACAACTTTCACAAAATTCAACGAAGGGTATTAGGACATAAATAAAGCTAAGTACCTTGATGTGGGCGTTACAAAACAATTGTCATGATTTTATTACTATGTTAATGACTCAAACAAAACCTTGACATCTTTTTGAAGTATTTAGATGACTAAATGAATTTTCAAACAAAAAGGCAAAGTTAAGAAGTTTATACACACACACACGCACGCGCGCGCGCACATACACCTACAACCTCTTCTCACAAACTTCCTCTCATAAGCCTAATATGGTAGCTCTCAATTGGCCAACTCATACTGGATCCCACCTAATAAAATGTGGCTAACCAATTGCGTCCTGTCACTCAAAGTTGTGAGAGAAAGTTTTTGAGAAGAGGTTGTGGGTTACCATTATATATATATATATATATATATATATATATATATATATATATATATATATATATATATATATATATATATATATATATATATATATATATATATATTATTTGTGATAGTTGTTTGTTTATATATTTCTATAATTATTAAAGACTCAAAATTCAGTGTTTTGAAAATTCATTACCTCTTTCATTTTGTCAACAAAAATGTCTAATTTGTGTTATAAAAACTAAAATAATGTAAAGCATAATATATTATCACATTGAAATAGTTGGCGCACAACTTTCTTTTATCCAGATCTGGTTGATTATTTTGACCCTCGTTGTAGATTCACGTCAAAATGTCTCTTGCGATTTTTTTTTTTTTTTCCAAATTCTAGTAACATTTTGGTTTCTCTTCATGAGTTTACTAATTGATGTTTGGATTTCTAAAGCTACCAATTCTTACTAAAATATAGCTTTTTTTATCATCTGTTAGATGTAATAGTTTACATATATGAAGTTTCAAGTATCATACCACATAGTGCCCCTAAAACCAAGAATACTCGGTATTGTTGAACTGAAATAATAATAGCCATGAAATTGATTGGAATCATTAGTTATCTTGTGTTTTGGAATGGAAATTTCCGAATTGTTAACCAAAGGTTATTTTTGTAGTTCCTCTTGAATAAACATCAAAATGATGTCATTTCATATATCTTTTAAATTGTTCATTGTCAAGCTTACTAAGCTTATTCAACTCATTCTCTTGATATAAAAGAGGAGTTGACTCATTGTAACTTTATTAATTCAATATATGAAAAAACTCAATTTCTATAGTTTTCTCTCTGAATCATCTTCTTTTTCTTTCTAAATCTCTCACGGTATTAGAGCCTAAGACACACGTCTATGGTTGAGATTCTTGGAAACTTTCAATCTGGTAATATTATGGAGAAATTCATCAACAATTCCACCGGTTTTCATCCTTCTACCTTCTTATCAAGTCTCTAAGTAATCAGTCCAAAATTGATGAGGGATAATTATAGAGATAATTATCAGTTTTGGTGATCTCAAGTGCTATTTGATGTAGGAGCTCATGAGCTCAAGGAACTCTCGATAGGCCTTGTTCTTTGTCCTAAACCTCTCATTGTGTCTGATGGAAATTCTTCAGTTGAATTAAGTGCAAATAGTGTGAAAGAAACCCTAGCTAAAGAAAAGATCAACCCGGCCTACATTGCTTAGAAAAGAACTAACAAGTTTCTTGTTACATGGCTTTTAGCTTCAATTTCAAAATGTATGTTCAGCAATGTATGAAAATGTAAATTTGCTACTAAGATATGATTTGCACTTGAACAAGAATTCTTAACCGAATCCAAAGCTATAGCTCTCTATTTGAAGAATTGATTCAGAACACTCAAAAAGGAAACCTTATTGTCAGTGATTACATAAAGAAAATGAGAGTAATAGTTGAGAGTTTGTCGGCCAGTGGCCAAGTAAATTATAGATGATGATTTGCTTCAACATGTATTAGATGGATTTGGTCCAGAATTCGATGTTGCCATTGTTAATCTGAACTCCAGAATCGAGTACAAATTTGACTCAGGCACTTAATAGGAAGCTCAATATCAGTTATAGAAATATGAGATGAGACTAGAGAAGTTCAATTCACCTGATTTTCCACTGAGATCAGTTCATGTTGCCTCACTAAAAGCTTTACTAATAAACCTTTATCTATTACTGCTGGGACAATATCGTCTGGATTTTCTGCCTCATAACCTCACATATCACTTTCATCAACATCTTTGCCACATTCCTCATAGGTCCTCTTTTATGCTTCTTCTACCAATTTCTCTAATCCTCACATCACTCAATATAGTGCTCCAGAGTAGATAAGCTTATCTGGTCAGCTTATCTGGTCAGCATGGTCCTTCTCTTTCTCCTTGCCGACCACCTGGCTTTAATAGAATGAATAAAGGAAGAGAAAGAGGGAATAATCAAGGTAAACCAGTTTGCCAAGTTTGCAACAAAATTGTGCATATAGCAGTGTAGTGCTACCATCGTTGCAATTCAAAATATAATGGAGCTCCACCTCGACAACTTGGTTTTCCCATACACCAGTTTGGTTATGATCCTAGCTTCTTCAATTACAACAATAAACCTTCTAATGGTTTTCAGATGCCTCATCCTACAAATACTTCCTATAACACACAACACACAACACACTACTCAGCACAAAAGCCACACTCCTTCACAGTTTAATTAGTCTCAACATTCTAGTCTCTAAGATTCACAATCCTTCTCTCCATAACAACAAGCTCTAAAAGTTCCCAGCCAACAATTAAATTCACCAAATCAAGCCTATTACTCTACACATTCACCCCCATTACCTCAATTACATACTATATCATCTATGCACATTACTTCAACCACTCCACCTGATCCAGCTTGGTACATGGACTTAGAAGCCACTAACCATGTTACCTCTAATCTTAATCAGCTTGCAATCAGCAAAAACTATGATAGAGCTGATCAGTTGCAAGTAGGCAACAATGAGTCTTTGAACATATCTCATATTGTTTTTTCTTTATTGCCTAGTTCACTTCAATCTAAATGTATCTTCTTAAAGAATGTTTTGTGTGTGCCTAGGATAACAAAAAACTTTCTTAGTATCTCTAAACTGACTCAAGATAATAAGTGGTTGTTAAATTTGACTCTAACTATTGCAATGTTAAGGACAAGGCTACAAGGCAATGCTACTGCAGGGAGGACTTAAAGCTAGCCTATATTGGTTGCATGTTCCTGCTAGCTTGCAATCTATTCCTGAGTCTGCTCATTTTCAATTTAATTCACCTGTTTCTTTCAATTCCATATCATTTGTCACTTCTTTTGACAATAAGTCTTTCAATTCTTATGCTTGTAAGAAATATAATACTGAGTTGAGCACTTTTGCTTTTGATTGTAAACTAAGTACATTTGACTTTAGTTTATGTAATTCATTACTGTTGAATAAAAAGAATATCTCTAAGATTCTTCTCATTCTTGTCAATCATTTGTACCATGTTCTAATTTACATATAGTTGCAGATACAATTGCTAATGATCATCATTTGCACTCTGCTCACTTAAATACATAACCAATAGGTTTTGATTCTGCTCACCTAAGTACACAATCAACTTATTTACCTGATTCTGATCACTTAAACACACAATCAACTGATTCTGCTCACCTACATACACAATCAATTGATTTATCTAATACTGCACACTTAAACACATTACCAATTGGTTCTGATTTTGTTCACCTAAGTACACAATCAACTGATTCTGCTCATCTCAATAAAATCTCACCAGATTCACCTTTAGTTTTTAAAGTAACCAATACTAAGGACAATTCCTTAACACTTTGGCACAATAGACTAGGTCACCCTCATGCTGAAGTCCTGCATAAACTTTTGCTTTAAATGAACAAAAATTCAAACAAACATTCTGTTTAACTAAACTTCTCTTTGTCCTTTTGTGATGCTTACAAAATGGGCAAATTGCATAGAAATCACTTCCCTATTTCTCAAACTAGAGCAACTCAACCCCTTGAAATTATTCATAGTGATGTTTGGGGTCCAGCTCTATAGCTTCTTTAGAAGGCTTTAGATACTATATTCATTTCATTGATGATTATAGTAGATATATATGGATGTTCCCTTTAACAATCAAAGCTGAAATGCATAATGTTTTTATCAAATTCCATCATTTGGTTGAAAGGCAATTCAATTATAAGTTGAAATGTTTACAATATGATCAGGGAGGTGAATACAAGGGTTTAATTCCTCATCTCATTAATGCTAGCATACTTTTTAGGCACTTTTATGCATATGTTCACCAACAAAATGGTAGGAGTAAGAGAAAACATAAGACACATTGCTGAAACTAGCCTTACACTCCTAGCACATGCATCCATGCCTTTACATTTTTGTTTGTTGGCCTTTGATTTTTCTATTTTTCTCATATACAGAATTCCTACCTTAGCCCTAAATTTTGTCTCTCCATATCATACTTTATTCTGCCTAGAACCTCTTTATTCTACTCTTATAGTTTTTGGATGTGCTTGTTTTCCATATTTGCAAGATTTTCAAAAACATAAGTTCAATTTTCACTCTTCAAAGTGTGCTTTTGTTGGTTATAGTCTTGTGCACAATGGTTACAAATGTCTCAACTCTGATGGCAAAATATTCATTACTCCTAGCGTTCAATTTAATGAAACAAATTTTCCTTCCATTTCTCAAAGTTACTTAGAGTCTCTCACTAATTCAGGTCTTAAGTCTTCAGTCTCTAGTTTCCCTTTCATTTTAGTACAATTAGCAACTGATAAGAGGTCTCAATTTCCCCTACAGTGCCTACTCGCCACCAAATCCTTCTTTAGTAGTTGGTAAGTCCTTTTCTTCTCCTATGCCTAATACTTCTTATAATTTACCTTCTTGTTCTAATTCACTTGTACACAATCCTATACATTCTTCAATGTCACCTGTTTCTTCTAATGAAGTTTCCTTTTTAGAACCTACTGCTAGTACTCCATTATTTGTATCCATACTTACTACTAGTACTCCATTATGTGTACCCACTGAATATATTTTAGTCCTACCATTATGCCCTCTAATCTTAACCACAACCAACATTGAGCAAATCAAAATCACCTAGCTGCTCACTTGTCATTGACTTGCACTCATCACAGTTCTCTGATTCATCTTGCCTACCCTCAACTTCCAGTCCTTTACCATAACAAAATATTTCTTCTTCCACCAATATACATCCCATGCAAACAAGAGCCAAGATAGCCTCTGAATGCACTACTGCCTTTAGAAATACAACATCTCAACACATTATTGACCTTGGAAATTGTAACGGATAGCCTAGTGGGCCCTACTGCTATTCTGCCACTTCACGGCTCGTCGATACAAGTGACATGTATTGTCCCCCCTTAAAGGATTTCTTTGCCTCCCACACCACTCGAACCCATGCCCAAAGGGCTATAGGCAAATGGGAAGCATGGTGTGTACCATTGGGCTAAGTTATTGGGCTAGCTCTTAACCCAATGATACACACCATGCTTCCCATTTGCCTATAACCCCTTGGGCATAGGCTCAAGTGGTGTGAGAGGCGAAGAAATCCCTTAGAGGGGGAGGAATACTTACTGCTTGTATCGCCGTGAAGAGACCAAATAGCAGTGGGGCCCACCAGGCTATCCATTACATAAACCACACAATGAGAGAGATAGAATGAAGAAGATTCTGCATATGTCAGTAATTGGATCCATCTTGTATGCTCAGATTGATGTCTCATGTGTGTTAAGCACTAGTAGTAGAAATCAATCGAATTTAAGTATGTGATGCCATATTGTATGCCTAGATTGATATCTCATGTGCATCAAGCATTTGTAGGGGATATCAATCACATCCAAGTGAGCGATGTTGTGATTGCTTGCTCAGACCGATATCTTATGTGCATTAAGCACTTGTAGAAGATATCAATATGATCTAAGTGAGCAATATGTTATGTACTCAGATTGATGTCTTATGTGCATTCTGCACTTGTAGAAGATATCAATCAGATCCAAATGAGTGACACTGGATGAGTATCAATGGACATCTTTGAGTACTTGAAAAGGCTTAAGGATATGTTCTTGAATTATGAAGGGGAAAATGAGCTCATTGTAAGAGGATACAGTGATGCTATTTTCAAAATGGATAAAGATGATTATAGTTCATAATTTGGGATTGTATATTTTGTCTTAATGTAGCTATAGTGAGCTGGAAGAGCTCGAATCAGAATGTTGCAGTGGATTCTACAGCTGATACTAAGTTTATCGAATTATTTAATGTAGTCATGTAGGCAGTTTGGATCAAGAAGTTCATTACTGAAATTGATGTGGTTCAAGTCATTGCTGATCCAGTAAAATTCTACTACAATAACAATGAAGTCATTATTATAGCTAAGGAATCATGGTCTCACCAGTAATCCAAACACTGACTTAGTTGATTCATTCTGATCTAAGAGATCAATCAGAAAGTGAATGTATAGATTTGTAGAATACATGTTAACCCACTGTTGAAGTTTCTGTTGTAGCAGAAGCATGATGGGCACTTTGGTCATTCGATGTTAAATGCATGAATGATTGACTATAGTGCAAGTTGGAGATTATTGGAGTAGATGCCCTAGAGCCAATCAATTATTGTGGAATTGACTCTTTGTAATAATGTTTATTAATCAATAAAAAGAATTATCTACTATATCATGTAAACCCTAGTTGTATGTATTGATATATGTCCATAGAATGGTTGAACCATGACGAGGGTATCAAGTGTTTCAAATCTTGATAGTGAGAACCCTATCAGCACATATGGTGGCCATTCTAGAAATGTTCGCAGCCCTAGTATTATTCTGACCAAGGGCACATATAATGCTGTAAGGCTATCATAGTGTTGAATGACCTTATCGGAAGACACATATCTCACTTGTCAAGATTGTTACGTGACAACCTGGTGCAAGATGGGTACTTGCTGTAGGCAAGTTCAGTGGACTGGCCCACCAGAGGATTCCATATAGATGGTAACCCTAGTGTAATGGTGGTGCATGTGATCATTAGACCTGAGATAACTAAAGCGCCTTGTCCATCAATCGGTGCAGTTTGACACTAGCTCAATGCAATTCTATTCAGAGCTGTCAATACAATAGTGATTGACTGCATCGAGGAGTGTATCAAGACTGTGGTGGATCGATAGAGAATTCGTTACTCTTGGGTATAGGAGAAGTTATCTCATGGCGCAATTCAGTTAATGACAATGACAATAAATCTGTGATCATAGTGGGATTAAGTTGTTGCTCAATCCAATTCATTATTCTAGTCATTGGTCGAGTAACTGAATACAAATATATCAAGAGTAAATCGAGGTTGATACTATTTTTATACCCCAGTCTCGATAAGATAACAGATGATGAAAGGATTTGATTGCACGATAACCATATCGTTGAAAGGTAGCTATTTCGCTAAATCCGAATCTATTAGGTGGCCATGATGCCTTGCTAGGGGCCAATCTTGGTCTATGTGTAGTGAGATAATTAATTGGTATTAATTGCGATACTACTCACTGCCGGTATAATGAGGAGCCTATGGGTCACACACATAAAATATAATTTAAGAATCAGTTTGTGCAATGGGTGTTTTCATCTTTTAGGGTGAAACGATATTTTGGTAATCTCATAGTGTAATTAAATTTGCTGAGGTTGTTGCCTATATTTAATTTGATGATAAAATTAAATAAGTGACATTATATTTAAATATATGTATGCATATATTTAAATGGATTATTATTATTATTAAATGTTAATATATGTAACGCCCACATCAAGGTACGTAACTTTATTTATACCTAATAGCCTTAGTTGAATTTTGTTAAAGTCATCTTGAACAAGTGTGAAGAAAATTCCCTAAAATTTCATTACGGGTAAAATGGTCTTTTCATTCATAATTAGTTAAAAAAGTGGGGAGTGAAAAGAGATAGAATAACATGGAAAAGTTAATAAAAATAAGGGCATTTTGGTAATTGATAAAGGGACATAGATGGAATTTCATAGAAAGTGCAAGGTAAAATGGGAATCTAATATATATTATTTTATGACATTAAGAGTTGAAGAAGAGAAACCCTAGCCACTCTACCCTCCATTCAAACCATTCTCTACCCAAATTCTCTCAAATTTCTTCATTAAATTTCCAAGGAAATTCATAGGATTGTGGCTAACTTTTGATAGATTTTCAATCCTAAGCATCCAAAGGTAAGATTCTTGCACCAAGAAGTGAGATTAAATTTTAAAGATTTTGAATTCTTATGGTTGTATATGCTTAGGGTTTGAGAAGGAGGGAATTTTATTAAAGAGATAGTATAGTGTTGGAGTTGCTCAAATTCAAGGTAAGTAAACATAATTTGAACCTTAATTTGAGCAAAACTTTGTTGAATGAATTTTTTTGCATGTTTCTCTGTGATGGTATGAGAGAATTATGGGCCTTTTTTGATGTTTATTGATGTATAAATTCTAGCCATGACAAGTAGTGTATGGTTATGTGATGATTTGGTGAAGTTGTGGATGATTTTGTGTTGAGATTTTTGGAGTGTAGAGAAGTGATAAATTCAGCCAGGTTTGATACTCAATTTAGTGAGTTTTGGGTCACAATTTAGTTGAATTAGAGAGTTGTGGAAGTGTAGCCAACATGGTAGTAGCATGTGCATATGAATTGTTTGATGAAAATCCTAAGAGAAAACATGTTACCATAGTTGCCCTGTCAAATCCGTGATCTTATGAGTGATTTTTGAGCATCTTAGTCATCGAACTGGGTTGATACCTAACATAAAAGTTGTAGCCCTTTTTCTAAGCTTTAAAATGAGACCAAGATCATAGCAATCCGATGTTTATAGCTCGAGATATGACTTCTTGAATATGACTTACGTAGAATGACTACCTCAAAAGTACCTCCAATTTATTAGTTATTTTTAGTCTAATAATCTATGATTGATTTCAAATATGGGAATGTTTTTGGTGGAGAATACTAGTTCCATAATGATATCTTTATATGCCATAATGTATTCTCATATTTGAGCATTTGCATTTAGAAAGAATAGCAAAGAATGAGCATATTTCCATGCACATACACATATATGAGAACATTAAATAACAAAGAGAAATAGAGTTTGGATGAATTGTAGAGAATTTCTTTTATGCATGTATATGCTTATATATGAAGAATTGTTGATGGAATGGATATTGAATGATGGTTAGAATTTATCCATGAGAAGTTGTGTTTGTGTACTTGATGTTTGATGAAAGTTTGGATGAATTATGGAAGAATTGGAGTAGAATTTATGGAGTATGAATCCTGGACAGGTTTGACATTAATCTTGGTATGTTTTATTCCAAATTTTGGTGGCTTAGAAGAGAGATAGAAATGTCGCCAAATTAGAGTTAATGTGTGCATATAAATTGTTTGATGAAATGGCAAAGAGAAGTGTGTGAAGATTTAGGTAAGAGAGAAAATGTAAGATCTTATTTGTATTAAGTTGAATGATAATGAATACAATAAAAAATCTCTCTTATATACAGAGGAGAGAATACACAAAATAATTGGTAAAGTAAAAGTAGTGCAGTAGCTTGTTTGAGCTCAAGTGATTATCTAAGAAGGTTAACTCAAAACGACAGCGTATTGGCAAGTTGCTGTGTGACCCTTTATGTTTTACAGAATCGCAATCTACACCCTTTGTATCATGTGGTTAACATTTCCCCTTAAACTGGACTACTCCTTATATGGTTGAAAATTAACACTTTTCTTCCAAAAAACAAACTGCATTTTTCTTATCAGATCTCTTGTTTTGCATAGCTACCTGCATTTTCATAATTGCATTTTCATAACTACATTTTACAGCTTCATAACTGCATTTGCATAGCTACCTGTATTTTCATAACTACATTTTCATAACTGCATTTTCATAACTGCATTTTTCTTATCAGATCTCTTGTTTCTTCAGAACTGCATTTGCATAGCTACCTGCATTTTCATAACTACATTTTCTTTTCATAAGTTTCTTGAGCGCATTTGCATAGCTACCTGCATTTTCATAACTACATTTTCATAACTGCATTTTCACAGCTTCATAAACTGCATTTTTACAGCTTCATAATTGCATTTTTACAACTTCAAAACTGCATTTGCATAGCTACATTTTCACAACTTTAGGTCTGTAAACTTCATTTTTACAGCTTCAGAACTACGTTTGCATAGCTACATTTTTCATAACTTCAGGTCTACACATCAACAGAGAACTCTTGCACACAAACCAAACTTCATTTTCACAGCTTTAGAATTGTATTTGCATAGCTGCCTGCAACTTCATAACTGAACTACTTCTTACTCAGTACACATCAAAGCTACATTTTCACAATTGCAGATCTGCACATCAACAGAGAACTCTTGCACACAAACCAAACCTCACTTTCATAACAAAAAAAAAATTTCACAACTTTAGAACTGTAATGGCTGCCGGCATTTTTACAACTAAATTGCTACTTCTTAATCTGAGCTTTTGCTTTAATTTCTCAGAGCTGCACTTAGAACTATAATGGTTGCCTGCATTTTTACAACTAAACTGCTACTTCTTAATCTGAGCTTCTGCTTTAATTTCTCAGATCTGCAGTTCACCATTTCAAAACAAAAGAAAATAGTTTCACACACACACAACAGATCTTCAGATTTCTCAGGACTACACTCATCATTTCAACCAAAAAAAATTCCAACAGCAGACCTTCAAAACTGCACTCACAAAAATAGCACAAACATCATATCAAAGTTTCATAATTATATTTCCACAGAAGTGCATTGTCACAACAGGTACTTCTTATCTGGACTTCTGCTTCAATTTTTATAACTGGTCATTGTTACAACATTCAATTTTTCCTTTAATTCAAGGAATTGAGCTGCTGATAAGGCTTTAGTAAGAACATCATCAATTTGTAGTTTAGACGGAACATATTGAACCATGAGTTTTTTAGCTAAAACCTTATCCCTAATATAATGAATATCAATCTCAATATGCTTAGTCCTTGAGTGAAAAACAGGATTTGCAGCAAGGGCACTAGCACTAACATTATCACACCAAATTACTGGAGGAGTGGAGTGTTCAGAATCAAACCTAACTCAGAAAACATACTTTGCAACCAAGCTATTTCAGTGGCTGTGTGTGCTAAGGCTCTATATTCAACGTCTATTGAAGAAAAAGAAACAACTCTTTGTTTTCAGGAACTCTATTGAATAAGATTAGGGCCTAGATAAACATAGTACCCACTTGTGGACCATCGATCATCTAAACTTGCAATCTACATTAGCATAGCATTCAACATTCAAAGATGCAGCTGGGCTGAACTGCAACCCATGATACTGTGTACCTTTGATATACCTTAAAACTCTCTTACAAGCTTGCCATTGAAGCTTAGTTGGTGCTTGTAGAAACTGACTCAGCTTATTAATAGTAAAGCTGATGTCAGGTCTGGTTAGAGTTAGGTATTGAAGCGTTCCAATGGTGCTTCTATAGAGGCTGGGATCTTTGAACAGTTCACTGTCAGTGGAAGACAATTTTGTGCCAACAGCCATGGGTGTGGAACATGCATGAGCATCCATCATCTTAGTTTTGGATAGCAAATCAATAATGTATTTTTTTTGCTTCAAATGAATTCCAGCAGAGGTCCTTATGGCTTCCAAACCAAGAAAGCACTTAATAGACCCAAGAGTTTTCAAGGCAAACTGATCATTAAGATCTTGAACAAGCTGATGTATGGATGAGATATTGGAGCCAATAATTAAGATATCATCAAAATATACAAGGACATATATGATGTAGGAATCATTTTTGAAAATGAATATGCTAGAATCAGATATAGAGTTTTTAAATCCTTTGTCCAGAAGAGCAAACTTCAGTTTATCAAACCAGGCTCTTCGAGCTTGTTTAAGTCCACAAAGGGCTTTATTTAACTTGCAAACATGAGTAGGAAATTGAGGTTTTTAAAACCCTTCAAGTTGCCTCATATAAACTATTTCGTTGAGGGTGCCATTTAGGAAGGCATTATTGGCATCCACTTGTTAAATGTCCTAGCCATTGGTCACAACAAGGGTTAGGATAATTCTGATGGTTGAAGGCTTAATTACAGGACTGAAAGTTTCAAAGAAATCCAAACTAGGGGTTTGCTGAAACCCTTTGGAAACCAGCCTTGCTTTGTGCTTTTAGAGGGACCTATCAGCATGAAACTTTGTCCTAAAGACCCATTTGTTACCAACAATCTACATATCACTTATCTTGGGAATAAGGGACCAAGTGTTATTCTTTACCAATGCATTATACTTAAGTTGCATGGCTTTGCTCCATTCATTACTGACCAAGGCTTCAGTAACTGAATCAGGTTCAAGTAGGACAGGTTCTTGGCCAGATATGATAAGGGCAGTTTTGTGTTGAAGACTAGTTTTTGCTCTAGTTAACATAGGATGTGTGTTTAGAGGTAGAGAAAAGGTTGCTGACAGTGAGTGATCTGTTTTAGTAGGGTTAATGTAGTAGGTAGACCAGTTGATGAAGTAGGGAACTGTGATGGATTCAAATCAATTACAAAAGGGCAGTGAGAAGATTCCTGATTTTGTGACTAGTGAAATTGAGATGTAGTAGACTGATTTTGTGTGATAAGAGTCTATGATGTAGTGGGATTATTAGTGGAGGAAATGGCAAATTGAGATGGTGTTAAGTCTACTGTAAGAGGACAGAAACAAGGTTCTTGACTCTGTGAAGATTTTTGATTTTGTAATCTATGAGGTTGTGATGTGGTAGGTTGTTTTTTAATGGTGATATGGTGTAATATCGAAGGTGTTGGAGGAGATGTTGTGACTAGTACATGTTTTGAAGATGAAGTGTTGTTGGAAACATTATTGGATTGATGAGAAAGTGATGTTGAGGAGGAATTTTGTGCACCAACTGTTGAAGGAAGAATGGATGCAGAGCATGATACTACTGGAGAAACTTTACTGCTGGGAGCTACTAAACTAGTAGGAGACACTGATGATGGTATTAGCAAAGAGGGAAATCTAATACTAGAAGGAATGTTTGTTGACTATGTAGAAGTTGAAACTAAAAAGTGAAGGAAGTTGTGCACAAAAGGAAATTCATCTTCATTAAAGGTGACATTAGGAGTAATAAAGATTTTACCTTCAAGACTTAAACACCTATAGCCTTTATGAACTAGACTATATCCTACAAACACACTTAGATGAATGAAAACTAAGTTTGTGCCTATTATAATCTCTTAGGTAAGGAAAACATGCACATCCAAAAACTTTTAAAGTGAATAAAGAGGTAATCTACAAAACAGTAACTGATAAGGACAATGAAAATAAAGAACAGCAGATGGCATCCTATTGATTAAAAACAAAGCAGTATCAAATGCAAGCCACCAAAAATTCATAGGCATGGAAGCATAGGCAAGTAGGGTGAGACCAATTTCAACTATATGCCTATGTTTTCTCTCACTTCGTCCATTTTGTTGATGGACATAAGCACAAGAATGCTTAAATTGAATGCCTGATTTGGTTAGGTAAGGAATTAAACCCTTATATTCACTACCTTGCTCAGACTGTAGACACTTGAGTTTATGATTAAACTCTCTCAACTAGATGATGAAATTTAACAAAAACATAATGTACTTCAGGTTTGGTTCTTAAAGGGAAAAGCGAAGTAAACCCGCTAAAATCATCAAGGAAATGCACATAGTACTTAAAACCTTCAATGGAAGCTATTGGAGATGGACCCCAAATGTCACTATGAACTAATTCAAGAGGAACAGTAGCTCTGGAATTAGAGACAGGAAAACTATTTTTGTGCATTTTGCCAAGTTGGCATGCATCACAAAAGGAAATGGAAGGAATATGTTTCGAAGGATTGTGATTAACTTGCAACATAATTTTCTGAAAAACTTCAGAATGTGGATGTCCTAATCATTTATGCCATAGTGATGAAATGTTTTGTTTAGGACAGGTGACTTGAAGAGCTAAAGGATACAGGTGGCTGGTTGCCAAATTGGCATCAGAATTACTACTAACATTATCAACAACATGATGTTCATCAACAGAATTAATACCATCAGCATCAAAACCAACAGGACAATTAACATAATTAATATCATCAGCCTCAAAAATAGGAGGAACAATATGATAAAAAACAGCAAGATCAACAGGACTAGCATTCTTATTGTGAGTATTATCAACAATATGACTATTAGTACCAAGATACATGCTATTAGAGACAGAATGAATACCAGCATAAAAAACAATAGGAACATCATGACTAGCAGTTCTATTAAGAAAATTATCAACAGCATCATGACTATTATTATTAGAATAAATATTATCAATATTGCTAACAAGTTCAACATTATTATTAGACAAAGAATAATCAGAATCAGAAACAAAAATGGTTTTATTTATTGGAGAAACATCACAACTATCTAGCATTGACTTTGTGTGCTTATTATCAGCATTATCAGCAGCATTAACAGTAGAGTAATAGACACTAGTTTGTAACTCACTATGACTCTTGTGTGGTATCTTATCTCTTAGAGTAGATACAGACTTAGGTTTGTGACTAATGACATAAACTAGGCTTTGTGCATTAAGAGGAACAGACGACTAAGCTAAAGTGTCCTACGAACTAATAGATGGAAGTCTCAACTGATATAACCTAGCATTAAGTTCTCCCTATAGTAAAATTGCTTTGGAAACCTTGTCCTTAACAATGCAACAGTTAGAGTTAAATTCAACCACAACATGTAATATCCCACTTGAGGTACGTATTTAAGATTTGTTGTATTAGTTAAAAGTTTATTGTTTTAACTTAAATTGAGTTTGTATGTTGAGTTGGTTGAATTGTTGCCTTGAAATGGGTTGAGTTTTGGTGAAGTTGGAAATCCAATCTTCGTCGGGGCGAAGAAGAAGCTTCGCCGCGGTGAGGAGGAGAAGTTGCACTACGGGTAGGTTCTGCCCTATTTCGCCGAGGCGACGAAAAATTCTTCGCGCGGCGACCAGCCTAAAACAAAGATTCTTGAGTTTTCTAGAGAATTCTTCTTTTGGGACACAATGACCATTCTACCCCTAATTAGTAGGAAAAGTGGGGAGTAAAATGAAAGGAAATTTAGTAGAGATTGTGTTTGAATGGGGGTGTAGTTGTAAAGAATCAAAGGATATAGATGAAATTTCCAAGAAAGGACAAGGGCAAAATGGGAAATAAAGCTTATAATATGAACTAAAAAGAGTAAAGTGTAGAGAAAGCCTTTATTCATTTCATTCCACCGCCTCTTCCAATTGCCCATATTCTCTCAATTTCTCCACCCAATTTTCCAAGAGTTCTAAGGGATTTAAGAGGAGTTTTGAGTAGAGATTTCATCTAAGGCATCCTAAGGTAAGGATTCATGCTTTAGATGTGAGTTTTCTTATATTTATAGTGAAATCTTATTTGGTTGTTGCTGCCCTTGTGGTTGTTTTGAGTTGTAGAGAAGAGACAAGTCCACAAAAGGAAGGAAAAGTGCTAAAGAAGCCATCTTTGCACAAGGTAAGTAAATCCAACCAACTTGAGTTTTAAACAAGCTTTTTGTGTAGAGATGTATGCATGATCAGTATGTAGTATGATTAATGAGAAAATTGAGTTGAGATAAGTAGTTATTTTTGTAGTTGTTGGATAGATTCCATGTAGTTGTTGGATAGATTCCATGTATGAGAAGTGTTTTAATGTGTATTGAGAATGGAGTTTGAGATGAAGTTTGAGAGATGTTGTGTGAAGCTTTTTGGGAGTGCTTTTCTTGACAGGGATTATGAGTATTTGAGGGAGTTTTTCCCCATTTGGATGGCTAGAAAAATGTAGTTTAGTAGTAATTTTCGTAGAGTGTTTATATGCACATGAGATGTTTGAGGAAATGCCTAAGTGAAATCTGCCCTGACACTGCCGTAACTTTCTAAGTAATTTTTGAGTATCTTACGGTTCGAACTGGGCTGAGACCAAAACATAGAAGATGTATCCCTGTTTCTAAGTTTTGAAACGAGACCAGAACCGTAGTAATCCAAGGTGTATAGCATAAGTTATGGCCGTTTTAGTGTGACTAATGCAGAATGACTGTTTTGAGGAAATCTTGTAGTTGGCATTTCATTAGTGCATTAGGGAGCATGAGATAGCTCTACACCTTTGTTTATACACTTGAGAAGTAGCTTGAGATTTAGTATAGAATGTGAGTATAAGTTCTTTAAGAGTTAAGAGAATAGAGTAGGTTGTGCGATGGGGAACCCGTGAGTAATGGGTAGAGTATTCCCGCATGTACGCCGCATTGAGAGCGCGGCATGAGTATCAGATAGAGAAGTGGTGTAGCCCGTGAGAGTACATGCGGATGAGGGCTATACCCGAGTACCCGAGAGAGAGAGATTATATACTCACATGGCCAAGGGTTCCGAATCCATGCATAACCGAGTCCGATCGGCTAGAGTGAATAGAGGTCACGTAGACCGGGAGTGAGTCCCGGCCGTGCCACCGGTGAGATGGGGTCGTGAATTATGAAAGAGTTATGAGAAAAGATTTCTAAGAGAAAGAGAAAATAGAGTAGAACCCAAAGAGAAATTGCATGAGGAGTTGTAAGGAAAGAATTAGAGATAGAGAGTTACGGGGCTAGCATGAGTAGAGGATTTACTTACTGAGCATTGTTTAGTGCTCACCCCGTTGTTTTCCTATGTTTTGCAGGACCTAGGTGAGGACATTGTCGGATGGATGTCGGCGTTCGAGAAGGAGTGGCTACACTGTCCCTTATGTTTTTGATGACTTTTGTATATGTCATACATTTTGTGTAAAAATGTATATGTTTGAAAAGAATATGTATATATGTTTAATAAAAGAAAATTTTGGGCCCAATTTCTTTATGTTATTTTATATGTATTTCTTTACTAAGTTTTGAGTAGTAGTGGCTATTACACAACATTATTGTCTTTAGTAAATTTGTATATACTAAGCAACCTTTTAGTAATTCTTGGTACACACAAAACATTTTTTAGATGTAGACATTTATTTTGTAGAAAACTAGGTAAAAAAGCAATGCCAACATGGGATATATCAAGAAACTCACCACTGCCTACTTGTAATTGTTCAATTCCACCATAATTTCTGCTCACATTCAACTGATTAAGATTTGCAGTGACATGGTCGGTAGCACCAGAGTCCATATACCAGGCAGGATCTAATGAGGGATGGGAGCTGATAGGTATGGTCTATTGAGAAGCTAGGTAGGTTTGAGAAGGTGTTTGTTGTTGTATGTTCTAGTGAGAAGCTATGTAGGCTTGGTTAGATGGTTGTTGCTGTTTGCTGGGTACTTGGAATCTTTTCTGTGAAACTATTGAGAGCTGTGATTGTGGTTGATGAGAGGTTTCAGTAAATTGTCCTTGATATTGTGATCCTTCATGTGACTGAGAGGACTGGACAGATTGTTGTGGCAGGATGTTACTAGTGGAATTGTTGACATAATTGTGTCTAGGGGTGTCAGAAACTTGGGAACCAGGAGAGAAATATGATCCAACACCTAGTTGTTGTAGGGAAGAGTTGTATTGAGGTGAGGTCCCATTATAATTGGAGTTATACCTATGGTAACATTGTACTGCAGTATGACCAATCTTGCTGCAGACTTGGCATATTGGCCTCCCTCTGCCATTGTTCCTACCACAACCTCTGCCAGCATTGTGAAAGACAGTAGGTCTATAGGTAGGTACTAACATATTATAGTAAGGTTAGGGAGGAGTATAGTGTGAATAGTTTTGTTTAGTGGGAATGGTAGCTCCTAGAGGATAATGTTGTGTGTAAGAGGGATTAGATAAGGTGTTTAGGGAAGGTGTAAACTGTGTGAGAGAAGCTGGACTTCCAATATAGCTAACTGAGGTGCTTATAGTGCTTGAATGAGTAGGTTTAAAATGAGAATTACTAGAATTACTCACTACAGCTATGTGAACTGAACTTATTGGAAAATCAACAGAGTTAAATTTCTCTAGTCTTAGCTCATATTTCTATAGAAGATATTGTGCTTCTTGAATACTCATAGAATCAAACCTAGACTCAAGTCTGGAAGTCAAATTGACTACAGCAGTATCAAATTCAGGACCTAATCCATCCAGAACATATTGAAAAACATCTTCATCAGAAACAACTTGTCCACTGGATGCTAAACTTTCAGCTATGTCTTTCATTTTCTTGATGTAGTCACTAACACTAAGGCTACCTTTTTGAATATTTTGAAGTAAGTTTTATAGGTGAAGTGCCTTAGCTTTAGACTCTGATAAGAACTCCTTTTCAAGTGTAAACCAAACATCGGTAGAAAATTGACACTTAGATACATAGCTAAACATACACTCGGATATTGACGCAAGTAACCAGGTAACAAGAAATTTATCAATGCGTTTCCAAGCAACATATTCAAGATTGATTTTCTCTTTAGCTAGGGTTTCTTTAGAACTAACTATTCCAGATTCAGTTGAAATATCAATAGGTGAGGTAAGTACGGGCTCAGGACAGGGGATCAAACCTGTTAAATGCTCTTCCAATCTGTGAGCTCCTATTGTGAACAAAACTTACGAGCGCCAAAACCGGTAGTTATCATGGTAATTGTCCCTTGTTAGCTTTGGATTTATTACTTGAAGACTTGAGGGAACGATAGACGAATGAAGCTCAACCATTGACGCGAGTTTATTCACGTTCTTTGCAAAATTATCAACACCAGAATTCTCAGCCATTGACGGGAGTCAGTGGCTCTGATACCATGTGAAGATTTAGGTAAGAGAGAAAATGTAAGATCTTATTTGTATTAAGTTGAATGATAATGAATACAATCAAAAATCTCTCTTATATACAGAGGAGAGAATACACAAAAGAATTGGTAAAGTAAAAGTAGTGCAATAGCTTGCTTGAGCTCAAGTGATTATCTAAGAAGGTCAACTCAAAACGGCAGCATTTGGTGAGCTGATGTGTGACCGTTTATGTTTTACAGAACTGCAATCTGCACCCTTTGTATCATATGGTTAACAAAGTGCATACATGATTATGATTATTTGATATCTTGACATGAGTTGGCAAATGGTAGAGAATGACATGTTCACATTCCATATTGCATTATTGCATCCAAACATGTGAATTTAGAAAGAATAATAAGCATGAGCCCATATACATGCAGACATACTTATAAGAGCATTAAAGAGCAATAATGAACATTAAAGTTAGCGAACAAAAAAAAAAAAAAAAGGAAAGAAACAATAGAAAGAAAGAAACAATAGAAAAAAGAAAGAAAGAATAGAAATAAAGAAAGACTAGAAAAGAAAGAAAGAAACAAATATAGAGAAAAGAAACAAAAAACAGAATAGAAAAACAAAAAAGAAAATGTACATTCTATGCATTTGTGCATTTGCATCATACCTATGCATGATACCATGCCTATTATCATGGGTAGTGAGAAATTAGAAATAAAGAAAGAACAGAGAAAAAATAGAGAAAGAATAGAAAGGTGTGATAGAAAGAACAGAGAAGAATAGAGAGGTGTGATGTAAGGAAAGAAATTCAAAATTTAAGCAACGGAGAGAGAAGAGTGGCATAGCGAGTTTACTTACTGAGCAATTAGTGCTTACCCGGTTGTTTTCGATGTTTTTGCAGGTAATAGGTGAGATGGGGTTGCTTGGAACGTCACGCAGCGGAAGGGTAGGGCAACACTGTCGAGTTGATGTTTTGTGACTTTATTATATTTTATAAAGATTTGTATTTAAAGAAAAATTAGTTATGGGCCCATTATTTTTTACTCATCTACATGTATATTTTCTTATATATTTTTTGTGAGTTTTAATATTATTTTCCAAGTATACTAGCTAGAGTGTGAGTATTACAATATATTTCTATAAATATATTAATTGAGTTTAATTGGAAATAATAATAATTAAAATAAAATATCATAATTGGGAGTATTTGGATATAAGGGTTGTTTAGGTTGAAGCCCAAGCCTATTCCTACTTGGAATAGGGTTTCACATGCACTATATAAGTGCATGTGTTTTGTGAATTAAAAACCTAAGTTCATTTGTTCACTCATTTGAATGAAAGGAGGCAGTTGTGTTGGACACTTTTAGGGATTTCCTTAGTTTTCCTTTCCTTGTTTGCTTAGGACTCTTTTGGGTATTTAAGTGTAGTTGAGATTACTTGTTAAGGGGTCGAATTTGGCCTATTTTTGGAGAGAGATTATTGTGTAACAAAAGAAGAGGGAGAATCAAGAACGAAATTCATCACAAAGTTTGTCTTTACTTTTTCAATATGATTTATTTCTTGAATTTTGCTCATTTCTTTTATTATGAACTAATTTTCTGAGGCTAGGACTAGGGTTAGTCTATTCATGGATTTGTGATCCATCTTTCGCTCTATGGTCATGGAATTATATTTCTAATGATGAGCTTATATTATGTGCTTAATGCTATTAGGCACCTGATCAATTTCTAATAGAATTGTTTTGTGTGATTGAGACTGAGACGAGATATCACATGAGTGCTCTAGTAATATAAGTCATGGATTAATTGGATATAGAAATATATTGATACATGCAATAGTCATAGGCAAGATTAAGTTGTGCTAAAAGCTAGAGGATTTCATAAAGCTTAAAACTCGTCTATTTCATTGAATCTACATAGAGATTTATAGGTTGTGAGATAGAAGTAGAATTAATATTGCTTAGAAAGAATATTGGTTAACCTAGGAAATCTCATTGTCACATTAATTAAATAAATTCATTGACCATAGTAAATTAAGGGGTGCAGAGAAGTTATAGATGATCCTGAAGTCTTAGTCGTTTTCTTTCATTAAATTCTTAAGTTTAGTTTTCTTGCAATTGTTCTTAATTTTAAATATCACCTTTCTAAGTTTTGATTATCTAGACAAAGTTAAGATTAATTAACATTTCAGTACTGTTTACGCAATCTCTTGGGTACGATAACCTGTACTTTGTTACACTATATTACTTAAGACTATTGTACTTGCTAGTAGTTGTTTCAAACGAGATAACAATCCACTGACAAAGCCTCTATTGTAGGAGAAGCATGAAAAGCACTTAAGGTCATTTAGTATTAAATACATGAATGATTGGCTATAGTGTATGTAGGAGATTGTTAGAGTAGGTGTCCTAAAGCCAATCCATTATTGTAATGTTGACTCTTGTAATAATGTTTACAATCAATAAAAGGAATTTTTCTACATCGTGTAATTTGTATTCATTTTCTGTTGTGATGTATGTCCTTAGAATGGTAGAACCATGACAAAAGTATCGAGTGTTTCAAATCTCGATAGTGGGGACCTTATGATCACAAATGGTAATCATTCTAGAAATGTTTGTAGCCCTAGTAATATTCTAAATAAGGACACAGATAATACAATAAGGCTATCATAGTGTTGAATGACTATGTCGAAAGGTAGTGATTGATCTCACTTGCCAAGTTGTTTGTTGACAACCTGATGCAACACATAAGTGCTTGCTATAGGCAAGTTCACTAGACAAACTCACGAGAGGATTCCACAAAGATGGTAACCCCAGTGTCTATGGAATAAATCTTCTAACGGATGGTAGTGCATGTGATCCTTAGACTTGAAATCACCAGAGCGGCTTGTGCACCAATTGATATAGTTTGACACTAGCCCAAGTAGTTTTATTCACGACTATCAGAACGATGGTGATTGGCTATTTCAAAAAGTGTATCAAGGCTATGGTGGATTGGCAAAGGATTCATCACTCTCTGGTGCAGGAGAAATTATCTCATTGAGAAATTCAGTAAATAGCAATGACACTAAATTTATAGCCATAGTCGAATTGAGTTATCGTCCAATCTAATTTATTATTCCGATCGTTGGTCCAGTAATATAATACAAAGGGGTCAATGATATCTAAGGTTGACACTATTTCTATACCTCAGCCTTAATGAGATAATGTATGAAAAGGAATTAGATTGCACGATAACCATATAATTGATAGGTAGTTGTTTCATTGAATTTGAATCTATTGGGTGGCCATGATGCCTTTCTACAGGCTAATCTTGGTTCGTGTTTAGTGAGACGATTGATTGGGTGTTAATCACAATATTATTAACTGTTGATATGATGAGAAGTCTTCAGGTCACACACATAGAAGACAGATTAAGGATAAATAGGTGAGAAGGGTATTTTCATCTTTTGAGATAAAAGGGTATTTTGGTAATCTCACATTGCAATTAAATTTGTTGAGGTTGTTGCCTGCATTTAATTTCATATGGGAATAAAAATTAGTGAGATTGGATATATATATATAATATTAATATTAAATGGAAACAATATTATTAATTAAAATACAACTATTACCTTGTTTGGTAGTAGAGTGAATCTATTCTAGTTAGGAATAAGTTGATGTCTATTCCTAATTGGTTTAGGGTTTTTAATTGTTGCCTAATTTAAAGGCAAGTTAAAATTAAAAACCTACTACACACTTTAGTTGAAAAAAGAAAACCTTAGCCACCCTAACTCTCTCTCTCTCTCTCTCTCTCTCTTTTTCCCAACGTGTTCATCATAGTGTGGGCGAAGAGTTTTTGGTTAAAAATTCTGCATCCTTTTGTTCCTTAAAATCAACTGAGTTAATCTCAATTGGTGATTGTCATCTTATCTTTGTGTGGATACCAAACATGCATTCTTATCTTGGAGTAAAAGTGAATCCAAATTAATAAAAAGAGCCTTCAAACATTGATATGAAATTATTATTAATCTTTTAATATTTATTTCATGCATAAACTATGTAAATCGGTATAAGGATCTTAGGGTTTTGGTTTGTGGATCGGGAAAATTTTTAATTTTTGCTGTGTTCACTCGATGCATAGACCTACAGTGGATATGATCCTTCATTTGAACTTTATTGATTGCTCACTTAACTGAAAGTTAAATTGATGGCTTTAAGTATTTGTTTGGGTCTCGCGATCGTGAATTTTTTGCGTGCTTTACTCGAATTACTAGATGCTCGCTCATAGATTACTAAATACCCGCACGACAACGTCCCCTAATCATTAATCCCCCAATTTTTGAAGGGCGGGTTTGGGCTTCGAAAACTCAACTTAGCATGTTTGGTGCGGTATGTTTGTTAACTGGGTGGGAGCTCTAGGTTGTCACGTCACTTCTGATTAATAGTCTATCAAATTGAGGGGTATTGTCTTTTCAAATCTTGGAATTGACGACGCCTTGGGCAGGGTTATGTCTATCCCGCTTCCAGTCATTACGAAACGTTGGGAGCTGAACGGTTATCGCAGCAAGTCGTTTTGTTGCCCATAGGCGTGTATAAATATGGCACATTATCTGCATTCAAGTTATCTATTTTCTAGGCTTACTTCCCGCTTGCATAGGCATTTTGAGAAATAGGGTTAGGAAATATGGCTTCCAGTGGAAATGAGTTACCAGGTAATGGCAGCAGTAATAGTGGGACTGCGTGGATAGAGCGATTGCGTGGACAAAGCGTATGCGCGAGTTTCACCAGACCTTTGATGCTGGGGCTAATCCTTGCCGACATCCTGGGGTGGAGGATAAGGCAAGCTCCGCTCCTGCGCGCCGTGATATTGAGCAGGGCTCTGGGGATAGTGGTTGTCGAATAGTGACGCCTTCCGCCAGTAGGTGTTTGATGAGGGTTCATCCTCTGTTTGCATGGAAGTTGCACCAACTACTCCGAAAGAGGTTGTGGCGTTTTTTCGGAGCATCTTCTGGAGCCAATGAATGATCTTATGGATTACCCCACATCAAAGGAATTGGAGAAGGATAACCTTTGGAGCAAAGCGAACTTGTTGAAGAAGGTGACCGCTGACTAGGCTCGGGTATGTTGTATATTCTTCTGTTATCTTTTGTTCTTAACCTTGCCAGTGGTTTTATCTACCAATTGTGTGTTTGTTCAATTGTTTTCGTCATCAACCCTGTTGTTTCAAGAAGCCTATGGAGACTTGGTGAGGCTGGATGAGAACGCCGAGAAGCTTCGGTTGGCTGAAGCAAGGCTAGCAAAGCTGGAGAGAAATTGAGAATTTATTGTATTACACTTGAGGGTAAGGTGGCAGTCTGTCGGCACACCATTACAAATCGAGAGCGAGAGATCGTTGGGCTACAGCGGGAGGTGACAATTCTGCGGGAGCAAGCACGTAGGGATCATCACACTATTGCTACACACTAGGGACAACTTGACAGGGCGCGACGGCTGGTGGTGGTTCTTGGTGCTCCAGATTCGTAGGGTTGTCGATTACGAGCGATGATTAGGATCACTTTTGGTTGCTTGTTGGCGTAGCATTGCTCGCCTTTTTTTTTGGGGGGGGTAGTATTCAAGTGTATGTAGTGTAATTATGTCATATATAATACAACAGTTATTTTGGATTGTGTCGAGCCGTCATACATTATCGTCCTACACCGGCATAATTGTATTTATCTCGTTTGGCGATTAGAATTGCATTAAATGCGTGTGTCACCTGTACGGTTGCGCAGTCGATTGGATAGCGTATGACAATTTGCTTTTTGAATTAGCGAGTACGCTACTCCAGCTGATGAAGCTCACGTTGTGCTAAGGCGACAGCTTGGATTTCTTCCCGCCTTAGGCACATTTGGTATAAAGAAACTTAACCAATTGTCCACTGATATGACTCAATCCAACTAGCCAAGAGATCCCGTGAAGAACAGTGGTCATCGATCTTGGTCTAGCCTTCATCGAAACGGACAACTAGGAGCTCAGGTCCTCATGGTGTTGTGGATTGTTAAAGAAGCTGGAACGTTGTAGAAAATGTACAACCGGCTACTAGAAGATGTGGTTTGTGGTTGAGGAAGACAAAGAGGTTTGGGAAGTCCAACGGATTCACGACGACGGGTGGCAAAATGGGAAGTACTTTAGAATATGATTTGTAAATCAATCCTAATTAATAAATCACACCATAATATTAACTTATACAATCTCAAAATTCATTCCAAGCATGCAATATCTATAAGAAAAATTTAGTATATGATTTTTCATGAATACATTTATAAATTTTCTAACTATTTTAGTGTAATTTCAATTTAATTACAAATTAAGTATTTTTATCAGTTAGATAGAGTTATTTTCATGACTTTAACAATGTTACCAACCCAAACCCGCAAATTTCTAATCCTATCTCACAGACTTTATTAGCGAATGACTCGAGAATTAGGATAATAATAAATGAATGTGGGCCCATTTTTAACAAATTCATATGACAAACTATTAAATTTATATTAATCAATATAACTAAAAGTCAATAAAGAGTTTGGTTCATCTGAGTTTATAATTTGATTTGAGCGACAAAGGTAGATTTGAACGATTGATGACTTTTCTTGATTTAGGAATTTCACATAGTGTGTACCTTGTTTCGGGACATAAAAGATAACATCAATAATTTATCTTATTTTCTAATGTAAATTAGTGAAAAATTACGGGAAACTTTCAATATCAATAATGATTATTGCAGGTAAAAACGAAGGCAATTCGATTACTATGTGAGAGGGTGTTATTTTTTCATTACAGGAGTAATCAACTATTCAAACTAATTTTACTCTTAATTAATAAACGTTTTGAAATTTTCTATTTTCTTCTAATTATATTTTGAAATAATCAATATGTTACAGGCAAGAATACTAGTATCACACAAAATAAAAAATGAAAGTAAAAGAAAATTTTGATTTAGAATTAAACTTGTAATTTTCAGAAAAAAATTCGTAATCCTTCAACTGAATTTTTGTTTAAGATTTAAATATTCTATATAGTCACTCTAACTTTATTACTCCCTCCGTTTCTATATAATTATCGTTTTAAGCTTTTGGGCACTTTTTAATGAATTAATTTTATCTCTTCTTAAATTGACTTTTTCCTCTAATATTACAAGTGGGAAAATTTTGTTTTTCCTACTGTACACGTGTTAAATATTGAAATAATTTAATAGAAAGGAGATAGGAAAAGGGATAGAGAAAGAGAGAGAGAGAAGATGTGGGCATATAAAAAGTGGAGAGAGGAGATCAGAGGCAGAGTAGAGAAAGAAGACATGGGTCAAGAAACATTGAAATAAAAAAACAACATCATCTATTTTGGAAAAAATTAATACCCTCAAAACTGACAATTATAAAGAATCAGAGGGAGTACTTTATTTTCAATGTTTCTATGTATCTATCAACAATGTCTGCTAATATATCCTTTCTCATGTTTTAACTTCCCAAGATAAACTGGGTTTAGTGTTAATGACTAATATGCCATTTGCGAAATTACATTAATCTTCTTCATCCCCAACTCGTTATTGCAATAGCATCATAGTTAGCTCAGAACTGGTCACGTGTCCACCAAACAATACTTTAGGTACCAGTTCAGAAGTGTTTCCAAGACAAAAACGAACACCATTTTAGTTCTGGAAACATAAGAAAACATGTTTTTTTTGTATTTTTTCGGTATAAGATCCCCTTTCAATCTACCTTGGCTCGTGATAAGATTCTCCTTTCTTAAATGATTAAATTAAGAAGCTTTGCGGAATCCTCTAGTGAAAGTTAAATTAGCATGTATATCTTAATATTAGTAGCAGTTAGGCTTCCTATCGTTGGAAAGTTTGGGTACAACTTGGACATTAAAATTATTTGTCCTATTCACCAATAAATTAAGTTATTGGTGAATAGGACAATAAATTAAGTTATTACCACATAATGTGGCAATGAAGGGTCGCTGACGAAGTCTTTTATAATGTTTGGCATCCATGCAGGGATGAAGTTACGTACAAGCTCCCGTGGCCAACTGGCCATGGCTAATTTTATTAAAACCCTATAAAAGTAACTTCCTAAAGGTCGCCCCTATTCGTTGAGTATTACTTTTGACCACCCCTCAAAATAAATTTTTCAGTTACGCCCCTGCATTGATGATATGACAACGCTATACAAGGACACATCGTTTAGGATGTCAACTTTTTTATATATCTTGGGATAAGTAGATTTAAAACATTTTGTTTTATGGTTTTTTTAACTTTTTTAAACTTATAATTCAAAATCTAACTTCATGTCCTAATACTATGTTTTTTAACTTTTTACTTGTAGGATTTGAGATCTACTACTATGTTTCAGACTTAGAATTTACGAGATGCTCAATTTATTTTCAGAAAATGATTTTTGAAGGTTGAAAACTTCATGTCCATAAATTACATCAATTTTACCAACTTTGAGTTTCAAAGAGTTGCAAATAAGATATAGTAACAATTTCAACTTATAAAAACTAACCTTAATTTTTTTATGTGAAAGATGCATTTAATATTGGTAAGCAAGTGTTTACTCGTAGAAATAGTTATAATAGATAACATGTAATAAATTAAGCACATAAAATAAGTTAAATAAAATAATGTTAGCTGTACCAAAAAATCTTTATATATAAAGTGATGTAACAGAAAATGAATGAAATAATTAATACAAAAAGTCAAACTCATCATATTTATTTTTTTATTCATTTTCTGCCATTTTGTATAAAATCTTTGTAAGATTTCTTTACATATAAAGTATTTATTTAATAAAGGGATCCCAAATTTAAGGGTTTAACTAAATTTTTTTTTTTCATTTTTCCCTTTCAATCTATCTTGGCACGTGATAAGGTTCTCCTTTCTTATATGATTAAAATAAGAAGCTTTGTGGAAAGATTGGGTACAACTTGGATATTAAAATTACTTGTCTAATTCACCAATAAATGAAGACCCGTATAATGTTTTTAAAGTTTAAAAAATGTTTGTCTGTCCTTGATGAAAGACTTGTATTAAATTACAAGGAAAACACTAGAAGCCAAGTATGAGCGAGTTTTTAATCAGATTTACCAGTCTATTTTTATTAAATTTAGTGCGCTATAACACCTATTTTAAGTAAGGATCAAACTATTGTAATACATATTTTTTAAACAAATTTGTGACACAAATTCATAAAATTATATCTCGGATAAATAATTATTTATAATGTTATGAAACTAGGCCCTTGATTCCTACTCTATAAAAACTAATAAAATTATTTAACTCAACTGTTAGTTAATTAATAACAGAAATTTATCCCAAATTATTTTTAAATTTTTTAACTGTTACATATAATAACGAATTATTATAATGGATGATAACAAAGGTGAACCAAGAAAAATGAGGGGCAAAGTTTTAAATGAAGTTTTTCGAACTTGGTTCCTTGATTGAGAACTTAAAGGAAGTTTAAGCTGTAGAGTTGAAGGGAAGCTTCAACCATTGAAGCTTGAGAGGAGCTCAAGCTGTCCAAGAGTTTTCTTGGTGTCAAGCTGATCGTGACAAAAAATTAGAGGGATTAGATAGTGCAGTTAGAGTCTTGTAGAATAAGGAGTGTTTTACTTTGTTGTACTTAATTTCAATTATGGATTTGCTTGTAAAGTGTTTGTTATTATGGATTTGCTTAATCTGGACGTCGTCCCATGATTGTTATTTTGGTAAACATCAAGCAAAAGGTTAAAAACTCATTAAACCCATTTTGCTGTGCATTAAAAAGAGTCCATAGGCTCTTTCAAAATTGAAAAATTGAAAAATTTTCTTTCTTGTATTTGTGGCTTTTCACAACTTCTGTCCTCTTCTTGGGGTTAATACTTAATAGTGACTATTATAATAAAAGAAAAGAAAAGAAGTTTGCCCTGCTTCTGTAAATAGTGACTAGTTTTAAGTTTTAACTGTTTGTTATGAATTAATATTTTTGTTTAACTAATAAATAATGTATTAGTTGCACCTAATAATTAAAATAAATAATAAATTCTAAAATAAATATTTATAGGAATACAATGTTATTAATTGAAGACGCGAATAACAAGGTAGCATGACGAATAAGATTTTATAAATAAAAGTACCCCCTGTATTTTGCTTACAAATTTGTCCAGTACCCGGGGTATATGCTTACAAATTGATTGACAATAATATATGGCAGTGCTACTGTTAATTATGTTACTAATGAAATATCTGAAAACTCCCAATAACTTTAGAAATGGCCACTTAGACTCAAAGTTGTTTGTTTTTGACGTTAAGATGCATTAAACACCAAGTTTTATCACTGTGATTACAGATGTACCCATAGGTTAATTGAAAACATAACCATTTTATTCTTCTAAACCTGAGTATCAGAAATGGACATACATCCCCTGCCAATATCCAAAAATTATAAAATTTACGTTAAGTTTAATAAGCCAGGTAAAAGAATAAATGTTCATATTTATATTCAGATTAAATTTTCGTTAATGTTGAAAAGATTAAAAATTTAATTTATATTAATAAATCTATTTTTGAAAAATTCAACCTAAGTCAGATGTCAGGATTCAGAACGTATTGGTAACGGTCGGGCGTGTATGGTCATACCTGATACCGCAGGGGCTTTTAATTTACAGGGTAAATATTAGGGGTTTTACAGTTGTTATCCCGCGTTATTCACCCTAAATGGTGGTGGCTTTCACATGCCTTCTCCGGTCAACTGTTATAATCGACAAAAATTTCGATGGCTGGACAAAATTGATTAATCCTTTTTAAATTCAATTTCGATTGATCCCTTTGAGACTGAACTAATGATGAAGCATTATAAATAGGGTCTTAGTGTTGAAAGTTTTTTTCACACTGGAGTACACTGTACTACTGTAGTCAAATATTAGTCTTACGAAAACGCCATTCAGGTATTTCTTCCCGCGACTTTTTACTTGTTCAATAGTGAATCATTTTTGTTTGATCAACAGATTGAATTAGAAGTCCACTCCCAAATATTAACATATTAAACGGAAAAAAAAAAAAATTTAATTCTTATTTCTTACAAATTTTAAGATATTTCCATCATAATTTTTTTCATTTACGCATATCATTTTATATTTGTTCATCAACTCATCAATGAATGGATGAACTCTGTAAACATATGTTAATAAAAATATGTGAAATTTTATCTTTTAAATAAGAGTTTTATTTTGTATTTGTTTCTGTTTCTGTTTTTGTGCTATCCGCTAGAGCGACAAACATTTTAAGATGTATTCATCATAAAAATTTTCATTTACGCATATCTTTTTATATTTGTTCATCAATGAATAGGTGAAATTTCCTCTTTTACCTAAGAGTACTTACATATATATGTGTGTGTGTGTTGAAAATTTTTCATCATAAAATTTTTCATTTACGTATATCTTTTTATATTTGTTCATCACCTGATCAAGGAAAGAATGAACTCTGCAAATATAAGTTGATAAGAATAGGTGAAATTTCATCTTTTACCTAAGAGTCTACTTGTTTTTGAATTCATTTTGTATTTTGTGAAATATTGAATATATTAAAAAAATAATTAAATTATACATATTCAGAAAATGAAAATGTACTTAATATGTTTGTCTAAAAATAGTATTTTGAAAATGAAAAGGTGTTCCTCTCTTAAGGATATTTTCTCAAAAATGAATAAGTTAAATATTTTTAATCATATTTTTTTATTAACTTTATTAGTTGATCAGTTTTAATAAAATATCTCTATATTTTTTATTAGGTAAGTATTCCTATTAAGAATAAAATATCTCTATATGAAGCTATACATATAGGCATGAGAAATTAAATATTTGTTGTGAAAGAAGAAATGGTTCTGTAATAAGATGTAAAAGATTGAATATAACAAAAAAAAAAAAATTTGTTACGCAGTAGCGTAGAGTATAAAGTATAAATTAATTGAAAAACAGACATATTTAGATAGAGTATAAAGTGCATGATTGTCACATTATTGCCACATCATGTTAATTTATATTAATATGTAAAATTTGTAATTAAGTGCAATACTGTTAATTTAATTAAGAAAGAATTTGGTCAATATTATTACCATGAGTATTTATATATATGGACATCAAGAGGCCTTCACGCTCAGATTCGTTGGTACACCTTGTCAGGGCCAAGGCAGAAGTAAGAGCATGGCAGCTGAGAACGTTCCTTCGCCTTCTCAGAGCAAAGGCAGAAGTGAAAGCATGGCAGCTGAGAACGTTCCTTTGCCAACTCAGAGCAAAGACAGTAGTGAAAAAATGCTTCAGATCGTTCTTATACCTTGTCAGGGCCAAGGCAAAAGTGAAATAATAGAAGCGATCTCCCTTAATTTTCATTGCCAGAAATGTTCACAGAAAGCTTCCATCCTCGGAGAACTTATAGAGAAAAAATGGGTTGTGCCGGCCGAAATAGTCGAAACAAAGAATGGCCATTTTGAGGTGTCTATTTCTGTGCAGCCGGCCGAAATAGTCGAAACAAAAACTGAACATTCTGGGGTGCCTCGAAAGGAAGTATTCAAAGTTTTAAAACCAGGAGAAGTCATTTGAAAAAAGTTCCTTTAAAAAATCAAATAAATGAAGGACAATGATTCCTCTTAACGAGTCGTTTGTTTAAAATTCTGAAGCATCTGGATATATCTAGTATGCATGCTGGTTGGTGTTCAAATGATTATGTCTTGCTTCTATTTATGGTTTTATTTGTGTCATCTGTTATTTCTATTTGAATTAAGCTACTCTTATATATGTATTTGGGATTTGAAGAAATTAATAAATCTATGTTTGTGGTTTGGATATTTGTCATATCTTTTTCTTTCAATCCTTAGAATTATTTTAAAATTACAGAACAATATGTGTTCCATTTGATATTAAAAAAAAAAAAAATTTTTCTTTTTTTTCAAGAATACTTGGTATTAAAATTACAAAATATTTTCCACTCATCGAATACTAGCGACCCATAGCCAAATTCTGGCAAACAACAACTTTAATGGTGGATAAGTTTAAAAGTTTCTTAAATAAATAATGATAGAATTTGAGATGAGTTTAACTTCATCATACCTATAAGCTTGTACTTATTTTGAAACTACGAAATTTTTAGATAGTTTAGTATATGTGTTTGTTAGACATTTTTTATTTTTAACTAATGAAATTTAACTTTTTCTATTGAATACATTTATCTGGAAGTAAGTGGTGTTATATCAAAAAGAAAACAACAAAAAACCTAAATCTTGAGATAAAAATGGCAAAAACAAACACACCCTTAATCTAAGAACTATAATTTCTCTTTCGTTTAGATGCAATGGCTTGTAAAATTGGAAATATTACTACTATTTAACTAATAATCCTTATCTTTATTTGATTATACTTTATATATATACACACACACTAACCAAATATGGAGTTGATATATTTTGTCCTCAACAAAACCTATATATGATTCATAAAATGTGAGTGACAATTTGAAAAAAAAAAAAAAAAGAAGTTAAATTAAGGTTAATTTTATTGTCCTTGTGAGAGTGCTTAAGATGAACGTGCTCATTATAATTGAAAAGCAATGATTAGAAACCCGACCTAGGCAATGACCCGGCCAAGCCATCGAGTCACAGGTCGAGTGGTTTGACCCACAAATCAAAGCAGTGCCCAAAAGTTTGAAATCTAACAAAACCACCCCTAAAAATTACATGTAAGTCCTTATAGGTTTGAAATCGTACAAAAACACCACAAACACCACCGTCAACATTAGCAAATAGGGCTTGTTTTTGGCTATGACAACACTCCCCATCACCATGAAAACACTCCCCTCAAACTCTTAACCAAAACTCATCTCACCCCTCCCCCATTTGCCTCCCCAATCGCCAGAGATAGCGGGCTTTTTCCAAAGACATTGTTTCGCAATTTTTGATCGATTCACTCACTAGAAATCGATGTCATTGCCACCATTCCACTAATCGACCATTCTTCTTCAAAAGCCCTAACATTCCAGCCTTCAATTGTTCACGATTGATGTCCTAATTTCTAGGGTTTTGAATGAAATGAAAATTCTATAACCCAACTTGGTAAAAGCGATGGGTCACAGTTGAACCGATTCAACTGACTAGGCCAGGTTGGGCCGGGCTGACTTTCTAATCACCGTTGAAAAGTTTAAACATCCCTTACCAAGAGATTATTTATATTCATGAGGGTTAATATTTGCACAGAGTTTTAATAATATTGGAACAAAAAAAAAAATAATAATAATAATTCACTAGGTGTATCCGGGTCAACTTGTGAGCACCTTAACTAATTTCTCAAGATTTTGGAATAATAGGCCGAGTAAGAGACCCGATAACCACTCTTATTAGTGTATGAGGGGATTTGAACTCAAAAGTTCATAGAACCTCTTTTGCTCTTTTATTATCAGATCACCTAATGGTAGTTAATTTTCTAGTTTCTAATCAGGGTAATTTATCTATGTGTTTCTACATCTCCATGTCTTGGGCACATGATATGAGTCTCCTTTGTTATAGTTTTCACAATAAAAATTTAATACATATATCTTACACTCTGGGTTTTCGTATTAATTAATTCTAAAATATTTTCGTAAGCAGTAAACTATACTAAAATTACTTTGTCCAATTAATCTATGAGTCAAGATGCCGTTTGCTAAAAACGTGGATATCAACGAAAAAATTATACCTATAGTGACTGAAAAAAAAATCTTTATAGATAGATAATCTGTTCCATTAGGGGTTCTTCGTTTTGTTTTTTTTTTTTTTTTTTTTTTCCTCTTAATAAATTTAAGATACATAATGTGTTTGTTTCTCTAAACTAACCAAGTATAAATAACTTTTTTTTATTTTTACATTTACCAATATACCTTTATTATAAAGTTAATTATAGAAAATGTTATAGAAGTGAATTTTAGTCAACTAGTTGCCGGAAGCTAATTGTCAAAATCCGCAGCTGGTTGGAATCTAATTAAACTGTTAAAACCATCAGAAATGTTTAGGACAATTATTTTAATTAGCATAATGTTTGCCCTTTAAAATAAAAGAATAATATTACTCTTCCCAAATGATATCTTTAGTTTTTCATCTCAAATGATGTATTCTCTTATGTTACTTTAAAGTGTAAATAAGGAGTTGAGGTGTTAAATGATGTGTCAACGCCACATGAGACAACACATTATTTGGGATGGAAAATTTGGTACTTCATTTGGAAGAGTAGTATTACTTGAAATAAAATTTATCATAACACAAATATTAATGGAAGGTTAAAAGAACGACTAAAAATTTGTTACAATAATATAGCATGGCACAAAAAAAGCGTGATACAACAAAGCAGGACACGAAAAAAAGCACAACACAACGTATCATGAAAATATGCGGGCCATGCCATGGGCCTTAAAAAAGACACGTGAGCTGACATGGCATGGCACAAAAAAAATAAAATTAATAATTCTTAATCCTAATTTTTAAGTTTGTATTTATAATTTATCATTATAACTTATAAGTAATAAAAAGTGTTGAAATTCAATTAATATTTTAATGTTTCATTATTTTATTATATTTCATGATTATATTTTTTTTAATTAATATAAATACAAAATATCACTACATATAACATATAAAATATTTTTATAATAATTATTAATAATATATCAAAATTATCATAATTTATAAATATTAAAATTAAATATTTTTTATAAAGCACGTGAGTCAGTCTATAGCACAACCCAAGACACGGCACGATATATAGCGGGTTATGTTGTGAACCTTTAAATTTGGTGGACCGACATAACATGATAGAACATGAATTTTTACCGGCTTTGATGCGACACTATGAGCTGTGAATTTTTAAGTACAGCGCTGCCACCGCCACCTCTATTTGATGCCATGGTTTTGTTATGACATGTTATTCTAGACAGTTTTCCGAAGTCCTTGGAACCATCAAGACCTGGTCATGGTCAACGAACAAAAATGTCTACAATTACGGAAAATTGTCGCCCCTAATTACCACATCACACGTGATTCGCATCCATGCACAGGCAGTGATGAAATTCCGTACAAGCTTCCGTGGCTATGGCCACTTCAAGACTAAGACTGTAAACGAGCCGAGCCGGCTCGGCTCGGCTCGATAAAAGCTCGTTTAGAGCTGGCCGATAAGGCTCGGCCTGACTCGACTCAACTCGGCCTTCGTTAACCGAGTCGAGTTCGAACACAGTAAAGCTCCTGGTGGGCTCGCGAGCCTGGCTCGGCTGGTGGGCTCTCGAGCTTGGCTCGGCTTGGCTCGATTAAGCATTGTACACTTAATAGGGTGTTTTGGTGATTTTTTAAACTGTTAGGTATTAAACTGATATTTTTCAGTGAAAAAAGTTTAAAAAAATGATAGTCCCCCCTAAAAGTGCAAATTTGAAATAACACGATACACCAAAACAAAGCGTCAATTACTCAATTTCAGTTCCCCATCCCAGTTGCCCTAAATCCCAAATCGCAATCAAAGACCCCTAAATCCCAAATCGCGAACCAGACATTCTGAAATCGGTAATCTCCTAAGAATGTTATTTGTATATATTCAGAACTATTTTTTTATTTTGTAAGGTAATAGACATTTTGTAATGTTCGAAACTATCATGGTTAATTCAACATTGGATGTAAATATGAAATGTTGTACGTAGGCAGATTGCTGTAAAAAAAGGGAACTTGGCTCGATCAAACCCGGATAAATGGTGGTTTGATCGAGCCTTATCGAGCTCGAGCTCGAGCTCGACAAGGCTCGTGAGCTCGATATCGAACCGGCTCGCGAGCCGGCTCGAGCTCGACTCGAGCTCGAGTCTCAATTTTGAGGCTCGCCAGGCTCGAGCTCGAGCTCGAGCTCGACACTGTTGTAAACGAGCCGAGCTCGATAAGCCAAAAGCTCGACTCGGCTCGGCTCGTTTACACCCCTATTAATCAAGACTCACAAAATTTGTTAAAGTTTGATACGGAAACTTTTAATTGGTTCCTATAAATTCAGTGCTTTGCTTTGGCCACCCCGAGTTTGAACTCAACACTTTAAACCCGATAAAAGTAACTTCCTACCATAAGGTAGTCTTCGAAATAAATTTTACCGTTACGCCCCTACATTGATGACATGACAATGTTATATAAGGTGACACATCATTTAGGATGTAAACCTTTTCATATATCTTACGATAAGTAGTATTAGACCAAAATTTTAAAGATGGTTAAACTATTGAAAAAAAATTCGAAGAGAATTATATTATTTATCACAATATTTTGCTTCTAAAAATATATTGTAACACAAATATCAATGAAAGGTTAAAAGAGACATGCGCTACCAAAAATATTTAATGTATAATATAATCAGTTTTTTTATTACTGTTAAAAAATTTTAAATTAGATTTAAAAAATTTTGTTTTAAGGTTTCTTTTTTTTTTTTTAAACTTATAATTCAAAATCCAACTAAACAATATTCAAGGATATGTTTTCATTAAAGTTAACGGCCAGTCACCGTTAGTTATCCCTACATTAATCGATTCGAAATGTATATATTTTTAATAGTATTTCAACAAAACATTGTATTTACATTGATAACATCCCTTTAAAAAATTATTCACTCCCTGAGCTCTTTTAGATCAACCTTTTATAAATTTTTCCTGCTTTTAGTCACTAGAGGGATCATGCTGAGGAGCGATGCAGTTTGAAGTTAGGCTCGCTAATGAATATTTTTTATGTAGACTGCACAAGGTTTTATCACCTATGGACTTTACATATGCAGATTTTATGTCTTACTTGTGAGGTCTGAGACCTACTACTATGTTTCAGGCTTAGAATTTATTTTCAGAAAATGATTTTTGAGGGTTGAAAACTTCATGTCCACAAATTACTTCAATTTTACAAACTTTGAGTTCCAAATAAGAGTTGCAAATAAGATATAGTAAAAATTGTAACTTATAAAATATTGGTAACCAAGTGTTTACTCATAAAAACTAGCCTTATTTTTTTTTTTTTTTATGTGAGATCCATTTAATATTGGTAACCAAGTGTTTAGTCATAAAAATAGTTATAATATATAACATGTAATAAATTAAACACATAAAATAAATCAATTACAATAATGCTAGACGTATGAAAAAATCTTACAAAGATTTCTTTATAAAGTGGTATACTCTTCAATTTATTTTCTATCACACTACTTTGTAAAGAAATCTTTTTAAAATTTCTTTATATATCTAGTATTACTTAATTAAATATATAAAATTATACCAAAGAAATCTTTTTAAAATTTCTTTATATATCTAGTATTACTTAATTAAATATATAAAATTATGGTATAGAACCCTACCAAAGTTGTTATCCTTTTGTTTAAGTGTTTAACAAGAGACAAGTAAATATTGAGGAAATCCTTTTTGTTTTCGAGAAGGAAAGTTGCCATTTATTTACTCGGGAATTCTTATATTCTATGGCAATCTAAATCTGTTTGCTTTCAGCCTTTGGCAGGTTGTCTTAAAGCTAGGCTTGCAGGTCGGAAAGGGAAACTTTTCTCTCATGCTGACAGAATTCACAGTCTGTTATTCATTCCTGTCAGGGTCTCTTGGACCAAAAATGTATCGTCCTAAAGCTGAAAGAGTTGGTTTAAGAAATCTACTGCTTTTGAACTAGACAACTATTTTATAATTTAATTGGAATATTTTATCATCCAACACAGAGCCAGTTTTTAAAGAAAAGATTTCATCTCGACAAATATGTTTGTAAGTGCATTTGTCATCTTTGCTTTGTCTCCTTTCTTTTCACTTCGTGCAGGACCCATACTCACCAGTTCTGCATATCTAAACTTCTTTCTCATCTGTATTACTATTTTAGCCGCATCTACTCCATATCCAATTACCTGTATCATGCTCTTCTCGTCTCAAATCAACTTCACCGATTCCACCACACCTGTACTAATATTGTGAAAACAGACGCAAGAATAATGCGATACATACAGTCTTTTTGTTCTAAGTAGTTTCTTAATTTTACTAGTAATTAATAATCTTTTATAAACATTGTTAAAACTCTTGGAATGAAATTTAGCTCAATTCATATGTTTTTGTTAAGATAAAGATTCCGATGTCTAAAGTTAACGTTTTCAGAAAGTAATCTAAATAAGAGAGAGTCTATACGCTACAGTGATACTACATAAACAGTATCTCATATCAATACTTATGATAAGTAGATTTTCAATTTAGTAATGGTTAATAATATTAATTGTGAAGATAGAAGAGAGAGAGAGAGAGAGAAATCTAGAGGTGACATAAATTTATTGAGTTGTGGTATTGTAATATCCCACTTGAGGTACGTATTTAAGATTTGTTGTATTAGTTAAAAGTTTATTGTTTTAACTTAAATTGAGTTTGTATATTGAGTTGGTTGAATTGTTGCCTTGAAATGGGTTGAGTTTTGGTGAAGTTGGAAATTCAAACTTCGCCGGGGCGACGAAGAAACTTCGCCGTGGCGAGGAGGAGAAGTGGCATTACGGGTAGGTTCTGCCCTATTTCGCCGAGGCGACGAAAAATGCTTCGCCGCGGTGAAGAGCCTAAAACAAAGATTCTTGAGTTTTCTAGAGAATTCTTCTTTTGGGACACAATGACCATTCTACCCCTAATTAGTAGGAAAAGTGGGGAGTAAAATGAAAGGAATTTTAGTAGAGATTGTGTTTGTATGGGGGTGTAGTTGTAAAGAATCAAAGGATATAGATGGAATTTCTAAGAAAGGACAAGGGCAAAATGGGAAATGAAGCTTATAATATGAACTAAAAAGAGTAAAGTGTAGAGAAAGCCCTTATTCATCTTCATTTCACCGCCTCTTCCATTGCCCATATTCTCTCAATTTCTCCACCCAATTTTCCAAGATTTCTAAGTTTTTTTAAGAGGGATTTTGAGTAAAGGTTTCATCTAAAGCTTCCTAAGGTAAGAATTCATGCTTTAGATGTGAGTTTTCTTGTATTTATAGTGGAGCCTTATTTGGTTCTTGCTGCCTTTGTGGTTATTTTGAGTGGTAGAGAAGAGACAAGTCCACAAAGGGAAGGAGAAGTGCTAAAGAAGCCATCTTTACACAAGGTAAGTAAATCCAACCAAGTTGAGTTATGACTAAGCTTTGAGTAGAGACTTATTTTAATTATGTATGTACATGGTATACCTACTGAAAATTGAGATGAGATGTGTGCTTAGTCTTAGTATTTGGGATTGATTAAATATGAGAAGTGTTGTTGATATGTGTATTGAGAATGGAGTTTGAGATGAAGTTTGAGAGATGTTGTGTAATCCTTTTTGGGAGTGCTTTTCTTGACAGGGATTATGAGTAATTGAGGGAGTTTTTCCCCAATTTGGATGGCTAGAAAAATGAAGTTTAGTAGTAAATTTCGTAGGGTGTTTATATGCACATGAGATGTTTGAGGAAATGCCTAAGTGAAGTCTGCCCTGTCACTGCCGTAACTTTATGAGTAAATTTTGAGTATCTTACGGTTCGAACTGGGCTGAGACCAAAACAGAGAAGTTGTAGCCCTGTTTCTAAGCTTTGAAACGAGACTAGAACCGTAGTAATCCGAGGTTTATAGCATAAGTTATGGCCGTTTTAGTGTGACTGGTGCAGAATGACTGTTTTGAGGAAATCTTGTAGTTGGCATTTCATTAGTGCATTAGGGAGCATGAGATAGCTCTACACCTTTGTTTATACACTTGAGAATTAGCTTGAGATTTAGTATAGAATGTGAGTATAAGTTCTTTAACATTTAAGAGAATAGAGTAGGTTGTGCGATGGGGAACCCGTGAGTAATGGGTAGAGTATTTCCGCATGTACGCCGCATTGAGAGCGCGGCATGAGTATCAGATAGAGAAGTGGTGTAGCCCGTGAGAGTGCATGCGGATGAGGGCTATACCCGAGTACCCGAGAGAGAGAGATTATATACTCACATGGCCAAGGGTTCCGAATCCATGCATAACCGAGTCCGATCGGCTAGAGTGAATAGAGGTCACGTAGAGCGGGAGTGAGTCCCGGCCGTGCCCCCGGTGAGATGGGGTCGTGATTTATGAGAGAGTTATGAGAAAAGAGTTTCTAAGAGAAAGAGAAAGAGGAAAAGAAAGACGTACCCAAAGAGTTATTGAACGGGGAGTTGTAAGGAAAGAATTAGAGAAAGAGAGTTACGGGGTTAGTATGAGTAGAGGATTTACTTACTGAGCATTGTTTAGTGCTCACCCCGTTGTTTTCCTCTGTTTTGCAGGACCTAGGTGAGGACACTGTCGGATGGATGTCGGCGTGCGAGGAGGAGTGGCTACACTGTCCCTGATGTTTTTGATGACTTTTGTATATATTATGCATTTTGTGTAAAAATGTATAAGTTTGTAAAGAGTATGTATATATGTTTAATAAAAGAAAATTTGGGCCCAATTTCTTTATGTTATTTTATATGTATTTCATTATAATCTTTTGAGTAGTAGTGGCTATTACATTTTTGGTATCAGAGCCGAGATTTTGGGATTTGACAGTGTGCCATTCTTCTCGCTACGACGTCCGATAGCCGACTGTGTGAGTTAATTCTTTCCTTACTTTAAGTGTTCTTTTGAATTGATCAAGTATGGTTGTTTTGTAGATGAGGCGTCGTAACAGGAGGAAGGGTAAGGGTGTGATACATGAGGGAGAATCCTCCAACCCACCAGAATCGACTCCCCCTACCCTTGATGAGACGAGGATTCGAGCTATAATACAAAGAGAGGTTTTAGCAGAGTCGGGGAGAGTTGTTCAGGAGAGAACTGAGACTTCCAATAGAGTACCGCCTCTGAGACAAGAGCGAGAAGGGCAGGCAGTACAGACTCGAGGTGATCCGATTCAAGGGCTTATAAATCAGAATCAGCCGCCAGCATTTAAGGGTACAAGGGACCCGCTAGAGGCAGAGGAGTGGTTTAAGTCCGTAGAGCGGATGGCGGCATTGTTTCCCCTGAACGATCGAGAGAGGATCAGATATGCTAGTTTCTTGTTTAAGGAGATGCCCGGATATGGTGGGAATTAATGGAGGAGACTCATGACATAGCCTCGATGACTTGGGAGGAATTCAGAAGGCTGTTTGAGGCCGAGTACCGAACAGAGGATCGAGTACATGAGAAAGTTCAAGAGTTTATTCACTTGAAGCAGGGGACTAGTACGGTGAAGGAGTATTCTGTAAGATTCAACTCCCTTGCTCGCTTTGCACCCGGGATAGTGTATACACCGGAGTTAAGGAGAGACAAGTTTGTGCAAGGATTGAGATCAGATATTGCTCGAGATGTAATGACAGGAGTCGAGCCCCCTCATACCTACAGTGAAGCTTTAGCACGGGCTTTAAGGGCAGAGATTTATGTGAACAAGTATATTGCCGAGGGGTTAGCTTTGACAGTACCTAGTGAGCCATCCACCATCTTACAGAGGGAGAGAGTAGATGTCACAAAGAACAGGGAAGTAAGGGCCAAGAAGAAGTTTCAATCAAGGAAGAATAGGAGAGGGCAACAGTACAAGCGGCCCAGAATAGAAGGGTTTCCCCCTTGTGCTAAGTGTGGGAGGAACCATCCAGGAGAGTGTTTGAGAGATCAGAATGTGTGTTACAAATGCCGACCGCCAGGGCATATGTGGAGAGATTGTAAAGCTCCCCTTCCACCGCCGGTTCTTATCCCTAGAGGTACGAATGCCGTGGTGTTTGATGGCACGCGAGTTGCCTGAGGCGATCCATCAGGTATGGCCCTGTGTTGTTATTTCATGCTGTTTCTTTGTATGCTTTGATTGATTCTGGAACCACGCATTCTTTTATTTCTCATGGAATGATAGAGAGATTAAACTTGAAACCTGTTAAAGTGAGTCAGCCTATTAAGATAGAGTTACCGGATGGGGTAAGTGTGTTGACTCAAGAGATGTTGATAGGAGAGTCTGTAGTGATTCGTGGTCGGGAGTTGGTAGTTGACTTAATAGTCTTCGATATGCCCGACTTTGATATAATTTTGGGTATGGATTTCCTAGGGAGGAATGGAGTAGAAATTGATTGTCGGAAAAAGAAAGCGAGATTTAATCTCGATAATGGAGATAAGTTTAGTTTCGGAGAGGGCCATCGATTGAGTATGTTGATTAGTAGTGTAAAGGCGAGAAAGATGTTGAGAAAGGGGTGTTCTGGATACATTGCTCATGTAGTACAGAGTGGTGATGTTCCACAGTTAGAAATTCAGAGGGTGCCGATAGTTCGAGAATTTTTAGATGTGTTTCCGGAAGACTTACCGGGTTTGCCGCCGGAAAGAGAGGTTGAGTTTAGTATTGAACTTGCACCAGGAATAGCACCTATATCTAAAGCCCCTTATCGAATGGCCCCAGCAGAGCTTCAAGAGTTAAAGAAGCAACTCTAGGAACTTTTAGATAAAGGTTTTATCCGACCGAGTCATTCTCCCTTGGGAGCCCCAATTTTGTTTGTGAAGAAGAAAGACGGATCACTACGAATGTGTATTGATTATAGAGAATTGAATAAGGTGACAGTGAAGAATAAGTACCCGCTACCTCGAATAGATGACTTGTTTGATCAGTTGAAGGGAGCAGAAGTGTTCTCCAAGATTGACTTGAGATCGGGGTACCATCAAGTAAGAGTGGCTGAGCAAGATGTAGCTAAGACTGCTTTTCGTACAAGGTATGGGCATTATGAGTTTGTAGTGATGCCGTTTGGTTTGACTAATGCCCCAGCCGTCTTTATGGACTTGATGAACCGGGTATTTCATGATTGTTTGGATCAATTTATAGTGGTTTTCATAGATGATATCCTGGTTTATTCTAAGTCGAGAGAAGAGCATGAGGAACATTTGAGAATAGTGTTGCAACGGTTGAGAGAAGGGCAGTTGTATGCTAAATTTTTGAAGTGTGAGTTTTGGCTCGATCAAGTGATATTTCTGGGCCATACAGTGTCGAAGGATGGAATTTCAGTAGATCCGAGTAAGATAAAATCAATCCTTGAATGGCAGAGGCCGAGGACAGTAAAAGAGGTCCGAAGTTTCTTAGGCCTGGCAGGTTACTACAAACGATTTGTTGAAGGGTTCGCCCAATTAGCTAAACCATTGACAGCTCTTACCAAACAGAAGACTCCTTTTATATGGTCAGAAGCTTGTGAGGACTGTTTTCAAGAGTTAAAGAAGAGGTTAACAACCGCTCCAGTGTTAGTGTTGCCTCAAGAGGGTGTAGATTATGACATTTATACGGATGCCTCTTTGCAAGGACTTGGTGCTGTGTTGATGCAGTTAGGTAGGGTAATAGCATATGCCTCACGGCAATTAAAAGAGTATGAGACGAGATACCCTACGCATGATTTAGAGTTAGCAGCCGTGGTCTTCGCTTTAAAGATTTGGAGGCATTATCTTTATGGTGCCAAGAGTAATATCTACACCGATCACAAGAGTTTAAAGTACTTCTTTACTCAAAAGGAGTTGAATATGAAACAGAAAAGGTGGTTAGAGCTGGTTAAAGATTATGAGTGTGAAATTAAGTACCAACCAGGGAAAGCCAACGTAGTAGCTGATGCCTTGAGCAGGAAAGCTTACTTGTCCCGGCTTACTAGGCAGAAAGAATTGATAGAAGAGTTGTGTAAGGAACAGATTGAAGTGATACCGGGAAGGATTGCCAGATTGGAGGTTCAGTCCACCTTACTGGAGGAAGTCAAAGATAAGCAAGTGGCCGATGAGTGGTGTCAGAGAATAGTTCAACAAGTGCATGAGGGCAAGGTAACGGAGTTCCACTTACAGGATGGTGTTCTCTATTTCAGGAATCGGTTATGTATTCCTCAAAATGATGAGTTGAAAAAGAGAATACTTTCAGAGGCTCATGACACACCATACACTGCTCATCCTGGAGCAACCAAAATGTATCAAGATGTAAAGAAGGGTTACTGGTGGCCAGGTATGAGGAAGGATATTATAGGGTTTGTAGCCAAATGTTTGACTTGCCAACAGGTTAAAGCAGAACACCAACGGCCATTAGGGTTGCTTCATCCACTTAATATTCCAGAGTGGAAATGGGAGAGTATTTCAATGGATTTTATCACAGGTCTCCCTAGAGTTCAGAGAGGTTATAATGCCATTTGGGTAATTGTGGACAGGTTAACTAAGGCCGCCCATTTCCTTCCAGTAAAGGAAAGTACCACCTCAGATCAGTTGGCTCAGATCTACGTGAAAGAGGTAGTCAGATTGCACAGTGTGCCCAAGACAATAGTGTCAGACAGAGATTCAAGGTTTGTTTCAGCTTTTTGGACTAGTTTGCAGAGAAATTTGGGTACCCGTTTGCCATTTAGTACAGCCTATCATCCTCAGACTGATGGCCGACAGAGAGAACGAATCAGGTACTCGAGGACATGTTGAGAGCTTGCTGTATGGATTACAGAATGACGTGGCACGAAATGTTACCTTTAGTGGAGTTTGCCTACAATAACAGTTATCAGCCTACAATAAAGATGGCGCCTTACGAGGCTTTGTATGGTAGACGATGTAGATCTCCACTACATTGGGATGAGATTGGCGAAAGGAGTGAGTTGAGTACAGCTCTTGGGCCAGAAATGATGCAGAAAATGATAGAGGATGTAAGATTAATCCGAAGCAGAATGAAGCAAGCCCAAGATAGATAGAAGAGTTATGCCGACTTAAAGAGAAAAGAAGTGGAGTTCCAAGTGGGTGATAAGGTATTTTTGAAAGTTTCCCCTTACAAACGAGTAATGCGCTTCGGAAACAAAGGGAAGTTAGCACCAAGGTACATTGGTCCATTTGAAGTATTGCAACGAATTGGGAAAGTTGCCTACAGGTTAGCACTACCACCTCATATGGACAAGGTGCATGATGTCTTCCATGTCTCAATGCTGCGAAAGTATGTCAGTGATCCCTCCCACATCTTGAGTATAGAAGAAGTCGAACTTGTAGAGAATCTTGTGTATGAGGAGCGCCCTGTACAGATTTTAGATCGGAAGATTAAAGAGCTCCGGAACAAGAGTATTCCGTTAGTGAAAGTGCTTTGGAGGAATCACAAAGTAGAGGAAGCCACATGGGAGACGGAACAAGACATGCAAGAGAGGTACCCGGAGCTATTCGTGTGAATTTCGGGGACGAAATTCTTTTAAGGGGGGGAGAATTGTAATATCCCACTTGAGGTACGTATTTAAGATTTGTTGTATTAGTTAAAAGTTTATTGTTTTAACTTAAATTGAGTTTGTATATTGAGTTGGTTGAATTGTTGCCTTGAAATGGGTTGAGTTTTGGTGAAGTTGGAAATTCAAACTTCGCCGGGGCGAAGAAGAAACTTCGCCGTGGCGAGGAGGAGAAGTGGCATTACGGGTAGGTTCTGCCCTATTTCGCCGAGGCGATTTAAAACGCGCGCGGCGAAGAGCCTAAAACAAAGATTCTTGAGTTTTCTAGAGAATTCTTCTTTTGGGACACAATGACCATTCTACCCCCTAATTAGTAGGAAAAGTGGGGAGTAAAATGAAAGGAATTTTAGTAGAGATTGTGTTTGTATGGGGGTGTAGTTGTAAAGAATCAAAGGATATAGATGGAATTTCTAAGAAAGGACAAGGGCAAAATGGGAAATGAAGCTTATAATATGAACTAAAAAGAGTAAAGTGTAGAGAAAGCCCTTATTCATCTTCATTTCACCGCCTCTTCCATTGCCCATATTCTCTCAATTTCTCCACCCAATTTTCCAAGATTTCTAAGTTTTTTTAAGAGGGATTTTGAGTAAAGGTTTCATCTAAAGCTTCCTAAGGTAAGAATTCATGCTTTAGATGTGAGTTTTCTTGTATTTATAGTGGAGCCTTATTTGGTTCTTGCTGCCTTTGTGGTTATTTTGAGTGGTAGAGAAGAGACAAGTCCACAAAGGGAAGGAGAAGTGCTAAAGAAGCCATCTTTACACAAGGTAAGTAAATCCAACCAAGTTGAGTTATGACTAAGCTTTGAGTAGAGACTTATTTTAATTATGTATGTACATGGTATACCTACTGAAAATTGAGATGAGATGTGTGCTTAGTCTTAGTATTTGGGATTGATTAAATATGAGAAGTGTTGTTGATATGTGTATTGAGAATGGAGTTTGAGATGAAGTTTGAGAGATGTTGTGTAATCCTTTTTGGGAGTGCTTTTCTTGACAGGGATTATGAGTAATTGAGGGAGTTTTTCCCCAATTTGGATGGCTAGAAAAATGAAGTTTAGTAGTAAATTTCGTAGGGTGTTTATATGCACATGAGATGTTTGAGGAAATGCCTAAGTGAAGTCTGCCCTGTCACTGCCGTAACTTTATGAGTAAATTTTGAGTATCTTACGGTTCGAACTGGGCTGAGACCAAAACAGAGAAGTTGTAGCCCTGTTTCTAAGCTTTGAAACGAGACTAGAACCGTAGTAATCCGAGGTTTATAGCATAAGTTATGGCCGTTTTAGTGTGACTGGTGCAGAATGACTGTTTTGAGGAAATCTTGTAGTTGGCATTTCATTAGTGCATTAGGGAGCATGAGATAGCTCTACACCTTTGTTTATACACTTGAGAATTAGCTTGAGATTTAGTATAGAATGTGAGTATAAGTTCTTTAACATTTAAGAGAATAGAGTAGGTTGTGCGATGGGGAACCCGTGAGTAATGGGTAGAGTATTTCCGCATGTACGCCGCATTGAGAGCGCGGCATGAGTATCAGATAGAGAAGTGGTGTAGCCCGTGAGAGTGCATGCGGATGAGGGCTATACCCGAGTACCCGAGAGAGAGAGATTATATACTCACATGGCCAAGGGTTCCGAATCCATGCATAACCGAGTCCGATCGGCTAGAGTGAATAGAGGTCACGTAGAGCGGGAGTGAGTCCCGGCCGTGCCCCCGGTGAGATGGGGTCGTGATTTATGAGAGAGTTATGAGAAAAGAGTTTCTAAGAGAAAGAGAAAGAGGAAAAGAAAGACGTACCCAAAGAGTTATTGAACGGGGAGTTGTAAGGAAAGAATTAGAGAAAGAGAGTTACGGGGTTAGTATGAGTAGAGGATTTACTTACTGAGCATTGTTTAGTGCTCACCCCGTTGTTTTCCTCTGTTTTGCAGGACCTAGGTGAGGACACTGTCGGATGGATGTCGGCGTGCGAGGAGGAGTGGCTACACTGTCCCTAATGTTTTTGATGACTTTTGTATATATTATGCATTTTGTGTAAAAATGTATAAGTTTGTAAAGAGTATGTATATATGTTTAATAAAAGAAAATTTGGGCCCAATTTCTTTATGTTATTTTATATGTATTTCATTATAATCTTTTGAGTAGTAGTGGCTATTACAGGTATGAAGAAAGTTAGTACTATCATGTTATTCAAGATTTTCTCCGAATAAACATCGATAATTAATCAATGTTACTATTGCAGAAACTGATATTGACACAGAGAGATGAATTTTGGGGGAAAAAATACTCGTTCTTTATTGAATGTACTGTTTTCTTTTATATACAAACTTAGTCAACTGAGCTAGGAGTGCATTAACCAATTAAGCTAGCTAAAAAAGTGATTAACTAACAAATAAATTAATTACAATATTACAACTTGATTTGACTATTATACCCTTATTCCTCTAATACCCCCCTCAAGTTGGAGGGTGCTAAAGATCAAGCACACCCAACTTGTGTAGCATGTTATAATGCAGACTCGTGCCAAGAGCTTTGGTGAGGATGTCAGCTAGCTTGTCTGATGAAGAAATATAAGCAGTGCTAATCAGCCCATTCTTGAGTTGCTCCTGGACTATATGACAATCAATGTCAATGTGTTTAGTCCTCTCATGGAACATCGAATTGGAAGCAATGTGGTTAGCTACTTGGTTGTCACAATGAAGAGCAACAAGGAGCACATTTGAAAAACCAAGTGCTTTTAATAGCTGAACTATCCAAATTACTTCACATACCATGGATGTCATAGCCCTATATTCTACCTCGGAAGAAGACTTGGAAATAGTGGCTTGATGTTTAGATTTCTAGGAGATCAGTGAAGAACCAAGAAATATACAAAATCTAGTGGCAGACTTCCTCGTCATCAACAAGAATCCCAATTAGAGTCAGTATAGGCTGTTAAAGACAAAGCATTCACATCAGGAAAAAAAAAAAAAAATGTCCCAACCCTGGAGCAAATTTCACATATTTCACCACCTTAGGGGTTGCTATAATGTGAGATTCTTTAGGTTGATGAATAAACTGGCTTATGATATTGAGTGAGTAGCTAAGATCAGGTCTGGTCATGCACAAGTACAAGAGTTTCCCAACCAATCTTTGATAAGCAGCAGGATCAGTTTACAAAGGATCATTACCAACACTATAAGTGGAAAAATGATTATCATATACTACTGCAGTGAACTTTAAATTGGGTTCCATAGGAATAACATATGGTTTGGAGCCGAACAAACCTGATTCAGCAATAAGTTCTAGTGCATACTTTCTCTGACATAGGCTGATTCCCTTAGAAGATCTAACCACTTCAATCCTAAAAAATACCTCAACATGTCTAAATCTTTCAGTTTAAATCTGGAATGTAACAGTTGCTTTGTTTGAGTGATCATATCATGGTTATTCCCAATTATCACAATATCATCTACATACACTAGCAACATGACAATGTGTGATTGTTGCCTCTTAAAGAATAGAGAATAATATGATTTGGTGGAATCCACCATCCAAGAGAGCTATGGTTAACTTGTAATTCCAAGCTCTAGAAGCTTGTTTCAACCCATAAAGAGATTTATGAAGCCTAAACACAAGATCCTTCCCCTATGCTTTGGAAATCCTTGGGGTAATGTTATATAAATCTCCTCTTGCAAATCTCCTTGCAAGAAAGCATTATCGACATCAAGCTGATAAAGAGGTCAATTATGCATTGAAGCTAAGGCCAAAATTGTCCTAACAGTGACCATTTTCACAACTGGAGAAAAAGTCTCCTCGTAATCAATTCCAGCCTGTTGTGTGTAACCTTTGACAATCAAACAAGCCTTATATCTGTCCAAAGTACATCAGCCTTATACTTAAGTTTATACACCCATTTACAACTAATGGAAACCTTGCTAGTAGGCAAAGGTACTAAAGACCATGTATGATTGTGCTCTAAGGCTTGTATTTCTTTTTTCATAGCATCTATCCAGTTCTGATCCTTAGAAGCCTGAAGAAAACTGATGGGTTCAACCAAAGAGAGACTGGACAAAAAGACTTTGTATGAATAGGAGACATTGTCATAGGAGACAAAATTAGTGATAGGATACTTGGAAAAATTGGTTGTAGGATTATGTCTAAGTGTAGGACTAATAAAGTCTTGTGTCCATGTAAGAGGTTATGTTTGTCTATTGGATTTTTGAAGGATAAGAGGTGAAGCAGTAGAAATTTCAGGTGAAGAGGAAGAACCTGAGGGGGTTGAATCAAGGGAAGAAAAAGGAATGATAGGAACCCTAGAATCTGAACTTTGGACAGTAGGTGAAGGAGGTTCTGTAGAAGGTGAATAAGTTGAGTCTAAAACAAGAAAATCTGAGTTAATGGGAAAAAGAACCTGGGATGGCTTAGGCAAGGCAAAACGGAAAATGTTTTCATAGAAAACAACATCCCTGATTACAAAGACAGAATGTAAAGATAAGTTATAAAGAATATATCCTTTTTGTGTGAGGGAATAACCCAAGAAAACTGATGGAATAGTTTTAGGATGCAACTTGTCTTTAGAAGGAAGAAATGTAGCATAGGCTAAAGATCCAAAAACCTTTAAATGATCCAAGGAATGAGGTTTATCAAAGAATGTTTCAAAAGGAGAAAGACCTTTAAGAACAACTGTGGGAAGTCTATTGATTATATACACAACAGTTTGCACACAATAGCCCCAAAAATGAGTAGGTATATTAGACTGAATTTTTAAAGCTCTAGCAACTTCTAATATGTGCTTGTGTTTCCTCTCAACAATACCATTTTGTTGAGGGGACTAAGCACATGAGCTTTGATGAATAATTCCCTGACTACTCAATAGAGCATGACAATATTTGTTAAAGAACTCTAAACAATTATCAGTCCTAATGCATTTGGGAACAAGTGATACTGTGTATGGACCATTTTAAGGAAGTGTTTTATGGTAGAAAAAGTTTCAGACTTGAATTGCATGAGAAACAACCAAGTTATTAGAGTGGTCATCAACTATGGTAAGGAAATATCAGGCATTACTGTGAGTGGGAGTTTTGTATGGACCCCGAACATCCATATGCAACAAATCAAAGTTTTGCTGTGTGTGGGATATACTATGTGGAAAAGGTATCGTAGTCCATTTGGCCAAAGGGCAAATAGGACAATGCAAGGCAGGATGTTCAGTTTGCACATTAGCTTTAGACAATTTAGGATGAATGAGAGGCAAAGTTGCATAAGAGACATGCCCTAACCTTTGATGCCATAGTGCAAAATTGTGAGAGACTGAATTTGACACAAACGAAATATGTATTTTATTCATATTTGAGCTAAAAGATACAACTTGTGATGAATGTGTATTACTACAAGCAGACTTATTGATTTTTCCTAAGGTTGATATAACAGATGAAATTTTAAACTTTGGATCACAAAAGTAAAGACCTTGACTATACTTACCAATCCCTTTCAATTTTCCATTGCAGAGATTCTGAATGAGGCAAAAATCAGGATAGAAAGTGACAAAACAATTGTTAGAAGCAGTAAGTTTTGAAATTGAAAGTAAATTGTGATGAAAATCTGGGACATGTAAAACGTTTGACAAGTGTATGTTATTGTCTAGCATAACAGATCCTACATTCCTAACATAGGTTTTTGCTCCATTTGGTAAATTGACAAGGTATCTAGAGGATGGTTCAACAACGTAAGGAAACTTCAAAACATACTGATTAAAAATCATGTGATCAATCGCTCCAGTATCAATGATCCAATTATCATTATCAAAATAAGAAAACAAGGCAATAGAATTACCTACAAGATTAGTAGTAGAAGGAGAAACATATTCTTTGGCTAGTAGCTGGAGTAGTTGATGGTACTGGTTTGTAGTCAGAACTAGACCAATGAATGACCCAGAGTTTCCAAAGTTGCCAACATTCGGTGATTCTGAAGACTGAACTTGATTAGTAAAAGCTTTTGACTTAGAATTCTTCCCCTTTGTGAATTGGAAATCAGGTGGATGCCTATTCAACTTGTAGCAATTCTCCCGTTTGTGTCCAGAAATATGACAAAACTCACACTCAATGTACGGTTTTTTTCCCTTATATTTTTGCCCCTGACTCTAATTCTTGTCACTTCCAGTATGATTGGCATAAAGTGCGGTAGTCACTTCTGAATTCAGAGTCATTCCAGCCAAAACTTTTTGGCTCTCATCTTGATTTACTTCTGAGTAAGCATGTTTAACACTCGGTAAGGGATTCATAAGCAAGTTTTGGCTTTGAACCATGGAGTAAGACTCATTCAATCCCATTAGGAATTGCAACAACTTCTGTTGGTTCAAGTGTTCTAGATAAGCTTTAGCCGAAACACTATCAGGTACAGGAAGACTAACCAAAGAGTTAAGCTCATCCCACGACGATTTGAGCTTATTGTATTAGATAGCTACAGTATTGGTTCCTTGTGTTAGGTTAGCAATTTCCCAATAAAGACCATAAACTCTAGTTCCACTCATTTTATGATACTGCTCCTTCAAATCCTGCCATAACTGAGCAGCACTTGTCGAGTAAACAATTCCATTAAGGATCTCCTTAGAAACCGAATTGAAGATCCAAGCAAGAACCAATGAATTGCACCTCTCCCACTGTGGAATCAAGCGAGAGTGTATCGATGATTTGGTGCATGTGCCATTAACAAACCCTAATTTTTCTTGGCACAAAGAGATACCGTCATTACTCGACTCCAAATATTGTAGTTTTCCATCTGGATGAGCTGCTCAGAAACCAATATAGAACCTGGTGTATCCGATGGATGTACATAGAGCGGTGAATTGGAATCAATTGATAGAATCACTACTTCCTCTGTCAGATTTTCCATGATAGCATCTAGAATCAAGAATTAGAGCTTTGATCAAACTGAAAGAAAACTGGAAATCGAAATCGAAAAGAAGAATTCGAAGAATGTTAAGCCTTATCGCACTTTCTTGAACCACAAAAGAAGGTTTAATTGGCTTGATTTACTGATCAAGAAGCGAAGAATTCACTGCTCTGATACCATATTGCAGAAACTGATATTGACACAGAGAGATGAATTTTGGGGGAAAAAATACATGTTCTTTATTAAATGCACTCTTTTCTTTTATATACAAACTTAGTCAACTGAGTTAATCTGAGCTGGAGTGCATTAACCAATTAAGCTAACTAAAAAACTGATTAACTAACAAATAAATTAATTACAATATTACAACTTGATTTGACTATTATACCCTTATTCCTCTAATAGTTATAAGTGAGGATATGATATAAAAAGTATTTTAAATAAAACTGTAAAGCATAACTTATTAGTGCAAAATTTGGAGCAGCTAACCCGTAACAAACAAGTTAAGAAGGACAAATCAATCTGCTGAACATAATTTAGTAAAAAATTTAAAGGCAAATCAATCTATCCATAATTTAGTGTTGAGATATGATCAGATGAAATGGTCATGGATATATATTTGCTCATAGGGCCCAGGGTGCATTTAAGCTTGGGTTTTACAATCCCGGGCCGTGTTGGGCTTACTAGGCCCGGATGGGGCCTATTTAGCTTCAGTCTCGGGTTTGATTGACATGTTGAGGTTTTTTTTTTTCAAATTTTACTTAATGTATGTGGTCTGAAGTAATTTATTTGAGGGTTATTCTAATTTTATATTATAAAAGGTATCTAGATGTAATTTATGGGTTCTTTTTGTAACTTTTAGAAGGTTATATGTCATTATATATGGGGTTACTGTAATTTTGTAAAGGGTAATTAATGATATTGGAACCCCACTTATTTGATCAGTTGCCCTTATTCAAGGGGTAAATTTATAATAAAATATAATAATAAATGGTACTTAGTTAAAGAAAGGGTTTACTTAGAAAAATTCTCACTTTTGTATAAGAAAATTTACCATTTTTGTCTTTCACTTCAATTCATTGAGGTCTCTCATATCCAACATTCTTCTTTCCTTCTAATGATCAGATTTATTGTTTTCGTCAATGTTTTTTCTAATGATCAGATTTATTGTTTTTAGCAATTTTCCTTCTAAATGATCATCTATTTTTGAAGGTCAATAAATCATATTCTAGTTTATATTCTTTATCTCAAAGCTTATTATAATAGTATCTTCTCTACTTTTATGTTCCCTACACCTACAGATCTGTCTTCCTTTTTTTTTTTTTTTTTTTTTTTTGATTTATCAATATAATAAAAAAAAAATTATCCTATTTTCATGAATAATTAGAGAAATTTTTTTGTTATAAATCATTTGCAATCTTTTAATGAATTAAAAACAAGTTAATTTCTTCTATAGTTAATAAATATATTTAATACAAACTATTTATTTAAAATAGAATAACATAATTGAAATAGATCTTTATTTTGTTACATTTGATTTATATTATATCATCTTTATTTAATTATTAAATTGATGAATTTTTTGGTTTGTTAGGATACTTCATTTTTTTTAAGAACTGAATAACATAACATGAATTTAGAATATAAAATTACTTTCACTTAAATATAAAATAAGATTACCCTTTTAACCAAAATGTTACTAGAATTTGAAAAACAAAAGTAATCAAGTAGATATAAGAAAGTTGTGCAATTAACTTTGAGCCTTAATCTCACAAAAATGAACCATACTTGAGTTCTCATACTTGAGATTCTGAAAAGAGTTCTTTACCACCCAACACAACCTAAGTGAACCATATCCTAGAAGATTCTCATACATTATTTGCAGCTTAAAGCTCAAATTCTGAAAATTTTAGCAGCATGAAGGGATTATGCAGCACATGGAGACAACATGGAACAGAGCAATTCTTGAGTATTAATAGAAAGAAACTTCACATTTATGAAGAAAATGAGGATTCAATTTGTTTTTTAGGAATATTTATTTTAAATATTGGAAAGAAACCTTACCCTTAGAGAAAAGCCAAACTGGTGGACTCCAGAAAATTTCGGAATAGCCAGGAAAAGCTGAGAGTTTATCAGTGCAACGATTTCCAAGTTAAAATCACAGCATTACTTCCAGGACAATCACAATCAACATTTGGATGAATCTATTAGGTAAATAAACACAATTCCATTTACATACAGAGAACTCTCGAGCCGAAAGAAAAAAGTTACACTCTGTGAACATGTGCTTATCATCTAACTGATTCTTTAGTCATATAGGGTGTATTTAGTTTATTATTTTGGAGATAGTATTGGATAATTGAATATGGGAGTATTACGAGGTAAAATTTAAAAATTTATAAAAAAAAAACCCTAAGTTTGTTAATTTAATAAATACCCCAATGTATAAAAATATGTAAAATGGCAAAAAGACCCCCACCACCCGCAGTGCCAGATTCTAGCCACCACCGCCGTAATCTAACCGAAAAATTGCGTAACGACATATACCATTGCGGTTTGGCCGACTATAGCCATATGTGGTCAAGCCGACGCCTGAAAGTTAAAGAAGGCCATACCGTTGCCGACGACCAAGATATACCCTCCCATCGCTTGTCGGTCCAACGACATGGCCAAGATTTGGTCGCTGCTGACGGCATATCTTTGGTCATCGGCCGATTCTAGCCACCATAATAAGGCCAGAATCTAACGTAAAAGTTGCGTAACGACATATCACCAAGGTAGGGAAAAGGCGGATCTATAGCCATATGTGGCCGTCGACGGCTGGAAAAGCCAAAGAAGGCCATCTTTGGCCGTCAGCGACGACCAAAGATATACCCATCGTTGTCGGTCAACGATGGCCAAGATTTGGCCGTCGTTGACCGACAATGACTCAGGGCATATCTTTGGTCATCGCCGACGCCAAAGATAAGGGAAGGCCATCTACCGCCAACGATGGACCAAGATTAATTTAGTCGCCGCTTTGGCTGTCGTTGACCGACAATGACGGGCATATCTTTGGTCATCGCTGACGGCCAAAGATGGCCTTCTTTGGCCTTTTCCCAACGAGGGCTAGATCTAGCATTTTCTGGCCAGATCCACTGTGAATCTAGCTGGAAAAGGTTAGATCAGTGAATTACCGACCAATTCCGATTGGTAATTCACCGTTGTGGCAGATTCTAGCTACCACCGACTGGTTGGTTGCGAATCTGACGGGAGTGTTTTTGTTAATTTTTAAACTTCTTTTTCAGGGGGTATTTAATGAAATTAATAACTTTATGGGGTCTAAAAATAATTAAAAAATAAGCTAATATTTCTGGAGTACATTATTCGGCGAATAGGATTGAGAATATGGACAGAAATAATAAGCCAAATGCACCCATAGTTATTTTAATTTTTAGATTCGTGTAAATTATGAAAAAAGCCTTTTGATCGTTATGAGATAAATCTTCCATGACATTATCATCTGAACCTTGTTTATTCATATTATTGGAATTGTGTTCAATAAATTCTGAATTAAGGAAATTCAATGTCACATAATTCTCAGCAATCAAACAAATGGGTGAACCAAGAGTTGCAGGAACTTCGGATTACTGACAACTTTCTTCCAACAACAATTTGAAAGGAATTCAATGCTTCTCTGCTAATTATCCGCAATCATGGCTCTTGAAGCAGCTAACCTGTAATAATCAAGTTCCAGAAGGCAAAACAGAGTCATTTGTCAAATTTAAAGCCAAAAGGAAGCTTAATCTTTTGGCATGAAGGGCAGAAAAGGAATTCAATTTCTAGAGGGCAAAACAGGAATATAATTAAATTAAATTATCATCGATTCCCATATTCTCTCTCATCTTCTTGCCGTTCTCTCCCTTATCCAACGCCAAGTAAGCCGTCTTTTTGTTAGTTTCCTCAAGTAATAGATTTTAACTCAGTACACAAAACTGAATCACTCTTAGCTCTTCTAAATTTTACCCAACTCCAGTAAATTGCTTTTTTTTTTTTTTTTTTTTTTTAAATCCGTAAATCTTCCAAATTATTTTCCAGCTATTTATACTAGAACATTTTATTGGGTAGTCTCACTCTCACCACATCAGAATGATAAGGTGATGAGACTTTCCCATGTAAGTTCTACTTATAGATTAGAGATTCCATTGTTCAGTTATAACAAAAAAATTTGAAGGTATCGAATAAAATGTTTGATATTTGGATAAAAAGACTCTCAGATTTAAGATTTAAGACAGCTAATGGTACAAAATGCTAGACCTAACTGTGTGTTTAGAGGTATAAAACCAAACCAAAAAAAAAACAGAAGTTGTCTCCAATATTTTTTCTTTCGGCTACCGATTCTCAATTAACTACCTGGAGAAAGAATCTCAAGACAAGAGTAGTCAGTATTTGAGTATTACTGAATATTGATCACTCTTGTCTAGTGTAGTTTTTATTCTTTTTTTTCTTTTTCCAATGTAACCTTACTTAACAAAAATAAATAAATAAATAAATAATAATCTGAGTAGTTCGGTTGTGTCCTTTCAATACAACAGATGAACACAAAAACTGCAAATACTCTATGAATTAATTTTTTTGTTAGTGTATTAGTTGTACCTAATAATTAAAATAAATATAATAAATTCTAAAATATTTTATTTAAAGACGCGAATAATAAGGTAACGTAATTTGTCTTTTTCACTGTCCGTTATGCTTTGTCTCTTGTCCATGGTGCAAGTTTGCCCAGGACCGGGCCTACCGGCTGATTGATTGACAATACTGAAATATCAGAAAACTCCCATTAACTTCAAAAATAGTCACTTAGACCTCATATTGTTGTTTTTGACGTTAAGATGCATAAAACACCGTGTTTGATCACCGTGATTACATATTTACCCATAGATTTATTGAAAACATAAACATTTTATCCTTATAAAATTTAATGGTACTCAAATGACTCAAACACTTGAACTCATAATCTAAACTAATTTATTTTACCATCAGGTTAAAGACATTTGTTAGTTAATTGCAACATAACCTTTACAAACTATTAAAGTAATCAAATAAGGAAATGATTTAATTTAGTGTATTTGCAATTCTTATAAATAATATTTTGAGTTTGTGTAAAAAATATTAATTTTTTCCGTTACAAAACATATACATAATTAAGAAAATGTATTTTATTTAAAATATTATTGAACTCTGTAAAAATATACTTAAATTTTAATATCACTTTTAATAAAAACATAAAAAAAAAATTGGGGATGGTAGCTACCATCTTTTGATTGAGTAATGTTACAGTCACCGACGATAGTGCACTGAATTTGTGCACCGAATAATGTGGTAATATCTTAACCGTTGATTAATATTAGGTTAAAATTAATCAATGGTCAGGATTTTGTCACGTCATTCGATGTACTACCGTCGGTGGCTGTATTATTTTTCCTTTTGATTAGATTATCGACGCAATCTCATGTATTAAATATAAATGTATTAAAGTTTATACGCTTTCAGTATTATAAATATTACATTTAAATATTACAAATATTTCATTAAATATATGTACCAAATGTATTTAAGAAAATTTTAACATATTATATTTAATATTTTGGCTAATCTAATATATTTATGGAACTTTAATTATCTGAAATTTAACCTTTTTAAATATCAAATACATGTACAGAAATGTTAAATATATTAAACATAATATTAGTTTCTTTTTTTAATTACATTTATAATTTATAAATATTATACTGCAAGATACTAATAATAAATCTCTTATGGTTTAGTGGATAATTGTAATAATTTAATCTTTAAGGTCAAGGTTTTGAGTTGCTTAACTATCATTTCAATTTATCATAAGTTGAACTTAAAATGTTTATATCGGGTCTGGTGTTATTCAAGGTTAAATTTAATACTCTTATCCCCATGAGGTTTGCCCCATTCTTTTAAACCCTTAGTATCTGAAATAACAATAAACCCTGAGAGTGGTGCACGGGTGTGAAATAACAATAAACCCTGAGAGTGGTGCACGGGTGAGGCCAAGGGTGACGGTGGGGGAGGAAGAAGACAAGAGGAAGGTGAGGATACTGTTGAGGGTGGCTTGAGGGTTGGGTTTGGGAATCTATTTTTTATTTTTTTAATTTTGTTTTTAAACAAAATTGTAATAGGTAACAAGAAAATATTAAATAATAATATATTTAGTATTAAATAAAAAAGTTAACGAGAAGGGTAATATTGGTATTTGCTACCTCTGCCTATGTCAGATGTCAGGATTGATAACGTTTATTGTAACGGTTGGGGGTTTATGGTCATTCCTGATACCCCAGACGGTTTAGGTTTGCAGGGTAAACATCAGGGGGTTCACAGTTATTATCCCGTGTTACTCAGCCTGAATTAATTAATAACGATGGTCATTACTGACGATGAAGCATTATAAATAGAGATTTAGTGTTGAAAGTTTTATGCACACTGGAGTACACTGTAGTAAAAGTTCAGTCTTACGAAAACGCCGTTCAGATATTTCTTCCTGCGACTTTTTACTTAAGGTATCCCTCATCAGATTTTCGGAATCATTAGTATTGTACGTATATGTTGAGTAATGCAAGCATGTATTCATTATCAATCTCTTGTACCGTCTTCATAGATAATACCAAGGTATAACACTACTTCTAACTTTAATGGAGACGTCTGTATTTCATATTATTACGTTCCAATATTATTTAAGTTCAATAGTGAATCATTTTTGTTTGATCAACCGATTGAATTAGAAGTCCACTCCCAGTCCCAAATATTAACATATTAAACGGAAAAAAAAAAAAAAAAAGATTCTAAATCTTAGGGTACTAACACTAATTATTGGCAACTGACTGCCTTACCATGTTAAGTTCTTATGTCTTACAAATTTTAAGATGTCTCCGTCATAAAAATTTTCATGTGCGCATATCATTTTATATTTGTTCATCAACTCATCAATGAATGGATGAACTCTACAAAAATAAGTTGATAAGCATAGGTGAAATTTTATCTTTTACCAAAGAGTCTATTTGTTTATGAATTTATTTTGTATTTTTTTTTCTGTGCTATTTGCTAACATTTAGGACTTTTCTGTATATATATGTCTTAAAAAATTTAAGATGTCTACATTTAAATTTTTTTTCATTTACGTATCTATTTATATTTGACAATGTGTATTTATAGCATGTCTTATAACAAAAATAAATCCCATTTATTCAAGAGACATGGAGCCAACACATGGAAAATCAATTCCTGAATCATGGGAAGGTGAAATAGTTATTAATGTGCCGCCGCAAGATATGAACCAAAGTGAAGCTACCCCATCATCTTTGAAACCAAGTACGAGTCATATTGTGGCTACTGGTCAGCTCTCTCTCATAATAATAAACAAGCATTCACACACACACACACACACACATATATATATATATCTTTTACCTAAGAGTCTATTTGTTTATGAATTCATTTTGTATTTTGTGAAAATATTGAATATATTAAAAAAAAATTAATTTAAATTATATATATTCAATAAATGAAAATGTACTTGATATGTGTTTGTCTAAAAATAGTATTTTGAAAATAAGGAAATGAAAAGATGTTCCTCTCTTCAAGATATTTTCTTAAAAATGAATAATCTAAATATTTTTAATCATATGTTTTACTAACTTTATTCTCAAAATGTCTCTATTGAAAGGAAAAGTTGCAGTGATGAAGTAATTCAATTTCAAGTAGGTACGCGATGTTAAAAAAACTCTGCCTTTTAGTGAAAGAGAGTTAAGAAGGCTTTAATATTGCTCTCTCTTTCTTTATTTTAAAGGCTAAATTTTATAAAATATTTTTGTGAGAACGTAAAATCAAAAAAGGTTACCGAAAATATTTAACACAAATTTCAAGCATGAAAAACAGAAAAACGAAAAGGAATTTATAAAATAACAAATAGGCGTGATAGTAAGATTAACTTACTCGGTAAAAAATCACAAAAGTTTTGCCCTTTTTGCATTGTTTTGTTTGTAGTTTCCCTGTAAGGGAATTTACTTTATTGAATAGAAATACAATTCGTACAAAGAATGATAATAAGATTCATACAGTTATCGGATTAGGTAATTATTCCTATTAACTATTAAGAATACATATAGGCGAAGAAGAAAGGGTAATTCAAAGTAGTTTGTGACATTGTTAGTATAAAGTTAGCTAATGCGTAGCTTGATATTTGTACTTCTGTAAATATATGATATTAATTATTTTTATTAGATTTCTTTCTCATTAATTTGCTAATGAAAGTAGGTGGGATCAAATAAAAAACCAAATATATGTTGTCTCTTTTTGTGACCTTTGAGATTTATTTGCACATGTATCCTTGATGAGATCATGAGAAGAAAAAAAATTGAAAATTTATATATGTATTGAACTTATAAGGATTTGCTTCAGTTTTCGTTTATAAGCATTCGCACTGGTAAAAATAATTAGAATTCAAGGGAGAGACAATTCAACTAACCTATGAATCAACGGAAGTTCCAACAGATAATAATCGGCAGCAGCAAAATCTGGAACGAAGTGAAGTTAGGTCATCATCGGTATCAAATACTAAGTGGTTACCTTCCCGTCATTTGTTGACTGGTTAGCTATCTTTCAAAACAAGAAACAAGGACACATATTTTAATTTTATATGTAATATTCATCCAATTTATTTTTTGATTTTGAAGATCGGAACCCAGAAAAGGAAGAATTACGTTTGTATCTTCTTAACGCTGCACTAGAGGGAAATATTGATGCAGTTAAAAGTCAGTTAAATAATCCTCTGTTCAGTGATTCTTCATCAAGCCCATTAAGTGCCGCTTCATCACCAAGCCCATTCAATGTTGCAATAACAGAGAAACGTGAAACTATTTTCCATGTAGCAGCAGGAGCAAATCAAACTGACTTTGTAGAGCAGATGATTGATGAGATATCACCAGATGACCTCAAGTTGCAAAACGCAAAAGGGAACACTGCCTTCTGTTTTGCTGTTATGGCTGGGAATTTATCAATTGCTGAGAAAATGTTGAAAAAGGACCGAGACCTGTTGACAATCCGAGGTGGCCGTAGTTTGACTCCACTAAATCTAACTGCTATGTTTGGAGAAAGGGAAATGGCGTCATATTTATACCGGGAGTATTATAGAGGAACACTGACATCAGCTGACAAAAAACAATTATTTTTTGATAGCATCGATACTACTTTGTACGGTAAGTATTCACGTATTTCTTTTCTTGCTTGATTTTAATCTTAAATTTATTTATTATTTTGAAGATATTGTATCATTTAGAAAAATGTAATTCATAATAGTCCTTCAATATACTTGTAATGTATACTGCCCTTGCTTTCTAAATTGTGGGCTATGTGCTAAAATTATTTGGATGAATTTCTTAGATCTTACAAGGGAATTGCTAGAAGGTGATGATAATGAAAATGAATTGGCTATGACTGAATACAAGCATGGCGACGATCTTTTGACACCCTTGCATCGGTTGGCTTTAACGCCCTTTCATCTGTTGGACCAAAAGAGCGAACGTTACAAAACAAATTTATTAAATCAAGCTCTAGCTTTAGTCGAATGCCTTTGGGAGAAGATATTCAAGGCAAAGCGTGACCAAGTTTGGGATTACTTAAATGAGCATCGTGATTTATTGTTCAAAGCAGCTCAATTGGGGAACTTCAAATTCTTGGGTAAACTCATCGAACTTTATCCTGATTTAGTTCATCTTAAAGATGATTACGAACGGACCATATTTCACATTGCGATTATACATCGTCATGATGATTTGTTTAAGTTAATAGATCAGATAGGTTTCAACAAACAGTTGGTAGCATCCTATGCCGACATCAATGAAAATAGTTTATTACATCTAGCTGCAAAATATCCAGATCCAAAACCGCTGAGCAAGGAAAATAGTTTATTACATCTAGCTACAAAATATCCAGATCTAAGATCATTGAGCACAGTCCTGGTGCAGCTCTAGAAATGCAGCGAGAGTTACGCATTTTTAAGGTAAATATTTTTAGAGCTTTTATAGTGTCTTATTATTTAATATACCTTGGAGAAAATACAAATTATTGATGACTCTTGATTAAAGTTTTAATTAAAATATTATCTTGTGATTATAATGTGACTTTTTTAATAAAAGCAAATACTATAGATAGAGTTGAATTCCGATGGTAATGAATTTATAATTAAAAAATGAAGCTACCAACTTCTTTGTGTAAAATTAATGATTCATATTAATGATATAGGATGTTGAAAAGCTTGTAATGCCTTCATTTAGAGAATTGAAAAATTCAGAAGGCAAAACACCTAGAGAGCTCTTCACTAGTACACATGCAGGCTTACTGAAAGACGGAGAAAAGTGGATGAGGAGCATAGCTAGTCAATGCATGCTTGTTGCAGCAATCATTGCTTTAATGGTTTTTCAAGCTGCTTTCCCTGTACGAGGAGGTAACAATGATAATGAAGGAAGGAATATTGAGTTCCGTATTTTTGCTATGGCAGAAGTGATTGCGTTATCTTCCTCTTCGATTTCAATCCTAATTTTTTTATCTATTATTACATCCCGTTACGTAGAAAATGATTTTTTGATATCATTACTGCTTAAGTTGGTGGTGGGATTGTTAACGCTATTCATATCTATAGGAACCATGATGCTAGCTTTCATATCAAGCTTTTATACAGCTTATGACCACCCTAGATCAAATGCAATCCTCATTCTTGGTATTATATTTGTATCTCTACCCCTGTTTGCATTTGATTCGTCACAGTATAGTCTTCTGAGGGATATATTGTACTCATTCCATTTTAGGTTTTTCTGTTAAGTCTGTATGACGTCGTTGTATTATGTATTTACAATTGTCAACCTGTAATTTTATTTGCTAACTGTAGTACCCGTTGGTGATAAGAATATCTGTTTATTAAGTGTATATTTATTTATTTATTTGGTCAAAAATCTGTAGCATCCGAATTTGACAATAACAATTAAGCAAATATCTTCCGATGAATGTCCAAGTTCATTATATATGCTTTTCTAATAGTTGTGGGATTTTAATACAAATGAAGTAGATTAAGTAAACAATAAATTGGATATTACAATAAAACTTTTTCTAGTGATATTCTCTATATACAGGAATAAGAGTTAACGACATGTTCCCACCCAAAAAATAGTCCATTGACAAATTCATACCCACCCACATTTTAAATACCATTTCAGTACCCAAAACATAATTTTAATAGTAATTTTTGTTGTCAAGAAAGGCAAAATGGTCAAAAGCCTATAATTAATGAGGGCAAAATGGTCACCAAATAGTGGTTGTCGGAGAAGAAGAATGGTGCACATTAGCAGAAAATGACACATGTTAGCAATGTCAGATCCAATGGGTTTTTGCCATTTTTTGGCGGATCTCAGTGTTTAAAATCACTTCCGACCCAAAGAATCCCCATCACCTCCTCTACGAAGCTCAAGCCTCCATTTGTCGTCATCACTCACCATTTCCCACCACCACCTCCATTCACATGATTAACTCTTCAAGTTGGATTTCCGTTCGATTTCTTTGCCATAAATCACCTAGACTATTGGAGTCCCACATCGACTAGGCATGCTCAAGCCTATTGGGTTATAAGACGGGGTAATCCTCCCATTCAACAAAGCCTTATTGGGTGAGGAGTCAAGCCCACCTCAAATTCTAACATGGTATCAGAGTCCAAGTTCAGTTGAGTTGAGCGCTTGACCAGTGGGTGAGGAGTTAGAGCTAGCAACTATCTCCAATAACAGGCATGACCTAATATATGGGCTTGACCATGAGGGGGAGTATTGGAGTCCCACATCGACTAGGCACGCTCAAGCCTATTGGGTTATAAGAGGGGGTAATCCTCCCATTCAATAAGGTCTTATTGGGTGAGGAGTTAGGCCCACCTCAAATTCTAACACACCGCTATCACACTCCCCACAACCTACTCTACAAAACCTCTACCTCCATCACTGTCCCTTACTTACTGATCGCCGGCCATGAACCGCGCGACCTTTCAACTTCCAAGCCGATTTTTGGTCGTTTTCGGTGTAGAAAGTCGTCCCTGCCACCACCAATCGACTCCCTAAATCTTCTTTTCCAAAAGCCCCAACATTCCTGATCTCGTCTGCTCACCAATCGTCGGTGATTGAAGCTTCCCTACCTTAAGGTTTTTTGAGTTTTAATTGGATTAATTGGGTTTGATTTGCACCATTTTTGTGTTTGTTGTATGAAATACAATTGAGAAATGTTTGTTTGTTGATTTTCTGGTCGCTGACACTCCCTAATGCTAGTGGCAATTATTGGCAATGGAAAATGTTGAGAAGAGAAGAAAGAAGAGAGAGGTTTTTTTTTAGTAAATCACTTTGTTTCCCACCCAAATCAGAGGATAACCTAATATTTGGGTAGTAGAAGGGTGTTTTTAATGTTTAAGGGTGGGAAAATGTCAATGGGCCGTTTTTTGGGTGGTAACATGTCGTTAACTCATAAGAATAACCTCCATGTAATGTGATAAGAGCTTGAATGTTTATATTTTGTTAGTGATTTAATTGGTTTATTTATGGAAAAATGTGTTTAAAGTGTGGAATTTGGATTATTTCTTTCATAAATACCATTTATGGGATCACGGGTGTATGTTGAGTGTTTTCAGGCTCAAACAGGTTGTTGAAGGGAAAAGAATGATTTCGATAGGATTCACGATGTGTAGGAACAAACGGCACAAGAATCAGGGTCGAAATGAGGGAGTTGTGGTATGTCGAAGATGTTACGGAAAATTTGGAAATTCTTCATTATGAGTATGCCTCGATGTTTCTATCATAACTTGAGCTGTAGAAGTCAGAATTTGACGATGTTGGTGGCATTGGAAAGGTTATTCAGAGAGCTACAATGTTTGTGTTGATGACTTCATCTAATTCTAAAGTTTACAGACACTTTGGATAGAAGGAACGATCACTGCGGTGACCATTCCTACCGCCGCGGCGATGGGTCACCCTAATTCGAATCTGAATGAGTTAAGTTTTCTAATCTTTTTCCTAAGCACGACCAAGAACCCCAGGGATACAAAGGAGAGTTTTTAAGAAATTAAAAGGGACTTTTGGGGAGAAAGAAGAAGATGGCTATCAAGTTGGAGACCGGGATCCTAAGAGCTCTCGTTCACCGATTGGAGAAGTTTTTATCTTGTTCTTTCTTGAATTGATGTCATTGAATAGAATGATGGATTTTTTTTATTTTCATTATGAACTAATTTTCCTTTCTAGGGCTAAGATGTAACCCAATTTATGAATATGTGTTGACTTGGATTGTTGTTAATTCTTATTGAGCTTTTAATTCTAAGTTTTATTATTGTGTATAATGCTTTCAATTCTCAAGGGCCCGAGAGTTGAATGATGTCATGGGTTAGGTTGAGATCGAGAGATGAAACCTGATTTGTCTTAGGTAATAAAACTATAGATTGAGCGAACGCTAGAGATAGGTTACCACGATTTGTGAGGCTCCAGTAAATTCCATAGAGCTTAAAGATCTCTTAGCTCCTAAATCCAACTTAGAGGTATCTTAGGTTGTTGCTTAAGGGTTAATTTGCTAATTGCTCGAGAGAGAGTTAGTGGAACACTAGGGGATTTGGCTTTTAGAATACGCTTGATTAGGTTAACAATAGATGTCAATGCATAGGATTAAATTGGTGTGAAATCTATGACCTAGATTTAGTCATATTGGTTTTTACTTCAAAGTGTTTACAAATTCTGCCTTTATTTAGTACTTAGTTTTTAGTTTATTTACTTTTTCATTAAATTCATTCTTAAACTTCAGTTTAATCAAATAGCAATAGAATATAATAGTTTGATACTGGGTAGGTAGTTCCTTTGGGATTCGACACTCGTTTACTCAAGTTTTACTACTTGCACGATTTCGTACACTTGCAAATAGCCTGTCAAGTTTTTGGCGCCTTTGCTGGGGAACTATTTTGTTTTACCAATATCAATACGAAATATTTAGTTGCTAATTTGATTTTTTATTTATTTTTATCTACTGAAATTTTTATTTGTGTTTGCTTTGTTTGTTGTTCTTTTTGCTAGAATTTGGAGAGTTTACGTTCGAGAGATAGGGGTGATCTTAATCCACTAGATTTTGAGATCGAACAAACCGCTAGACAGTTAAGAAAGGAAAAGAGGCAAGCTGAATCTGAACAAGCAATGGCTAACACAGGAGTTGTCAATCCTAATATGCGAAATCAAGAGAATGAGAATAAGGATAATTTAGGAGGAAATGCAATGGGTGGAGCAGTAGTGGTTCAGAGAGCATTAAAGGACTATTCTAGTCCTACTATTGATGGGTGTTATTCAAGCATCATGTTAGGAAACGACCCGGTTGAGCAGCGGAAAACAAAAATTTTACAACCACGGATCGTTCCTTAGAACCCAAAATCAAGGCACAAATTTTACAGTTTATGCATAATAAGAATCTGCAGAAAAATATAAATCCAAAGGTTTAGATTCATACCCACGTTTGGAGGCTCCACCAATGTTGTCTCTGAATGTGTTTGCTACCGATCCAAGTGTAGAATCGAACCGTAGAGGTCCACACGAAGACAATCAACAAGAACCAAGGAGGGATTTGCTAGATCCTCCTTGGCCTTAAGAAATCAAGAAGAACAACAAAAGTGTTTGTTTTCAATGGAACAGTAAAAGTGGCGTGGGAGAGTTTTGGCTGGAGGTTTTCTTTTCAAAATCAATGAATGAATAAAATAACACACACACTCTTTCCAACTAAAACCCTTTTCTTTTTATAGTCTTATTTAAGTTGCCCTATTCCCATATGGAATGGGCTTGGGCTACAACCCAAACACCCCCAAATTTGCCAAACACTCCCAATTAGATATTTTAATTTAATTCATCATTATTTCAATTAATATTTAATTAATATTTAACAATAATGATGATTTAATTAAATATGTGCGAACACACATTTAACCGTAATTTCACTTATTTAATTTTTTAACAAATTAAATAAAAGGCTACGACCTCAGCAAATTTAATTGTACTGTGAAATTACCAAAATACCCTTTTGCCTAAAAAGACGAAAACGCCCTTCCTTCTTCTTGGCTCTTAAATTATCTTCTATGTGTGTGACCCATAGGCTCCTCATCATACCGGTAGTGTACAGTATCGCGATTAACACCAATTAATCGTCTCACTAATACACAGACCAAGATTGGCCCCTAGCAAGGCATCATGGCCACCGATAGATTCTGGATTCAAGAAAGTAGCTACTCAACGATATGGTTACCGTACAATACGATCCTTTCATCATACGTTATCTCTACGAGACGAAGGCATAGAAATAGTGTCAACCTTCGTTACTCGATATTATATATTCAGGCTGGACCAATGACCCGTATTATAACTGGATGAGCAACAACTCAAACCCACCGTGGCCCACGCTTTTAGTGTCATTATCATATACTGAATTGCGCCGTGAGATAACTTCTCCCGTACCCAGGAGTGATGAATCCTTTGTCAATCCACCATAGTCTTGATACACTCCTTGATATAGCCAATCACCACCGTATCGACACTCGAATAGAACAAATCGTTAGGCTAGTATCAAAGCGTACCAATTGGTGCACAAGGCGCTCCGGTGATCTCAAGTCCAAGGATCACATGCACCACCATTCGTTAGAGGATTTGTTCCATAGACACTTGGGGTTACCATCCATATGGAATCCTCTCGGTGGGTCGATCCGTGAACTTGTTTGCGGTATATCCGCCTCAACAAGTACCCATGTGTTGCACCAGGTTGTCACCAAACAACCTTGACAAGTGAGATCAGTCACTGCCTTTCGACAGGGTCGTTCAACACTATGATAGCCTTACCGTATTATCTGTGCCCTTACTTCAGAATAATACTGGGCTACGGACGTTTCTAGAATGGCCACCATATGTGCTCATAGGGTTCTCACTATCAAGATTTGAAACACTTGATACCCTCGTCACGGTTCTACCATTCTAAGGACATATATCAATACATATTGCAATAATAATGATTTACGCGATATAGAATAAAAATGCCTTTTATTATTGATTAATGAACATTATTATAAAGAGTCAATTCCACAATAATTGATTGGCTCTAGGGCATCTACTCTAACAATCTCCCACTTGCACTATAGCCAATCATTCATGTATTTAATACCAAATGATTTCAAGTGCCTTTCATGCTTCACGCGACAGAGGCTTTGTAAGTGGATCTGCGAGATTGTCGCGCATGCACTTTACTAATCTGCACGTCTTTCCTCTCAACTATCTCTCTGATGAGATGGAATCGTCTGAGTATGTGTCTGGACTTCTGATGAGACCGTGGTTCCCTAGCTTGAGCAATTGCTCCATTGTTGTCACAATAGATGTTTATAGGATCAACAATTGTAGGAACCACACCAAGTTCAGTGACGAACTTCTTAATCCAGACTGCCTCCTTGGCCACATCTAACAATGCAATATACTCAGCCTCCATTGTAGAGTCCGCTACAGATTGCTTTGCTTGGAGCTCTTCCACCACCGCACCGCCATTGAGACAAAATACAAACCCTGATTGCGATCGATAATCGTCTTTATCCGTTTGGAAACTAGCATCACTATATCCTCTTACAGTGAGCTCATCTTCCCCTCCATAAACCAAGAACATATCCTTAGTCCTCTTCAAGTACTTAAGAATGTTCTTGACACCATCCGGTGGACGCACTCGGATCCGATTGATATCTACTACAAGTGCTCAAAGCACATGAGACATCAATTCGAGTACATAGCATGGCATACATGATGGATCCAATTGCTGATGCATATGGGATCCTCTTCATCCTATCTCTCTCATCTTGTGTTTTAGGACACAATTCCTTAGAGAGATAAACACCATGTGACATCGGAAGAAATCCTTTCTTGGATTCTTCCATACTGAATCGTTCAGTACTTTGTCAATATATGCACTCTGACTTAGGCCAAGCAACCTACGTGATCTATCACGATAGATCTTTATACCAAGGATGTAGGCTGCTTCCCCTAAGTCTTTCATGGAGAAGCACTTGGATAACCAAGTCTTTACCGACTGCAAGTTCGGTATATCATTCCCGATCAGAAGTATGTCATCGACATACAACACTAGGAATGCTACTGCGCTCCCCACTCACTTTCTTGTAAACACAAGGCTCATCTTCATTTTTGATAAAACAGAATTCTTTTACGGCCTCATCAAAACGAATGTTCCGGCTCCTTGAAGCTTGCTTGAGTCCATAAATGGATCTCGCAACTTGCATACCTTATTAGCTTGACTATCAAGAACGAAACCATCAGGGTTGTGTCATATACACATCCTCCTCAAGGTTTCCGTTCAGGAAAGCAGTTTTGACATCCATTTGTCAAATCTCATAGTCATGATATGCAGCAATTGCAAGCATAATCCGAATGGATTTAATCATGGCAACCGGCGAAAAGGTTTATTCATAGTCAATGCCATGAATTTGTTTGAAACCTTTGGCAACCAGCCGTGCTTTATAGGTATGCACGTTGCCATCCATGTCGCTTCTTCTTGAAGACCCATTTACACCCTATAGGTTTTACCCTTCGGTGGTTCCACCGGAGACCACACTTGGTTCTCGGTACATGGAGTCCATCTCGATTTCATGGCTTCAAGCCATTTAATGGAATCTGGATCCGATATAGCATCTTCGTAGGTTCTGGGTTCATCGTCTTGATAGACTAGTCCGTCACCATGTTGAGTCACGAGATAACCGTATCTCTCGGGCTCATGGCGTACTCTCCCAGATCTACGTAGCTCCTGTGCTAACTGAGGCGGTTCACTTTGATCCACAATTTGTGGAGTAACCTCCTCATGATGCTCAACCACTCCTTGTGGCACATCATCCCGTCCTTCGTCTAGTATATCTTGTGGTTCTAGAACTTCATCGAGTTCTACTTTTCTCTCACTAATACTTCTTAGAAAATGTTCATTTTCTAGGAAGACACCAGATCGAGCAACAAAGATTTTGCGCTCTTCTGGGTGGTAGAAATGGTATCCTTTGGTTTCCTTTGGATACCCCACAAATATACATTTACAGGATTTTGGGCCCACTTGTTCGAAGTCAATTTCTTAACATAAGCTTCGCAACCCCAAATCCTTAGATAAGACAAGTTGGGCTTTCGCCCAATCCATAGCTCATATGGAGTCTTATCTACAGACTTTGACAACACACGGTTTAAAAACGTGAGTCGCAGTCTCTAGGGCATAACCCCAGAACGATGCAGGTAAATCACTAAAACTCATCATGGACCTAACCATGTCAAGTAAGATCCTATTCCTCCTTTCTGACACTCCATTGTGTTGGGGTGTATGAGGAGGGGTGAGTTGTGATACTATCCCACATTCCTTCAGGTACTCAGAAAACCTCGAGCTTAAGTATTCACCTCCTCGATCCGACCGAAGAGCTTTAATACTTTTGCCCAACATATTCTGTACTTCATTCCTGAATTCCTTGAATTTATCAAAGGCTTGATTTATGTCTCATAAGGTAGACATAACCATATCTACTGAAATCATCAGTAAATGTGATGAAGTATGAATATCCACCTCTGGCTTCAACTGTTAGTGGACCACATACATCACTATGGATGATGCCTAACAAATTCAGTAGCCCTTTCACTTTGTCATGTGAAAGGAGACTTGGTCATCTTGCCTAAAAGGCATGACTCGCATACCTCAAATGACCCGAAAGTCAAAAGGGCCAAAACTCCATCCCTTTGAAGTTTTGCAATGCGAGTCTTATTAACATGACACAATCTACAATGCCGAGATATGTTTGGTTTTGATCGCTATGTTTAGTTTTCTTGGTTTCAATATTGAGAATATCTTTATTGTTTAAATCAAGAACATATAATCCATTATATAACCTTGCAATTCCAAATAGAATACCATTCAAACTAAAGGGCAACAATCCATTAGATATCTCAAAATGATACCCCATATTATCCAAAACGGATACTGAAATAATATTTCTAGAAATAGAAGGTACGTGATAACAGTTATGTAGTTCCAACAATAAGCCCGTAGGCAAAGATAAACAATAAGTCCCTACACCTAATGCACCACATGTGCTCCATTTCCAACTCGTAGGTCCACCTCTCCCTTGGCGAGCACTCTACTCGCCTTAGTCCCCGCACATCGGTACAAATGTGAGTACCACATCCCGTGTCCATGACCCAAGATGTTGAGGGAGAGAAGTTAATCTCAATCATGAAAGTACCACAAGTCATAGCCTCGACTTCTTCTTACTTGCGAGGAAAGCCTTGCGGTGTTTCCCTCCAAGGGCCAGGCTTGCCACAAAAGAAGCAGACTACCTTGCCCTTTCCTATGCCACTCTCAGGCCCAAGAGCAACCTGTCCTTTGGGCTTGGGCTTGGGTTTGGCCTTGGCCTTACCTGCCTTGCCTTACCCTTTGCTTTACGGCAACAACCAAGAAAACAAAGCTTGGACTTTTTCAAGTCCTGCTCTGCAGTCCTCAGCATGTTCAGAAGTTCTGACAGGGTTTTCTCCATCGTGTTCATATTGAAATTCATTATGAACGGAGCATATGAGTCAGGCAAGGATTGCAGAATTAAATCCATTTGTAATTCTGCATCCAAGCCACATCCCAAAGTCTCAAGCCTCTTAATGTGCTCGATCATCTTGAGCACATGAGGACCAACTTGGGCACCCTCAGTCAGACGACTCCCAAACAGTGCTTTCGACACCTTGTACCTCTCATGTCGAGCATTTGTTTCATAAAGCTCCTTGAGGTGTAGAATTATGGAAGAAGCATCCATATTCTCATGCTGCTTTTGTAGCATAGGTGTCATCGATGCTAACATCAAGCATTGTACGCTATCAGCATCATCAAGGAACTTTTGATAAGTATCCTTAACTTCCTGAGTGGCATCAGATCGCTCACCATGTATGGCTTTTCAAGGATATACAATTTCTTTTCGACTTAAGTATGATCCGTAGATTACGATACCAGTCTGAGAAATTGGATCCATCCAACCTGTTTTCTTTTTCGATTATCGGTCATAGGTTCATAATACTCATTTTCGGTGAATCTACAATTGCAGAAAAGATAAAGTTATTATAAAGTTCATTATTATTTAATATGGTCTTTTATTAAACGATGCTCCCACTATTTTTACTCAAGCCAATAGCCCTCACTATTAACTCGGGAAAGCCCGTTGGCTTTCCTAGTGGACCGAGATCCCATCCTGCCCATTTCAAACCTTCGCTTTGGCGAACAAGCCAAAATGGGTTGATTAGGTAGGCCAACAAACTTAATCCACACCAATTGATAGCTCCCACTATTAACCTCAAATGTGAAAAAGCCAACAAGCCAATCACACAATTCAATGGCTCCAACCATTGTCCTCAAGTGTGATTCTCAGTATCCGTAGAGTGGACACTACATGTCACCACATACACATAATATGTGTACTGCTCTACTATGTCTATGACGCGTTTATCAACCTTCGCTTTGCGAACAAGCAAAACCGTCATTTTAAGCTCACCCTCCCATCACCATTAAGGAAAACTCCAATGAATTTTAACCTCCCACTGGTAGAAGTGTACCATTCACTTTGGCGAATAAGGTTTCGACGAACAGTGGTTTGATTAAAACCATGGTGATGGAAGGCATTCGTGACTTAATATTCTTTGTTGAGGGGTTTGTTATTTAAGGTCTCATCAGATTATTATCTTTGTTAGAATGACATTGTTTGGCATGTTATTCAACATTCAACCTTAGCATGCATTCTAAACAAAATATTAAACGTGCCGGTACATGGCCTAACTAAAACCGATCTCCTCGAGCCTAGAGGGATCGGTGGGTCACCTAGAGATCTTGTAACAAATATCTTGAGTCTTCAAGTATGGTTGCCTCGACCTTCGCTTCGTCTCCAGGTACATTACAAAAACATCATTCTAAATTTACAATAAAATTAATATTAAACTAATTTTACATCAACAAATTTAGAAACCTTGATTTACATTCGAGGGAAATGAGATGAGAAAAGAATGTACATTAAGAAGAAGAGAGAAGGCAGGACACGCAGGCCCTATTTAAAAAATTACAGCCATACATACCCAAAATAATTTAAAACATTCACCCTTAGGTCTAAGGCTCATGTACCGCGCACCATGCAATATACAAACAAGTACAAAGCATACATTTCAAAAAACAATCAATTTTTTGAATTGGGTGGGTTAATTAATTAATTACCCTCTTAAATGTGCGAATGTACATTGGCTTTATAGGTTATTAAAACTACAGATTAGTCCCTTTGCAAAAATTCAGAATTGGTAAAGCTACATCCTTCGCCGCGGCGACGGTTTTATCTTCGCCGCGGCGAGGATTTACAGTATGCATTTCGCTCTGGCATACTTCACCACGGCGAAGGTTTTATCTTCGTCGCGGCGAGGATTTAAATTAGGTCTAGCCGCCACAGATTTCGTCGCGGCGAAGGTTTTATCTTCGCCGCGGCGAAACCTGGAAATCCCCAATTCCTACAGTTCGCGTTTTTGCAGTTTTTTGTGTATAAACACTAATCCAAATCAAATCAAACGCACATACGTTCAACCAGGATATTAACCAACCAATATAACATTCATCAACACATTATTAAACCAGTTTATCATTTGAATCACTCATTCAACAGTGAATTTACAGATTTTTCAGTTTTAACAAAATCTGGGTTTTTCATGGCAGATTCATCAAGGCAGCATGTTATCAACAAATATATGTATCAACCATTCAATAACTGTAAATCTAGTACCCTAGGCTCTGATACCACTGTTAGGAAACGACCCGGTTGCGCAGCGGAAAATAAAAATTTTACAACCACGAATCGTTCCTTAGAACCCAAAATCAAGGCACAGATTTTACACATCAGAAGACCACCCGTTCAAGCGAACAATTTCGAGATTAAGCTAGCAATTATTGGAATGATTCAGCAGTCAATCCAATTCGCTGGGTTACTGAATGATGATCCCAACCTACATATCGCAAATTTCCTCGAGTTGTGCGACACATTCAAGCATAATGGGGTATCCGAGGATGCAATCAGACTAAGGCTTTTCCCATTCTCTCTACGGGATAAAGCTAAGGCTTGGTTGATTTCATTGCCATTTGGGAGCATCACGACATGGAATGAGTTGGCTCAAGCGTTCCTCACTAAGTATTTTCCACTCGCCAAGTCGGCCAAACTAAGGAGTAAGATTACCAACTTTTACTAACAAGATTCAGAGTCATTGTATGAAGCATGAGAAAGGTTTAAGGATCTCTTACGGAGGTGCCCACACCATGGTATACCAATCTGGTCACAAGTGCAAACGTTTTACCAAGGTTTGCTACCAACCATTCAAGCCATGATTGATGCTGCAAGTGGGGGAGCCTTGAACACCAAAACGCCAGAGGAAGCATACAATTTGATCGAGGTGATGGCGAACAACAACTATATGAGAACTCTAGAAAGAAATTCAATAAGGAGATCAGCGGGAGTGCACGAAGTTGACAGTTACACCGCATTGGCTGCTCAACTTTCAAACATCCAGAAGCAATTAGGTAATGTGTTAAAAATAAATGCAATTGAATCTTCTTCTCTAACATGTGACCTTTGTGCAGGAAATCATCCATCCAAAGATTGTTAAGAAGGGAACCCGTTTGCTCAGCCTGAACAAGCCAATTACGTCGATAATTTCCAAAGGGGGCAAGGAGTCCATATTCCAACACATACAATCCAACATGGAGGAAACACCCGAACTTCTCGTGGAGCAACAACAACGAGCATAAACAACCTCCTATTTTTCAGAATCAAGAGCCAACATCTAACTTAGAGAATGTGCTCACCAAGTTCATTGAAGAGACAAACAAGAGGTTTGAGAAGACTGACATCCTTGTCCAAAATCAATCAGCCTCTATTAGGAACCTTGAGACTCAAATTGGGCAGATTCATAACATATTAGCGGGAAGAGTTCAAGGGGTTTTGCCGAGCGATACAGAGAAGAATCCGAAGGAACAAGTATATGTAATCACCTTGAGGAGTGGAAGAAGTTTGGAAAATTTAGAGGGTGAAAAACCGAGGAAAGAACAAAACCTAAAGGATGATAGCCGCGGCGATGAAGATAGTGGCCGCAGCGATAAAGATGGTGGCCGCGACGGGCGTGAGATTGCGGAGAAATTTGTCAAAAACAGGGACTATCGCCGCGGCGATGATGATGGTGGCCGCGGCGAGCGTGATCTTGCTCCGAAAGCTTCTGAATTTTCAAATCATCAATGCGGCAATGAATCTAGTGGCTGTAGCGAGGTTGCATCTGAGCAGAAACTTCCTTCAAGCTAGGCAAACCTTTCATACCAGCTTGAAAAATCAAGCTCGATAAGCAATCGGTAATGCTCGGCAATGAATCCCTAGTGGTGTAGCGAGGTTGCATCTGAGCGAAACTTCCTTCAAGCTAGGCAAACCTTTCATACCCATAACAGTTGAAAAATCAGAAGCTCGATAAGCAATTCGGTAAGTTTATTGACATGTTTCGAAGTTTACATATTAATATCCCTTTTGTTGATATGCTAGAACAGATGTCGAAGTATGCGAAGTTTCTAAAGGAGAACCTCACACACAAGAGAAAATTTGAGGAACACGAGAAAGTTATGCTCAGAGGAATGTAGCGCGCTGATTCAAAAGAAACTACCACATAAACTACGAGATCCAAGGAGTTTTACTATCCTTTGTATTATTGGTAGTTGTTATTTTAATAAAGTGTTATGTGATTTAGGGGCAAGTATTAACTTAATACCGTTTTCCATTTACAGGAAGCTTGGATTAGGAGAAGTGAAGCCAACCACTATGTCTCTCCAATTGGCAGATCGATCAATAACATATCCTAGGGGGGTGGTAGAAGACGTCCTGATTAAGGTAGACAAACTGATTTTCCCAGTAGATTTCATAGTGTTAGACATGGAGGAAGATCGAGAAATGCCTTTAATCCTAGGACGACCTTGCCTAGCCACGGGTAAAGCATTGATAGATGTTCATCAAGGGAAACTAATCTTAAGGGTAGAAGATGAGCAAGTAGAGTTTAATGTTTTTGATGTTAAGAAGCGTCCATCCGACTTAGACACATGCTTTGAGATTAGTGTCCTTGATAACATAGTGAATAAAAAATTTGAAGAAAACTACCCTAGTTCACCCCTAGAGAAGTGTTTAGTCAACTCTAGGACTATGGAGGTTGACTTTGAGATGGTAGATGAACAACGATTAAAGCCCTATGGGAATGGTGAAATTAAGGATATGAGGCTTGGATTCTCCTAGATGATCCGGATTGAAGAAAATGAAAAGTCAAGCTTACGACTTTAACCAAGCGCTTTTGGGAGGCAACCCAAGCTTTTTATTTTTATTTTTCTTTCATTGATTAGTGTGTTATTTTTGCAGGTGCTAAGTTTCAAGTATGTTTATTTATTTTTTTCTCCTCTGTTTTGTGTAAATAATTTTGATGTTGTGGTTGTTTCTCTAAATTCATAAATTTAACATGTGACGTGTGTTTCCGATGAGGTGCACCGCAAGTTTCTTTGTTTTGATAGAATTAAAAGACAACAATGGAATGAAACGAGTTGGTGATCGAATTGTCATCGTATTCACACTTCACGATTGCAAAAGGGGGTCACTTTTCTTTTTTTCATATTCCTACGCTTAACATTGGGGACAATGTTGATTTTATTGGTTGGGGGTAGGAATTTAAGAAACTTAAATTGAGCAGAATTTTTGTATGGATTTAGAGGCAGTTTTATTTTTGCTCTTGGATGAAGTCATATGTCTATGATAGGAATGTGATTGCAATAACATAGAACTAATGGAGGACATTAATTTTTACTTTTGCCTACGGATGTGTGTGAATATCAATGACATTGAGTTGAGAACCTAGTGAACTGTGGATTGAAAGTGGTTCAGTCACCTACTTAGAGACATGTTATGTATGAAGTGTCCACGAACATTATTGTGATCTCAACAAACTCTAGAACTCACTTGATAATCACTTAAGGCGAAATCCTAGAATTCACATCATTTAGGAAATGATTTAGGCTGTTTTTGGACCGATTGAGCTTTTCAAGCCAACCTTTGTTATTGTCACCACTAGTTCGGCCTTTGAGCCTTTTAAACACAATTTAGCCTTGTTTTTCGTTCTTTGAACTTAATGTTTACTCTAGCCTGATTTTGAGCCTAAAACACAATCCCACCTGCTTTATCATTAAGAGATTTTATTGTTCTTCAAACTTATTACGAGTTTTGGTAAGAAAGTGTGGCTGTCACAACCCACGTATGCGAAGAAATTGGTTGGGGGTTGTAGAGTGTTTGTAAAATCAGTGGGGATGTGCATGTGTGCATGTGTGCATGTTTCAGCCTTCTTATTTTTATCATGTTGTGCATTAAAAAAAAAAAAAAAAAAAAAAAAAGGGAATTTTTTTGCCTAGTTTAAGGTATTTATTGAAACCAAAACCCGCCTTAAAAACTGCCTAGCAGTATTTGGCGACCTTTGGTATAACAACGTCACGTATACCTTAGACGCTTCTCCCCCGCCGCATTTATGGTATCAAAAATAAGAAAGATACAAGTTTGAGGGTTGTAAATTAGTGGACATATTGGTTGGTGGTTGAGAAGAAGTGGAGTTTGATTTGATTTTAGAGTTTGCATGAGGAAAACCAAGTTCTCTTACTTTGTTATTCCTATCATTTTCTTGGAACCCATACCCTGGCCTAAAGTTATAATCTTTACAAAGACCTATTGATCCAAGGTAATGTGAAATTCTACATTAGCGGAGAGTGATGTGAAAAGTGAGCCTATGGAGTTTGATTCCATGATTCACATATAAGTCATAACCCGAATACTGAGATCAAAATTTTGTTCATGAACGTTGTGCATAACACCATCTGAGTTTGTAGACTGATGGTTTGTGGTTGTATGGATGTTCTAGGGTCGATAACGAAAATGAAATTGATGTTTGTATTGTCTGTGAGTTTTAGGTGATTTTTAATTAATCTATTTATTTTGTGTATATGCAATTTCTGAGACGTTTTTATGAATTGATTCAAGACTTTTTGTTAGTTTTTTTTTTTTTTTCTTTTTTTAATGTTTTTGTTACTTTTGGAGTTTAGGATACGTTTAGTGGGGATGTTTATGGGTATCATCGCTGGAAACCCTCACGAGACTACAACTTGTCCAACTAGGGCCACCTAGGGGTTTAAAGGCTTGTTGCATACGCTAAATGCAATAGTGTCAATCTACAAAAGTGATTTAGGATAGTTTAGATTTAGGTTTTTAATTAGTTATTTTCTTGTCAAGCTTAGAGACTTATTTTATCGCTTGTTTTGCTAGGGACTAGCAAAAAGCTGGTTGAGGGTTGTGATAAGAGCTTGAATGTTTATATTTTGTTAGTGATTTAATTGGTTTATTTATGGAAAAATGTGTTTAAAGTGTGGAATTTGGATTATTTCTTTCATAAATACCATTTATGTGATCACGGGTGCATGTTGAGTGTTTTCAGGCTCAAACAGGTTGTTGAAGGGAAAAAAATGATGTCGATAGGATTCACGACGCGTAGGAACAAACGGCACAAGAATCAGGGTCGAAATGAGGGAGTTGTGGTACGTCGAAGATGTTACGGAAAATCTGGAAATTCTTCATTATGAGTATGCCTCGATGTTTCTATCATAACTTGAGCTGTAGAAGTCGGAATTTGATTATGCTGGTGGCGTTGGAAAGCTTATTCAGAGAACTACAATGTTTGTGTTTATGACTTCATCTAATTCTGAAGTTTACAGACACTTTGGACAGAAGGAACGATCACTGTGGCGACCATTCCTACCGCCGCGGCGATGGGTCACGGGTTTGTGTTAATTCATTACCCTAATCCGAATATGAATGGGTTAAGTTTTCTAATCTTTTTCCTAAGCACGACCAAGAACCCCAGGGATATAAAGGAGAGTTTTTAAGAAATTAAAGGGGACTTTTGGGGAGAAAGAAGAAGACGGCTATCAAGTTGGAGATCGAGATCCTGAGAGCTCTTGTTCAGCGCTTAGAGAAGTTTTTATCTTGTTCTTTCTTGAATTGATGTCATTGAATAGAATGATGGATTTTTTTATTTTCATTATGAACTAATTTTCTTTTCTAGGGCTAAGATGTAGCCCAGTTTATGAATATGTGTTGACTTGGATTGTTGTTAATTCTTATTGAGCTTTTAATTCTAAGTTTTATTATTGTGCATAATGCTTTCAATTCTCAAGGGCCCGAGAGTTGAATGATGTCATGGGTTAGGTTGAGATCGAGAGATGAAACCTGATTTGTCTTAGGTAATAAAACTATAGATTGAGCGAACGCTAGAGATAGGTTGTCGTGATTTGTGAGGCTCCGGTAAATTCCATAGAGCTTAAAGATCTCTTAGCTCCTAAATCCAACTTAGAGATATCTTAGGTTGTTGCTTAAGGGTTAATTTGCTAATTGCTCGAGAGAGAGTTAGTGGAACACTAGGAGATTTGGCTTTTAGAATACGCTTGATTAGGTTAACAATAGATGTCAATGCATAGGATTGAATTGGTGTGAAATCTATGCCCTAGGTCTAGTCATAATGATTTTTACTTCAAAGTGTTTACAAATTCTGCCTTTATTTAGTACTTAGGTCATAATCATAAACAATTATGGTCTCAATTTGGACTAGCTATAAATAAGAATAAACTCTACATTGTAATAAATTATAATTTTTCTAGATCTCGTCTTAAGGAACTTACCTCCACATAGTAATAATTATCTGTCTTTTGCAACAAAAAGAAAAAAAAAATATATATATTATGTTACATCAAAGATTTAAGAGATAAAATAAAACTTTTATCTAAAGTTATTACAGACAATGATTTATGGTTTAGAGTTGTTACCACATCTTTGAATTTGTGAGTATATGATAACTTGTCATCATGGATACCTTCTTGTTAAAGCTAAAATATTTCTAGTTTTTCAAATATGTTTAGAGTTTCTTGACGTGAAATTATGTCTATCTCTTTTATCAATGTCTATACTTGAATTTGACATGCTCCATTAATTAATTATTATTATAGTGCATACTTTACCACTATACCACTTACACTAAGTGTAAGTAAGTCAAAACAATAATTTTTATAACTACACATTTATTAGGTTATAACCTCCTCATAGTAATAAAATTAGTTTAGTCATACCATTATGTCTATAGAGAGGTTGTAACTTATTAGACATTAAATGAGATAAGGGTTACTATTCACATGGAAATATGTCAACAAACAACCTTGACAAGTGAGATCAGTTACTATCTTTCTACAAGGTCGTTCAACACTATGATGGTTTTACCGTATTATTTGTGTCCTTTGTTAAAATAATACTGGGGCTACGGACATTCTAGAATGGCCACCATTTGTGATCATAGGGTTCTCACTATCAAGATTTGAAGCACTTGATACTCTCGTCACGGTTTTATCATCCTAAGGACATATATCAATACATACAGATATGATTTACACGATATAAAATAAAATGTCTTTTATTGATCAATGAACATTATTACAAAGAGTTAATTATACAATAATTGATTGGTTTTAGGACATCTATTCTAACAACAAATACAAACGCAGGGAGTATAAAGATACAGAACAATGTAATGTGTTGGGTTCATTTTTATTTAATCGTTGTGGATTTTTTTATTCCTTAATTTGTAGTTGAGAATTAGAGAAAGCAATATTATTCTTTTTGATATTGAGCATCCTTTAATCATTATACTTTATACTAAGATTATAAAAAAATATATATATTTATCGAATTATACCATCTAAGTATAATTATGATGTAGTTTAATAGAAGATACAATATTGGCTTCTGGTAGTTTGGAGTCACTCTCTATCACAAATGCCGCAAGGTTTGTTCAATTCATAAATAAAATAATAATAAGCTCTAATTAATGAATAGATTATTAATAGATGATGTGAAGATTGAAAAAGAGAGTGTTATTGAAATAAATTTGAAAGTAAGATAATTATTTTCTAATTCTACTAATTTGGGGGTTAAAAAGTAATTTATTAATTTATTTATAAAGGACAGTATGGTAATAACCCCTTTTACACTTGTGTCCAAACCTGAAAATCGCTAACCATGTTAATTTAAGGGTAGGAATCTGGAATTATGAAACTAGGTGTGGGAACTTGCTATTTTGCTAAACCTTGGGTGGGAATATGTTGTTTACTATTAATTTATCATGCTAGTGATATACAACTAATCCTTTTTTAATTTATTTTTTATCAATCCTTTGAGACTGAACTTAATTAACATAAACCATATATATTTATGAGGCATAGTATTGAAAGTTTTGTGCACATTGCAGTACATGTATAGTATAACCTCTATAAATTAATAACTTTGGGATCATATAAGTTCTATTAATTAAAAGAGATCTTAATTAATCGATAAATTAATAATTTATTACTTTATAGAGTGTATTTACGATTCAACGAACATACATTTAATCAACTAAAAATTCATTGTATTTTACCAATCTAATCAATTGAATATAAATTAATCTACTAAATATACATAAAAGAATTAATTTAGATTCATTGTACTTATGTACTTAATTAAATAATATTCTTTGTAAACTCCCCTTGTGGCTGGATGGTAAATCCTTTACTTCTTGGGGTTAGCTATACCCAAAAGATCTAGTGTTTGAATCACAAGAGATGTTCCTATCACATTTGTGTAATTACCTTGATCCAATGGACTTGTAAGGTGTTTCATGATCTTGAGGATTAAGTAGGCTTCAATGTAGGTGCTTAATTAAATAATAATATATTTGTGTAATTACTTTGGTTCATTGGACTTATATGGTGATTTGTGGCCCCGAGGATTAAGCAAGCTCCAATGCAGGTACTTAATTAAATAATAGTATTCATTGTATATAATTACATTAATTTAAGATGCAATGAGAAAAATTAGAGATAAGATTCAACAAGATTTAAATTTCAAGAAAAAACAAGCAACAATAGTCATATATTAATAAAATATCATAGTCAATTAGCAAATTATATATTTATGATATGAATGAAACCACAGAGTTATGTAAGGTATTTTAGAAAAGTATTATTTTAATAATTTTTTGAAATTATTAATTTAACCTACTAACCGAAATTAGGACCATAAGAAATTATTATATAATAGAGTTTATTAATTTATGAGTATTAATTTATAGAAACTATACTGTATAATAACGAAGATCAGTCTTCAGAAATTCATCAGGCAACCACCTGCATTCAGATATTTCTGCTTGCAATCGACCTTTCACTTGAAGTATACCTGATAAATTTTTATTATTATCGTATGTGTGAATAATATATGCATATATTCATAAGAGTAGTACTAGGAGAACATTTATGATATTATAGGGATATCACATCACCATTACCCCAATCAATACATTTTTATTGGTCATTATATTTTTAAATGGTTGCTCATGGTACCTTTGTTTCAATCTTTTTCTAAGTAAAAAGATAGTTTTAAAAAAGTACATATAAAAAATAACAGTTGGTAAGACAACCCTAGCAATTAATTAGTTCATCGTAGTGGTTAATTAATTTGCTAAAAGAATCAAAATTGTGGTCATATTACATGAATCGGTTGTAATTATCAACTTACATCGACACTAATAAGGACTATAATTGAATGAATATATAAATTTGAAAAAGCTTAAAACAGTGCAGCCTTGGCCAAATTCGGAGCTATTCAAGTGTGCGGCCCCATGGACTCCATGTTAAGAAATATGGGTTATTTTGTTTTATTGTTTATTAAGGGTAGATTTGTCTTTTCATTATTTCCTTTGTTTAGCCTATATATATATCTTTGTATTTAGGTTAAATGATACTTTTGTATTCAATTGAATTGTGCAATATCAATGAAACCCTAGCCTCCTCTTTTTATTATTTTCTTTGGATTGTTTAACATGGTATCAGAGCAAAGTTTCATGGGACAAGGTTTAATCTTAAACACAGCTTGCACGGATCCAAATTTTTGGAGAGGGTATTCATTCAGTTTCTGCAATCTGATATTTCGTTGGTATTCATTCAATTTCGGCAATCTGGTATTTCGTTTTCCTTTCTTTTGCATTCTGGTTTCTTTGTTTTTTTTTTTAATATGGCTATTGAAAGAGACGATTCGCTTCAGTCTGTAAGTGTGAGGTGAGATGACAAGAATTATTCGTATTGGAGTTATGTGATGAGAAATTTTTTTAAGGGTAAAAAGATGTGGGGATATGTTAGTGGAACTTATGTGAAACCTAAGAATACTGAGGAGGGTTATGATGCTTTGATAGATGCCTGGGAAGCAAACAATGCAAAAATTATTACTTGGATTAATAATTCTGTTGGGCATTCCATAGGTACACAATTAGCGAAGTATGAGACAAAGAAAAGAGGTTTGGGATCATCTACAAAGGTTATTTACTCACCAAATTTTGCAAAGCAGTATCAATTGGAGAATGACATACGAGCGCTTCAGAAGAATATGAGTGTTCATGAGTTTTATTCTACTATGACAGATCTTTGGGATCAATTGGCTTTTACAGAATCTGCAGAATTAAAAGCATGTGGTGCCTATATTGCTCATAGGGAGCAAAGAACGGTTCAGGTCAGCTTTTTAACGGCATTCAGTGATTTTGAAGGACTTGGAGGTTCAATTTTGCATCGTTCTCCAATGCCTTCTGTTGACTCAGTTGTCAGTGAGTTATTGGCTGAAGAAATACGTCTTAAGTCTCATTCTGAAAAAGGAATTCTTTCTGCTTCGACTTCTAATCCTTCTGTTAGCAGTACCTTCGAAGCCAGTCTTTAATAATCAGAATAAACCTTACACAAGGGTTGCCTTCGACGAGTGTAGTTTCTGTAAGCAAAAAGGTCATTGGAAGGCTCAGTGTCCTAAGTTGAGACAGCAGAATCAATCGCAGCAGCAATCTCAAGCTTGGAAGCCTGTGGCAACCACACAATCTAATGCTCATAGACCACCTCAGGGTTACAAACCACCATAGTCTAATACTGCAGCAGTAGTTTCATTAGGTCCTTTCACCGATCCTAGTACTCTGGCTGAGCAATTTCAGAAGTTTCTCTCCTTACAGCCATAAGCTATGTCTGCTTCTTCTTCCGTAGGTCAGTTACCTCATAGTTCTTCAGGTATGTCACATTCTGTATGGGTTTTGGATTCTGGTGTTTCACATCATATGTCTCCAGATTCTTCATCTTTTGCTTCTGTGTCCCCTTCGTCTTCTATTCCTGTCATGACTGCTGATGGCACTCCTATGCCTTTAGCAGGTGTTGGTTCTATTGTCACACCTCACTTGTCTCTCTCTAATGTTTATCATATTCCAAAACTTACATTAAATCTTGCTTCTGTTGGTCAGTTATGTGATTCTGGTAATTTAGTCACCTTTTCCTCTTCTTCTTGTTATGTGCAGGATCTACAGTCTCAGAAGCTGATTAGGACAGGTCGTAGGAAGGGGGGACTATATATTTTGGATGAGTTAAAAGTGCCGCTTCTTCTTGCTACTAGTCGCGTCTGCCGCTACTAGTGTTGATTTGTCTTCTTTTCGTTTGAGTCCTTCTTCTTCTAGTTTTTATTTATGGCATTCTCGTTTAGGTCATGTTTCGTCTTCTCGTTTGAGATTTTTGGCATCCACAGGGGGCTTTAGGAAATTTGCAAACTTGTGATATTTCTGATTGTAGTGGATGTAAACTGGCAAAATTTTTAGCTTTACCTTTTAATCGAAGTATTTCTGTTTCTTCTTCTCCATTTGATTTGATTCATTCTGATGTATGGGGACCTTCTCCCCTTGCCACAAAAGGAGGGTCTCGATATTATGTTTCTTTTTATTGATGATCATACTCGTATTGTTGGGTTTATTTAATGAAACATCGCTGAATTTTTTGAGATATATACAGCTTTGCGAGCTCTTGTCAAAACTCAACATTCAGCTATTATCAAATGTTTTAGGTGTGATTTGGGTGGGGAATACACTTCTAATAAATTTTGTGAGTTGCTTGCATTAGATGGAACTGTTCACCAAACCTCGTGTACAGATACTCCTGAGCAAAATGGTGTGGCGAAAGAAAACATAGGCACATTGTTGAAACTGCTCGTTCTCTCTTATTGTCTTCCTCTGTTCCTAGTGTGTTTTGGGGTGAAGTTGTTCTTACTACTGTAGGTTTGATTAATACAATTCCATCTTCTCATATTTCAGGTTTTTCTCCTTTCGAAAAGTTGTAAGGGTATGCCCCTGATTATTCTTCCTTTAAAGTTTTTGGTTGTACTTGTTTTGTTCTTCGCCTCATGTAGAACGCAGCAAGTTGTCCTCTCGATCTGTTATTTGTGTCTTTCTTGGTTATGGTGAAGGTAAAAAGGGGTATCGTTGTTTTGATCCAATAACTCAGAAACTTTATGTGTCTCGTCATGTTGTTTTTCTTGAGCATATACCTTTCTTTTCTATTCCATCCACTACTCATACCTTGACTAGATCTGATCTAATTCGTATAGATCATTTTTCTGAGGATTCTGATAGTTTGTCATCTCAGGTTCCTAGTATCGATCATTCTCGCAGTATCGACACTTTACTCTCCAAAGACACCCAAGCTCCTCTTCTCCTATGGTCACTCAAGCTTGTCGAGATTGTGGATCCACCTCTACGTCAATCCATACGCATTCGTAAGTCCACAAAGTTACCAGATTTTGTTTATTCTTGTTATTCTTCATCTTTTGCTTCTTTTTTAGCTTCTATTCATTGTCTCTCTGAGCCCTCTTCCTATAAAGAGGCAATTCTTGATCCTCTTTGGCAGCAAGCTATGGATGAGGAACTTTCTGCTTTGCATAAGACAGGTACTTGGGATTTGGTTCCTCTACCTCCTGGTAAGACTGTTGTTGGTTGTCGTTGGGTGTATAAGATCAAGACTAATTCTGATGGATCTATTGAGCGATACAAAGCTAGGTTGGTTGCAAAAGGGTACTCTCAACAAGATGGTATGGATTATGAGGAGACATTTGCTCCCGTTGCAAAAAATGACTACTATTCGTACTCTTATTGCAAGAGCTTCGTCGCTGGCATATCTCTCAACTTGATGTTAAAAAATGCATTCTTGAATGGAGATCTTCAAGGAGAAGTTTATATGGCGCCCCCTCCTGGTGTTTCACATGATTCTGGGTATGTTTGCAAGCTGAAGAAAGCGTTATATGGTCTTAAACAAGCACCTCGTGCTTGGTTTGAGAAATTTTCTATTGTGATCTCTTCCCTTGGATTTGCTTCTAGTAGTCATGATTCTGCTCTTTTTGTTAAGTGCACTGATGTAAGTCATATCATTCTGTCTTTATATGTTGATGACATGATTATTACTGGTGATGATATTGATGGTATTTCAGTTTTGAAGACAAAGTTAGCTCAATAGTTTGAAATGAAGGATTTGGGTTCTCTACGATATTTCTTGGGTATTGAGGTAGCCTACTCACCTAGAGGTTATCTTTTCTCTCAGTCGAAATATGTTGCAGATATTCTTGAAGCGGGCTAGACTTATGCGATAATAAGACTAGTCCGATACTCCGATTGAGGCGTTAATGCAAAATATTCTTCTTCTGATGGTTTACCTTTGTCAGATCCTACTTTATACCGTACTGTTGTTGGGAGTTTGGTATATCTCACTATTACTCGTCCAGATATTGCATATGCTGTTCATGTTGTTAGCCGCTTTGTTGCTTCTCCTACTACAGCCTATTCAAGCACTGTCTTCGTATTTTGCGGTATCTTGGGTACATCTTTCGTAGTCTTTTATTTCCATCCACCTCTTCCTTGGAGCCGCGTGCATACTCGATGCCGATCATGGCGTGATCCCACGATCGCAAATCATATCGGTTTCTATCTTTTGGGTGATTCTCTTATTTCTTGGAAGAGCAAGAAACAATCCATTGTTTCTCAATCTTCAACCGGCGTAATATCGTGCTATGGCATCTACTACCAAAGAGATTGTTTGGTTACGTTGGTTACTTGCAGATATGGGCGTTTCTTTTTCTCATCCCACTCCTATGTATTGTGACAACCAGAGTTCTATTCAGATTGCTCACAACTCGGTTTTTCATGAACGAACTAAGCACATTGAGATCGATTGTCACCTTACTCGTCATCATCTCAAGCATGGCACCATTACCTTGCCCTTTGTTTCTTCTTCTTTGCAGATTGCATTTCTTTACCAAGTCGCATTCTATTTCCCGTTTTCGCTTAGTTGGCAAACTCGATGCTTGTAGCCGCCGCATCGTGAGTTTGAGGGGAGATGTTAAGAAATATGGGTTATTTTGTTTTATTGTTTATTAAGGGTAGATTTGTCTTTTCATTATTTTCTTTGTTTAGCCTATATATATATCTTTGTATTTAGGTTAAATCATACTTTTGTATTCAATTGAATTGTGCAATATCAATGAAACCCTAGCCTCCTCTTTTTATTATTTTCTTTGGATTGTTTAACACTCCCATCACCACTTCTTCATCTGCCCATTTACTGAAACTCTTTGGCGTTCTATCCAGGTTAAAGGAAGATTTAGTGGCCCGAATTAAGGATGGGACACCATTGTTCATTGGTGTGCTGGTAGATTTAAAGGAAAAGGTATTTGAATGGTCATACGAAGGTTGCTTCTTGGGGCTGTGGTTTACTTTATCTGACAAGAGCAGAATTTTAGAATTTTCAAAGGCCAGGCAAGGAGTCGAGGGTGTGTGGAGAATCTGATCTTCAAAACTGTTAGACTTTGACTGCTTAGTCTCTCTTTCAAGAACAATGCTCATGTCCATCAGGTTGTGGAGTAATGAGACTAACCCATGAGCTGTATAAGGGAGGGAACTAATAGAATTGTCTGATTTTCTAACTTTTTCTAAGTTTTGGCACTTATGCATTTCCCTTGTTTGGGTGTTTTGCAGGACTGTTACTCATTGGCGCTCCAGTTCCCTCATCTCTAGAAGCATTATAGAGCCAGGCAAGCTTAGTTCGGGTGTTGCTCGGCTGGATGTTTAATGGACGGATGTTGTGTACAGCTTATGACTTTTTACACCATCATCCGTTTTCTCTTCTGCCCTTGGGTGTACTCGTTCTTAAGTTGGCTGGGCTTTTGCGGGTCATGCGGTTTGCAAAGCCTGATAGTTCTGCTGCTGGTCTGTGGTTCACTGTACAACATCTGCTGATTCTTTTTGCTATGCATTGGGCTTTTGGTGGTTATTATTTGTGTATAGATTGCTTTTATTGTTTCCCAAAACCTGACCTGTTTTTGTGATGCTGGTCTGCTTATGTGTATGCTTCATCGAGACTAGTTCGTTGGTTCATAGGGATTTAAATCCGTGCCTCTGTTCGATGTTTTTTCTTGATCATTGGGCATGTCAAGGGCACCCTACTTTCTAAGGGACCTCCTTGGTGGTCTCATTCTTTGTTCTTTATATATATATATATATATATATATTTTTTTTTTTTTTTTCTAAAGTTGTGTCCTTGATCATTTTATTACCGCTGAAGATGGGTTTAATTTATATATCTTAATTAATTAATGTTCATCACTGGATTCCAAATCACTAAAGTGTAGTAGGTATGACGTGTCAATTCATAATGGTCCATCTTAATTTCTAACTACTGACTGTATTACCACTAAAGAGGGGTTTTATTTAATTACATTAAGTGATAAAGGTGTGAAAAATAAAGAATATCTGCACCTTAGTGGTCTTGCACTGATCATTTAGTCCCTTTAAAATATATTTTCTACCGATGCCCTTTGAGACTGAACTAACGATGAACAATCATATATATGATTGTTTTGCGCAAAGTACTGCATTGTAGTCAAGGTCAGTCTTCCAAAATTCATCTGCCAGCGGACGCCCTTCAGATATTTTGCCTGCAATCAACCTTTCATTTGAGGTATCTCTTGTCAGTTTTTCAGAATCCTTTTCCTTGTATGTATGAATACCGTATGCATATATTCATAAAGTAAGTATACAATTTAAATTGTTGTACAGAAACTAATTTGACATGACTCATTTATTGTTATATCATTCATCTATATTTATGGAATCGAGTTTTTATATGCATCCATTCATTCAAGTGAGTTTGTATGCAAAACTATTATTCTATTCAGAATCAATATCTAGCTAACTTGTATCTAGTGTTTTCATGGATAATACCAACATGATTGCATTTTATAAGGCAAATCAATCGCTTCTTAAAACTAAATCATTTTTATATCTAATATTAGTCTAAAATGATATAATAGTAGACAAAACTTGGTTTAAAATGTACATGTAAATAATATAGAACAAATAACAATGATGTGTATTTAATGATATTTCTCGTATCCCTCCTAAAGCAACTATCAACTCAATCTCATGTTTGTATAGTTTTCTATTTTATTATTTTCCTTTTCTTTTCATCTTTCATTTTATGAAGTTAATAAATTAATCTATTTTATTATTTTCATTTTTTATAACAATTTCCTAAATTTTCATTCACCTTCACAACTTCCTAATCCAGAAAAACCCACCAATTTTGCAACAGCCAAAATCCAACCCAAGAAAAATACAAACCCGAAGCCTGCAGAACATAGAATATCCAGAAACATGTGAGCAGAGAACGATTCCGTCAAAACCTAGAAACAAAACCCACACACTTGTTGAACAACTTTGTGCTATGCAACGGAAACATAAACTCTAACGCTAGCTTATTGAATATAATAATACAAGTAGTAAAGCATAAATAAATTGCCAAAATTAAATGCAAAAATAAAGAATACAAGAAATTAACAAGGTTCGGTATTAAAACCTACGTCCTCGAGCGCTGCAAAAGAAAACTCCACTATCTCCAAACAATATTACAAATATTTGGGCAATACAATAAATACCCAAAACAAAGGGGAGATACAACAAAACTTACAAACTAAAGAGTCCTTAAAGAAAGAGCCCTAAACAAAAGAAGTATAATGGAATTACAACTTGGGATGCCTAATAACAATGATATGGGTCCTTATATATAGGCCCCAAAAGTTTCCCACTTTTCAATCCTAATCAATGTGGGACAAACAACCTTTTCTTAACCTATTACATATAAGTCCCTAAACATTTCTCTATTATCATTTCTACCCCATGTGATTTTGCTAAAAGCCATTTTTCAACACTTTGAATCAATTCTCACACGGAATTACTTTACAATAATAATAAAGAAAAACCCTTAACGAATTGATCAAAGAACATCAACAATTAAATCTGGAATCTCGATTACACTTTAACACTTCTATGCAAACAAAAAAATAAATAAAAATCTCTCAGCAACTCACACGGGCAAATATTGATTCTGAGTTTCTTCTGCTAATAATAGGAATAGTTTGATGGATTGGCTTCAGTAGTGACGGAAGTTGTGGAAATCGAAGGTTTGAAAACAAAACATATCGGAAATCAAAATATCTTTGAGACTTGACTAAGAAAAAAAAAATCAAAAATAGATTCAAGCTTCCATCTCAGAGCAAAAATAAATTTCAGACTAAACATCATTAAATGTTAAAAAAAAAAAAAAACTGCACAAAAACCCACTGCCCTTACACCTTTAACTGTCACGGCAACACTGATGAATTTGTTCCGGGTTCTGTATTCTGTGATGAGAAGAAAGCCAGAGGGAAGTGAGAAGAGAAGGAAAGAGAGAAAAGAAAATAGAGAGGGAAGATATAGAAGAAAAGAGAGAGATTGTAGAGAAGAAAGAAGAAAGAAAGAGAGAGAAAACCGCCGGCCGTCACTGCCGGCATTTTTCTCCCTCTTTAAGATGAAAAGTGATGAACGAAGATTAGAAGAATAGAGTAAGGGACGGAAAGACAACTGAAAAAAAGAAAAAGAATAAGAGAGAAAAAAAACCCTCAACCTTTTTTATATGTTTTTTAATTTTTTACAACCATATAAGTAGCCTTTATGTTTGAGATTACAAACATAAAGGCTATAATTTATTGATTAAGATAAATAAAAATAAAAAACTGTTATTTTATAAAAAAATAAAAAAATAAAAACTTATTTTATCATACCCATATTCTCAACTCCATTTTTTTTTTCTTCTTCATTGTCATACACACCGTCACAAGCCCCACCAACCCACCTTCCCCAGCCTCCACATTCTACGCAGCAGCCACACCCTATCCTAATCCCCTTTTACGTTTTCGTTTCGGGTATTGTAATAGTTGATTTTGATATTCATTTTGCGGTGGTTTTCTGTGTTGATTTGGGTAAAGAGAGATTGTTTAAAAACTTTATGGTCTGATATTTTGTGTGCTGATTTTGGTAAGTGTGGTGATTGGGGATCTATTAGGGTAAGAAGATTGGCGTGATTTTGTTAGTGTCTTCTATGTTGGTTTGAATAAGAGCATGATTTTGTGTGTTGATTTGGATGAGGATGGAGATATTGTGTGTTGATTTAGGTTAAAAGATTGATATTGGGCATGTATATTGCAAGTGGTGGAAGACTCCAACATTGTATACATACAAAACAATGATATATATTTAATGATATTTCTTTATTTCTCTATCATATACCTCCTAAAACTTGTATCAACAAAATCCCATGTCAAACCCTAATGGGTTGGTGTAGTAGTAAAAGGAGTTTGTTCTTTTTATTGACTTCCTTGATTCAAACCATCTTGAGACCATTTATTATAATTTGTGGTTTACCTTAGAATATTGAGTGTTTAAGGGTTTAATAGACTCTGTAGATTAGTTAAGGTACGTGTAAGCTAATCTGAACACCCCAATCATCCAATAAAAAAAAAAAAAAACCCATTTCTCAAATTTAAAGTCAGGTGATTAAAAAAAAAAAAAAAACAAGGAAATGTGAATGAGATAGTTTGTTATAAGGATTCATTCTAGATTACGTAATTTACTTGTGCTTCATGCACTATTAGATGCGAAAATGCATGGGAAAAATTTAGAATTCATTGTGTATTTACAGCATCTCTTATAACAAAAATAAATCCCATTTACTTAGGAGACATGGAGCCAACAAATGGAAATTCAATTCCTGAATCAATGGAAGGTGAAATAACTATTGATATGCTGCCGCAAGATGCGAACCAAAGCGAAGCCAGGCCATCATCTGTGGAACTAAATACGAAGCATATTTCACCTACTGGTTAGCTCGCTCATAACAATAAACAAACACACACATATATAGAGAATTTTTCTCTTATCAGTACATCTGAGAATTTTTATCATCATTATTTTAAGTTTGAGAAATTGGATTTTATTGGTGGTTGGGATTTATCTAGATAAAGAAAACATTTAATATTATAGTTGTACAAAATTTAATTTTCTCTCACCTTATCTTTTTCACTCTCTCTCTCATAAATTCTGTATGGTAACTAATTTTAAATATGAATGAATATTAATCTAACGCCTCAAATTTAATGTCGTGGTTAAAGAAAATATCAAGATGTCTTGATAAGAGAATATATATATAATCTCATATGTTTGTCGCTTTAATAGATAGCACAAAACCCCAGCCGCTCCATTAATAACTGTTAATAAAAATCTATTAGTTGTTACCATTTAAGTAGTGTTAGGTTTACAACTCAATCTCCCAATCCTTGATATGACAGTTCACAATTACACAGATAGGATCCATAACAAACAAGCAAGACCCATTGACCGATCTCAAAATCCAATCTCATAACCTTGTCTCACATATTCCATTTGTGTTTATACCAAGGTGCATTACATATTCAGAATTGAAAGTTTTAACATAATCATGATTAGAATCATTTTTGTTTGATCAACAGGTTGAATTACAAGTCCACTTCCACTCCCAAATATTAACATATTAAATCAAAAAAAAGAAAAAAAACGACAAACATATGGAGGTTTTCTGTATATATTTATGTTTCAAAATGTCTCTGTTGAAAGGAAACGCTGCAGTGATGAAGTAATTCAATTTTAATTAGGTACGCGATTCTTAAAAACACTGCCTTTCTTCATTTTAAAGGCTAAAGGTTATAATTTTTTTTATGATAACGTAAAATAAAAAAGGGTTACCTAAAATATTTCACACAAATTTCAATGTAAAAAACAGAAAAACTGAAATTTAGTATCAAGTTAGCTAATGCGTAGCTTGATATTGTACTTCTGTAAGTACATGATATTATGGTGTATTTACAGAAGTAGGTGGGATCAAATAAAGCAAAAAATTATGGTGTATCTTTTTGTGACCTTTGAGATTTATTTGCACTTGTTATTTATTAAGTTGAACGTAATTTCCTAATTTATATAAATTTAGGTAAAGGGACTGTACCCTTGATGAGAGGAAAGAAAAATCAGGAAGAAAAAAGTTGAAAATTTATAGGAGTATTTAGAATATGAAAATGCATGGTAAAAATAATTAGAATGCAAGGGAGAGACACTTCAACTAACCAATGAATCAACAGAAGTTCCCTTCATTTGTTGACAGATATTAATCGGCAGCAGCAAAATCTGGAACAAAATATTGAGTGGTTGCCTTCCCGTCATTTGCTGACTGGTTAGCTCTCTCTCAAAAGAAGAAACAATGACACGTATTTTAATTTTATATGTAATATTCATCCAATTTATTTTTTGATTTTGAAGATCGGAGCCGAGATAAGGACAAATTACGTTTGGATCTTCTTAACGCTGCACTAGAGGGAAATATTGATGCAGTTAAAAGTCAGTTAAATAATCCTCTGTTCAGTGATTCTTCATCAAGCCCATTAAGCGCCGCTTCATCACCAAGCCCTTTCAATGTTGCATTAACAGAGTATTATGTCTAAAAAGTCACGCCTATATCAGCCCAATTAATGTCTCTTTATACTAGCTGTCAAGCTCATATCTTCTCAAAAATATTCACATCAACCCTATCTTATTTCAAAGAGATGAATGGACAAAAGCCTTCCATATGTCAAAGCAACTTACAAAACACTCATTACATTGAGTGTTTAGGTGTATGAACTGGCACTTCTCTTCCCGAAGAGGGAGGCTGGGTATATGAGAGCTAAAGCATAGATTTAAGCTTCATCTCATTATTTCTCTCTGTAAACACTGTATTTTTTCATCTTTGTATGCCTTACGGGCAATATCATAGAAATAGTTAGAGATCAATAAAATAACAGTGGACGTAGGATTCGCTTTTGAGCATCCGAACCACTATAAAAACCCCTTCTTGCCAATCTTTTATTTATGTTTCTGTAGTATATATAGCCTCAGCATCATATTCAAATCTCATGAATCCATCACGTGTGTCTCCCCGAGTCGCCGCGTTTCCCACGTGCGAGTCGCGTCCCAAAATCAAGCGTCCAACAATTTAGGCCCATGCGGTGTTCGATTCTCAAACCTGCATCCAAGTTCCCTGATGGCGTGCTCAGATCTCAAACCCACGTTAGAATTCTCCAACCGTGTGGCCAGATCTCATGCGTTAGAGTTCTCCAATCGCGTGGCCAGATCGTAGATCGTACGCGTTAGAATTCTCCAATCGCGTGGTCAGATCGCAAATTGCACGTATCAGAATTCTCCAATCGCATGGCCAGATCGCAGATCGCACACAGTGGAGTTCTCTGATCGCGTGGCCAGATCGCAGATCACACACCCAGGTCGTCCTAATCCTCGGCTTCAGATCGTTAATCTTTAGCTTCAAATCACATGTTCAGATCGCTGATCACATGCTGAGATCGCTGATATTTTATGCTTAGGTTGATCGATGTGCTAGCCTGAGCTCGCTGCGTCATCGAGCTCGTGAGCTCAGGATGTGCTTATCGCGAGTCGCAGGTTGAGCTTACTCAGGTCGAGCTCGTTATGCTCAGTCGAGCTCGTTGTGCCCAGCTGCCGAGGTTGAGCTCGTTATGCCCTCGTCCGAGCTCGTTATGCGCCTGAGCCTGAGCTCGTTATGATCTCTCAGGTCGAGCTCGTTATGTGCTTAGGTCGAGCTCATTATGTGCTCAGGTTGAGCCTAGGTCGAGCTCGTTATGCTCTCAGGTCAAGCTCGTTTTGCTCTCAGGTCTAGCTTATTATGTGCTCAGGTCGAGCTCATTTTGCTCTCAGGTCGAACTCGTTATATGCTCAGGTCGAGCTCGTTAAGCTCTCAAGTCGAGCTCGTTATGCTCTCAGGTCGAGCTCGTTATGCTCTCAGGTCGAGCTCGTTATGCTCTCAGGTCGTGCTCGTTATGTGCTCGTTATGCTCTCAGGTTGAGCTCGTTTTGTTTTCAGGTCGAGCTCCTAACTGATCACGATCAGCTCCTAGCTCTTAGCACTCAATCGCGCCAGGAATAGTTTGAGCTCTTCAGTTCGAGACCGCAGTCATTCAAATCAAAGACTTAAGTTTCTGAAGCGCGATTACGCACTTCAAAAACTGGGGGGCTTCTGTTATGCCCAAAAAGTCATGCCTATGTTAGCTCAATTAATACCTCTTTGTACTAGCTGTCAAGCTCATATCTTCTCAAAGATATTCACACCAACCTTATCTCATTTCAAAGAGATGAATGGACGAGGGCCTTCCATGTGTCAAAGCAACTTGCAAAACACTCATTACGTAAACATTGTATTTCTTCATCTTTGTATGCCTTACGGGCAATATCATAGAACTAGTCAGAGATCAATAAAATAACAGTGGACGTAGGATTCGCTTTTGAGCATCCGAACCACTATAAAAACCCCTTTTTGCCAATCTTTTATTTATGTTTTTGCAGTAGGGCAAGGACTACAAGGACATATCACTGATCCTCGTTTCCAAGCCGCGGAGGGGCGACCTCTATGTTCCAGGCTGGCCGTCAACTTCCTGTTCCTCCTGGTCAGGCATAACCACCTCAGGGACATAATCCGGATGATCTTTCGGATCGGGCCCCTGAGCCATCTCCTCGCCTTCAGGGCCTCAGGGCCAAAGGCAGGCTTGCCTCTGCAGATTTCGCCAGGGAAGGTCGACTGCATCCATCTCACGGTTCTTCGCCTGAAGAGCAAAGATGGACGTGATCGTCCAATCCATAGCCTTGTTCTCCATTTTCGCCTCCTGCCTTTCCATCTCCGCGGTTAGCGAGGCAACGTGACCCTGAGCGAAGTGAAGCGCGGCCTTGAGCTTTGTTTGTTGCCTCAGTGGCCTCCCACAGGTTGGCCATTTCCTGCTAGGCCCGCATGGCTCGTTCAGAGGAGTTCTACAACGCCTGATCCTTTTCTCCAGCCTCCCTGGAAAGCCTAGCCACCGTCCGCAGGAGCTCCTTCACCTCCTCGCCACGCTTGTCCAGTTCGGTCTTCTGGAAGTCCACTGTGCGGCGAGCAGCGTCCCTTTTAGACATGAACTGGTCTGCCTGAGCAATGGACGAATCCCTATCAGCTCGCGTGGCTTCTAGTTCCCGCACGAGCCGAGCATTCTCCTCCCGCAGCTTGACCAATTGCTTAGCATACTCTAGCGGGGCCTTCTACTGAGACATGTGCAGGGAAAGCAAAGCCTACACGATATAATAAAGAGTTAGCATATTTCCGTTTAAAAAAATAAAGGTCCCTAACCAGGACAGCTCATTTACCTGGCTGAACAGCTGGAACGATGTGGACAATAGTTTGATAGAACTGGATGTTAGAAACTGCTCGAACGACTCTATGAGCCCACACTCCAGGAGTGTTAGGACCACCTTCTGCAGATGGTCCGGGAGATAGGCCATTGACTCTAGAACGAGCGTGCTGACGCCCTCGGCAGGTGGAGCTTGACCCGCGGGTTCTTTACCCGACATCCTACCGGGGACTACAGCCACAGGCCATGGCGACTGATCGATGGAAATGCTAGTCACGCCCTTAGGCGGCCCTCCCTAGCCGAATGCTCGGTAAGTCTGTGACCTCTTGGGCTGAATGCCCACACTTTCCCCCTCGGACTCCGTCTCCTCGGTCCGGATTTGCCGCCTCTTCTTTGGCCTCGAAGCCATTGTCTTATGCTTCAGCAACAGCTGGGCTGGAGGAACTTCATCAGTCGGGTGCCGGAGCACCCTCCCCACCTATGCACCTGACAAGGTGGATTGGACTGCGGGATCAGCCCTGCCTGGGTTCGGTGGTTCTGGTAGTTCGCCTCTGGGGAAAAGAAATTTGTCCTTCACAGGGCGACTTGGACATTCTGAGAGGCATGGTCGCTGCATGTGAACGTTAGTAAAACAGTTCGCTACAAAAAAAATAGTAACAAACGAACAGTCGAAACTTACTCGGTAGAGGTTCTAACACTACGGACTCATTGAAAAAGCCGTACCTCCGTAAGTTCTCCGTTGTCACGAGCAACCTTGCGTCGTGTTTCTCCTTGGGCAAAAAGCCAAATGCTACAATCCTGTCCGGGTCCGTGAGTAGATTAAGACTGGTCGTACTGTTAACTATCAAGGAAAACAAACGGCTCGGTAGGAAAAAGCAAAAATTGAACTGAACTCAGAAGGAAAGAGAACCTACTCGGATCTTGAAAACGGCTAATGTCGTCATAACGAAAAAAGAAAAAATTGGCGTCGTATGCTCCTGCATTGCTCGGATAACTATGTATCCCAGCCTGTATTGTGTTTCGCCTGGACAAGTACTAGGAATTCTTGTCCTTGCTCCTCTTCAAGACATACGAGCAGCAGAGCTCAACCGCGGTTAGCTCGCCTAGCCCATTCTCCCGACACGAAATATACATGGCAATGGCGATCATGTATGCGTTCGGGATAAGCGACATCGTTGCGATCCCGAAATGGTCGAGGACCGACCTGGTGAAAGGGTGGAAAGGAATTAATCCCCCACCCTTAAAAATGTCTTCGGAGATCGCGGCGAACCCACGCGATGGATCCCGAGCAGTGTATGCCCTCTTGTGAAAGACATCTACCCTGACAGGGAACTGGCTAACTACCCTTTGCAGCTCGTTGGCGGTAAGCACTGAGTAAATTTCTCGAGGGGGGTCCACGAGAGCACCCTCTACGGGCAAGTTAGCCCCTTTCTCGGCTCTGGTCGTTGGGGGGTCCATTTTGCAATCTGCAAAAGCGACAAAAAAGTACCATTCAGTCTTCGTACATTTTCATACGATGACGTGGACAAAGTTTCCCTCCTTAAACCCATAAAACCTTAACAGCATACTTAGAGCCTTCAGCTACTTCGACCCGATGGAGAACATTTCGTCTCCGATAAGCCGCCGATGAACAACAATCGCACAGTGACTGTCAAAAGTTAAAAGACATTAAAGATAAAAATGACGTCATCTTTACCTCTGAAAATGAGAAGGATTGATTCTTCTGTTCCAAATATCAAGCGAACGCCGCTCTGAAAAGCAAAGAATCAAGACCGGCAAAGATTTCTTGCTCTCTGAAAATGAAAATGTTGTGGCTTCATCTAAAGAAGGTTTGAGGCTTTTATAGTGGGGGAAATGACGCTTTGGTTTCCCGAAATCAAACGACGTTTGAGCAGAAAATGCATCTTACCGTTGATCGTGACCACGCATCACGTATCAACGAGGAAGAGTGACCGTCATGCCTCAGGAAACCAGACTGTCACCCCCTCCCTTTGAAACGCTCAAGCGATGGCACGATTTCCCCTTTTTTCGCATTTAATGCGCCCATTGCCACATTAAATGCCCTGATAAAGAACGTCGTTTCGGCATGTTTCACATTTAATGCGCACAATTGGCATTTATTATGCACAGGACACGTTTGTCAGAACAAAGAGCATTTAATTTAATGCGCCCACTGCTAAAGATGCAACGGATATCTGAAGAGGTCGTTACTAGCAACACTCTTCGTCACTAGTCGTGAGGCGACGCGACTTTGCGAATCTCATCGGTCGTGAAGCGTCTTGATTGTCCGACCCTAACCTCGCGACATTCGCAAAGTGACCTAATTGTTTGGCTTGCGACAATCGCGAAGCAATGTGAAACCTACTACGAAGCAGCATGGCCATTCGTCCTAAAAAGTTGCTAAGTCAAAACAAGTCGGGGTCACCACTAGCATCGAGCACCCGAGGCCATGTCGCTGGCCATGAGGTTGCAGATCCTCAACTACTCGGGAATCCCGATCTCCTTCACAAACAGGTCGTAGCGACCATCGTCTCTTCAAACACCAAATTGAGGCATTTATAGTTTCCAAGGTTCGATTCTCAAACCTTAAAAACTAGGGGACTTCTGTTATGCCTAGGAAAATAGGGCTGACGTGGCACCCAATTAAGTGCAAATGGTCAGACATCGGGAAGAGGTCGCTGACATCCTAGCGCAGCTGCATCGCGTGATTATGCAAGCAGCACCCTCTTGTCAGTATAGTGGGTGCGCGCCAAACTGAAGAAAGGCTAGAGGATGTCCACATGTCCTATCCCTACAGTAAATCGCGTGAATCACTCTAGAAGGTGGGCAATGTGACATAAAGAAGGATTTGCATGGATAATCCCACCAACTGACAGATTCAATAATGATAACCTTAATCCATCCCACTATAAATTGGGATCTCTCCTCTCATTCAAGGGATTGGCTACTCTGTCTCTAGAATATACAACATTTGATACCTTGTATTATCATTGATAAGTCAGTTCGCTAACGCGACCTGACTCCTATCATTAATACAAACATCAGTGGATGTAGGACTTGCTGATTTAGCATCCGAACCACTTTAAAAATCTTTTCTCACTGCATTTACTCTCAATATTCTTACTTTCACGTGTGTCTTCTGGGCCAACCCAGCATTTCACACGTGCTTTTCGTTGATGTCAAAATCACGCATCAACACAGAGAAATCTGAAACTATTTTCCATGTAGCAGCAGGAGCAAATCAAACTAACTTTGTAGAGAAGATGATTGATGAGATATCATCAGATGACCTCAAGTTGCAAAACGTAAAAGGGAACACTGCCTTCTGTTTTGCTGTTATGGCTGGGAATAAATCAATTGCCAAGAAAATGTTGGAAAAGAACCGAGACTTGTTGACAATTCGAGGTGCCTGTAATTTGACTCCACTAAATCTGGCTGCTATGTTTGGAGAAAGGAAAATGGCGTTATATTTATACCGGCAGTATCATAAAGGGGCACTGACATTAGGCGACAAAAAACAATTATTTTTTGATAGCATCGATACTACTTTGTACGGTAAGTATTCACATTTTTTTTTTCTTGCTTGATTTTAATCTTAAATTTTTTAATCTACATCTATTATATAGCATGCATAACATGATATAATCATCATGTATTAATATCTGTTTGGATAAAATAAGTAAATTCACTAAGTACATATAATGATGGAAGTAATTTGGTTAACTTCTGAATTTTTCTGTAAATGAATCAAAGCTCTCTCTCTCTTTTCTCATATATATCTACTGAATTTATGTATTATTTTGAAGATATTGTATCATTTGGAAAATGTAATTCATAATAGCCCTTAATATACTTGTAATATATAGTGCCCTTGCTTTCTAAATTGTGGGTTACATGTGCTAAAAATATTTGGATGAATTTCTTAGATCTTGGAAGGGCATTGCTAGAAGATGAAGATTATAATGATAATGAATTGGCTATTACTTACTACGAGCATGGCGATCGACGATCTTCTGACACCCTTGCATCGGTTGGCTTTGACTCCCTTTCATCTGTTGGACCAAAATAGCAGAAGTAAAGAAACAACCTTATCAAATAGAGCTCTAGAGTCTGTCAAATGTCTTTGGGAGAAAATATTAGAGATAGCAGGCCAAAAGAGCAAAAGTGACGAAACAACTTTATTAAATCAAGCTCTAGCGTTAGTGGAATGCCTTTTTGAGAAAATATCCAAGGCAAAGCGCGACCAAGTTTGGGATTACTTTAAATGAGCATCGTGATTTATTATTCAAAGCAGCTCAATTGGGGAACTTCAAATTCTTGGGTAAAGTCATCGAACTTTATCCTGATTTGGTTCATCTTAAAGATGATAAGGAATGGACCATATTTCACATTGCAATTATAAATCGTCATGATAATTTGTTTAAGTTAATAAATTAGATAGGTTTCAACAAACAGTTGGTAGCATCTTATGCAGACATCTATGAAAATAATTTATTACATCTAGCTGTGAAATATCTAGATCCAAGACCACTGAGCACAGTGCCAGGTGCAGTTCTAGAAATGCAACAAGAGTTACACATTTTTAAGGTGAACATTTTTAGAGCTTTTTTAGTGTCTTATTATTTAATTATCATTATTTTGTACCTTTACTTGGAGAAAATACAAATTACTGATGACTCTTGATTAAAGTTTCAATTAAAATATATATCTTATGATTATAATTTGACTTTTTAAATAAAATTAATACTAAAGATAGAGTTGAATTCCAATAGTAATGAATTTATAATTAAAAAACGAAGCTACCAACTTCGTTTTGTGTAAAATTAATGATTCATATTAATGATGTAGGATGTTGAAAAGCTTGTAATGCCTTCATTTAAGGGGGTGTTTGTCTAAGCTTATGAAAATTAGCTTATAAGCAACAAGTGCTTATATTGTTGCTTATAAGCTAATTTTAGCTTATAAGCATTTGAAATTTTAAGCAATTACGTATTTAGTTAAAGTACTTATAAGTGACTGATAAGTAGTTGACGTATTTGGTAAAATGTGGTTTATAAATACATTTTATTATAAAATGACTAAAAAAGGTACTACATTAAATAAAGGTATACTATAGAATTTTAAAATTAAATAAGGATAATATGGTAATATACTTTGTCAAACTAGCTTATAAGTAGAGTGCTTATAAGCCAAAAAAAAAAAAAAAAGTACCTCCCCCCAACTTATTTTTTTTGGCTTATAAGCTCAACTTATAAGCTCAAAAAAGTTATAAACAAACAGGTCAGCTTAATTTTAGAGCTTATAAGCTAGTTTGACCAGCTTATAAGCTTAGACAAACACCCCCAAACAATCGAAGAATACAGAACGGAAAACTCCTCTCGAGTTGTTCACTAGTACACATACAAAGGCTTAATGAAGGACGAGAAAAGTGGATGAGGAACACAGCTAGTCAATGCATGCTTGTTGCAACAATCATTGCTACTATGGTTTTTCAAGCAGCTTTCACTGTACCAAGAGGTAACAATGATGGAAGATGTAACAACAATTTGAATGGAACACCTACCTATCGAGGTAATATTGTGTTCCGTGTTTTTGCTATGGCAGATATAATTGCGTTATCCTCCTCTTCGATTTCAATCCTAATGTTTTTGTCTATTCTTACATCCCGCTGTGCAGAAAATGATTTTTTCAAATCATTACCGGTTAAGTTGTTGATAGGACTATTAACGCTATTCATATCTATAGCAACCATGATGCTAGCTTTCATTTCAAGCTTTTACTTGGCTTATAATCACTACAAGTCATCGTTAATCCCCATTTTAGGTACTATATTCGTATTTCTATCGTTATTAGTATTTGGTTTGTCACAATATGGTCTTTTGAGAGATATATTATCCTCATCATTCCATTTTCGGTTTTTTCCTAGTCAATATAATGTTAGGAAACAGAAAGATTTGATATAATTTCCAATTGTCAACCTGTAATCTCATTTGATGTAATAATGAACTATTAATTTGTTGTACATGTCATTTCCAAAAATGGAGTCTTCCCGTTGGTGATATATATATATATATATATTATTGCAGATTGCATTATCTGTTATATTTACTTTATTATTTTTTTTTTCTTTTGGTAAAAATTTGTAACAAATATCACTTTCTTTTCGTAGTGATCAGGAGTTTAGAGAAGGATACGTTTAAGTAATTAAAATATATCCATTATCATATATATCAAGGGAGCTATTGTAAAAATTTAACAAATAAAATAAAAATTGATAAGAGTAAAATTCTATATCAAATAAGAATTCATAATGCTTACATTACAATTTAATAACAATTTATAATTACTACATGACAAGAGAATTATGATTTATACGTATAGATCTACTTTAGGTATTATATTCATCTCTCATAGAGACACTCTCTGTTTTCAACACATCAATCTTCTCTTCTTCAGTTGAACTTCAAGTCACCATAGTAAGCTTCATACATGAAACCGCAAGGTCGTACTTGAGCTCCTCTCAAGCTTCAATGGCAAAGGATCAACTCCAGGACAGCAGCTGTAATAACTCTTTCTAGGCTTGTATACTTTGGGAAACATAATTAGAAATCGCCAAATATATTATAGAATATATATTTTTTATTTAAGTACAAAATAGTGGGCCCAAATTTTTTCTCTAATTTTATATACTGAATTCTTTGCAACAACAAAGTATCATATACATAAACTCAAAAACAGTGGATAGTAGTGCCATTTCCCTCCGCTTCTCGTCGTCTATCCGATCACTTCTTACCTATTCCCTGCAAAAACATTAAGAACAACGAGGTGAGCACTAATTGCTTAGTACATAAATCCGCTATGCTACTTTTCTATCTATGTTGCTTATATTCTGAATTTCTTTCCTTACGTTATACTTTTCTATTCTTTCTCTATCCTAATCTCTCTATTCTTTCCTTCTTTCTAATTTCTCACTACTCATGGTAGTGGGCACAGTGCCATGCATAAGTATGATGCAAATGCACAAATGCATAGATGATACATTTTCTTTTCTGTTTTTCTGTTTCTTATTCCATTTTTCTTTCTTTTCTCTATTTCTCTTCTCTTCTTTCTTTCTTTCTTTCTATCATTTTCCTTCTTTTCTATCTTTTCTTTTCTGCTCTTATTCTTTGCTTTTCTATTCTTTCCTTCTTTCTGATTCTTTCTTATTCTTTGCCGATCGGACTCGGCTGAGATATGGATTCGAAACCCTGGCCGTGTAAGTGAGTACAGTCCTCATTTACATGCACTTTTATGGACTGTACAAATTCTTCTTCTTCTTAGGCCGCTCACTAAAGGCGCCGTGCATGTAGGATTGTTCTTCTGGGTACAGTCCTCATCCACATGTACTCTTTCGGACTGTACAAATTCTTATTCTTATTCTTAGGCTGCTTACTGAAGGTGGTGTACATGTGAGAATATTCTTCTTCTTATCACTCACGGATTCCCCGTCACGACAACCTTCTCTTCTCTTATATTCTTTTAGAATTTAGTGTTCATTTTCGTTTCTTTTCTTTCTTCTTTACTATTCTTAATGTTCTTATATGCATGTATGCATGTAGATGGGCTTTTCTTATGATTCTTTCTCAATTCAAATGATTAAATGCAAGGATGCAAAATGGCATGTAACATGTCTTTCTCTACTTTCTCTACCATCTACTAACTCATATCAAAATAACAAATCAACATACTCCTGCATGCACTTCTCTATGAAATTTCATCAAACACTTTATAGGCACAAATAAGGCTCTAAGGTGATTACATCTCTATAACAATCTCTAACCACCAAAATTTTGGAGCAAAGCTCCCTAAATTCAATATCAAACCTGGCCAGGAAATACACTCCATAACTCTACTTAAATTCTCTCTCAATTCATCCAAACTTCCATCAATTACTACAAACACAATTATCACTCCTCAAGGTGGAGTTCTAATCATGAATCATCATCACTTCCATCAATAATTCTCGACAATCAACATATGAATACAAATAAGAAATTCTCTACACATTTATAGTTCAGTTAAGGGCTAGAGTTGGATTTTCTTACCTTGCACTTGAATAATTCCACTAGAATCTCTCTCTCTTTGGTAGAATTCCTCTTTGTCTAAAACCCTAAGCATATAAACTATAAGAATTGAACACTTTAAAAATTAATCTCACATCTATTTGTAAGAATTCTTACATTTGGATGCTTGGGAATGAATATCTACCAAAATCCAACCAAAGGTCCTCTAAATTGCCTTGGAAATTTGATGAAGGAATTGAGTGAATTTGGGAGTGAAGGTGGCGTGTGAGGTGTAGACAATGATAGGGTTTTTCCTTCTTAAACCCTTAATAACTCATATTAATGCTTTTACTTTCCCATTTTGCCCTTACACTTTTTAAGAAATTCCATCTTTACCTTTTAGTCAATTACAAAAACACCCCTATCTCCATTGCATTCTATTACTTTTTACTCCCCACATTTACAACTAATTAGGGGTAGAATGGTCATTTTTCCCTTCAGGAAGTTTTCTAGAACTTCCTCAAAAATTCCAGCCAGTTCGTCACCTCGACAAAAATTTTTCTTCGCCTCGGCGAAGTATTCTAGAGCATATGTTGCTGCGGCGAAATTTCTTCTTTGCCACGGCGAAACTTGAAATTTTAAGAACTCAATTTTGGGCAGAGAGTTCGCTGCTGCGGTGACAAAATTCCTTTGTCTTGGCGAAGTCTGCACTTTTCCAATTTTCAATCTTTCACCTTAAAACAAGTAAAACTAAAGGCATCAAAGCATAAATAAGTTACGTACCTCACTGTGGATGTTACAGCAGCTTGCACACGTCTAACCATCAACATGGAATCATTTTCCATAAACGTCACAACAATGACACACACACAAAAAAAAAAAAAAAAAGAGAACAAAGGTAATTTAAGCCTACCAAAGCATAAGATAAACCTAGACAAAAACGAAAGCCTCAGAGGATAGTAAGTGATAATCAAAGGTAATCTAGTTTCTTAGAGAAAGGCGCAAAAGATAATGAATTTATAGTGAACCAGGCGCCAAGGGTTAGGGAACAAAAGTTAAATACCCAGCAAGCAAACAACAAGATAAGCATGAATAAGCAAAACAATTTGCTATAGGAACAAAAACAGAAGGAACTCCCCCTCAATTTAAAAACTCCCCTTAATTAACAAATCCATCATTCAACAAGGGGTCACCAAATGTATTCCACAAGAAGTAGTTCAAAAACATGTCACATATGGATGTAACAAATTATATCTGCATAGCAAAGGAAGAATTAGCAATTGATCCAAGGGCAGACAACAAATAAGGACAATGAATATTCAGGATGTGGCAAAGAAGAATTAGGTCTTGTGCCACCATCACCACCATCTTTATCAACAACAACATCTTCAACATTTGGAGTTGGTGAAAAATTTGGAGTAGTTTCATCAGCTCCAAGATCCTTTTCACCAACTCCAATTTCTTTAGCATTAGCAGCCTCAAGTTTTTCTTCTTCGTAAATTGCACTAGCCTCAACAATGGGGTTCAAATGAGGCTCATCATCGACATGGACTTGAGCAATAGGAGGTTTTGTGGGAGTAGGAGCATCTTTTGTAGGATCTCCATGGCTCTTACCCAACATAGTAGCTCTTGTCTCCTTCAGGAGATCTTCCTGTGAATCCACTCTAGCATTTAGAGTGGTGTGAAGAACATCCATCTTCTTTTCAAAGCCCTACAAAAAGTCAAATAACTTGGACTGCCCGGTGTTAGATTTGGTTGGGGGTGGAAGGGATGATGATGGGATATCCATGGCTAGAGTGAATGATGAAACAGAGGGCTTAAGATCTTATTTGATATGGTCCTAATTTTGAGATAAATCTCATTGGCTTGCAAGAGGAGGCCATAAAAATCTACAATCCTATGGATCAAGGAAGGAAAAGGCAAGCAAGAAACTTCCCTTCTGCCTTGGTAGTGGCCTTAATGGAGTTGTACATCATTGAAGCAAGATCAATCCCCTTCATTTTCACTATACCATAAAACAATTGAGCTTTGTCTTACCTACTAGAAGAATTATGCCTAGAAGGGGACGAGTTGGTAGGTGATCTTAAAAAGAAATTTGTACAAGGGTGTTAGCACATTGGTTGCAAGGTATCCATTATTTGGCTATTAAGACACACGGCCACTAGAAATTTTAGAAGCCATTTTACTTAATTCCTCTTCAACTAAACACAAATCATCAACATCGTTAATAGTAGCAAATTTAGGGTAGACCTAATCACAGTAGGGGTGAACTCTACCCAAATACCCCAGACACAAACTTGGTTTTTGTGAAACACAAGTTCATCAAATCCTTCCTAAAGTTTGCATAAAATTCTTGGACTAAACCTTGACATGGTGTGACAGGGTTCACAACCGTATTATTCCACTTCCTAACTGACAAAATCTTTGCTGTTTCAAGAAAATCCCTAATTTTGACATTTGTTTCACAAATAATGGGTCTTAAGACAATATTTTTCTTAAATCTTAACTCAGCATTAGGGGAGCTAAAGGTTTGATGCTTACCAACGTCCTTAGAGCGAGGTGTAGCTTTCACCTTCTTTTTCCCTTTGCCAATGTCTGACTACGACCTTTTTCCTTTCGGTTTTGCTAGTGAATCTTTGCGGCACAGTTTCAGAATAGGTTGCTCATCGGAGGATAACGAGTTAGCGATAGGTAAGCTTGACATTGATTGAGAAGCCAGAGGTGTGGCATCACTGGATGAGGTTGAGTGTGCATTTTTCAGGGGCTTGTGATGACTACCCCATTCTTGCTCGTTTCTTAAATTCAACGACCCTTCTGGTGTCTTGAAAAAAGGATTATTCGTGCTTCATAGATTGTGACAAAAAAGGTTAGATGCAAATGTGAAGAAAAATCGAGAGAAATTGAGAGAGTTTTAGAGAGAAAACAATTTCACAAACGTTTTTTGGTGTGAAGAAAACAAAGGGTCAAAGTAGCAACTTTATAAGGAACAAGCCCTAGAAAAATTTGGAAGTTGTGACTTAACTCAAGGTGGCCACTTCGAATCATCATGTGAGCACAACAGACAAAGTGAGAACATTATATGCATTGTGAGCACATAGAACAAAATTAAGGAAAAACACAATGAATCAGCAGTCATGTAGCGACACAGGTGTCAAGGTGAGGACATAAGAGATATTCGAGCAAAAATGAACTAAACAAGATAGTGTGTGGTGACTATCAAAACAAGGCGAACATAATGTACCAAGCAGTCATGAAGTGGTGACATCAAAACTTCAAGTAATCACAACCAAGAGAGAAGAGAACACCCGAGGAGGCATGTGATAGCATAGGCTCTCAAGGTGGTGACATAGGCACAAAGACAGCAGTCATGAGACACTTATTCAAAATTTTATAAACAGAATAAGAAAGAAAAAAAGTTGCCATGAGATCAATTTCACAAGAATCACAAGTTTTAAAGAAGCAAGTAATAGAAATCAATGTGAAAGGTAACGTGGGCCGGCACGGCGTAGCATAAAAAAATAAAAATTAATAATTCTTACTCTTACTCTTTAAGTTTTTATTTGTAATTTATAATTATAACTTATAAGTAATAAAAAGTGTTGAAATTCAATTAATATTTCAATGTTTTATTATTTTATTATATTTTATTGTGACTATATATTTTTTTAATTAATATAAATACAAAATGTCACTAAATGTAACATATAAAATATTTTTATAATAATTATTAATAATAAATCAAAATTATCATAATTTATAAATATTAAAATGAAATATTTTTACAAAGTTCGTGGGCAGGCCCATGGCACGACCCAAGGCATGGCACGATATATAGCGGGTCGTGCCGTGGACCTTCAAATTTAGTGACCCGACATGGCACAACAGGACATAAATTTTGCGGACGTTAACACGATATGACCCACGGCACGATGAGCCATGAATTTTTAAGCAAAGCATGGCCCACCGTCACCTCGATGTGATGCCATGGTTTTGTTATGACATGTTATTCTAGACAGATTTCCGAAGTCCTTGAACCATCAAGATATGGTCATGGTCAACCAACAAAATTGTCTACAATTGCGGAAAATTGTCGCCCCTAATTACCACATGCAGAGATGAAGTTCCGTACAAGCTTCCGTGGCCATGGCCACTTCAAGCCTCACAAAATTTCTTAAAGTTTGATACAGAAACTTTTATTTGGTTCCTATAAATTCAGTGCTTTGCTTTGGCCACCCCGAGTTTGAACTCAGCACTTTAAACCCGATAAAATAACTTCCTACCATAAGGTAGTCTGCGAAATAAATTTTACCGTTACGCCCCTACATTGATGACATGACAATGTTATATAAGATGACACATCATTTAGGATGTAAACTTTTTCATATATCTTAGGATAAGTAGTATTAGACTAAAAGTTTAAAGATGGTTAAACTATCGAAAAAAAATCCGAAGAGAATTATATTATTTATCTTAATATTTTGCTTCTAAAAATCTAGTGTAACACAAATATCAATGAAAGGTTAAAAAAGACATGCACTACCAAAAATATTCACTGTATAATATAATCAGTTTTTCTTATTACTGTTAAAAAAATTTAAATTAGATTTAAAAAATTTTGTTTTATGGTTTTTTTTTTTTTTTTTTTTTTTTTAAATTCAAAATCCAACTAAACAATATTCAAGGATATGTAAGTCTTTCCATGTTTTCATTAAAGTTAACGACCAGTCACCGTTAGTTATCCCTACATTAAACAATTCGAAACGTATATCCTTTTAATAGTATTTCAACAAAACATTGTATTTACATTGATGACATCCCTTTAAAAAATTATTCACTCTCTGAGCTCTTTTAGATCAACCTTTTATAAATTTTTCCTGCTTTTAGTCACTAGAGGGATCATGCTGAGGAGTGATGCATTTTGAAGTTAGGCTCGCTAATGAATATTTTTTATGTAGACTGCACAAGGGTTTATCACCTATGGACTTTACATATGCAGATTTTATGTCTTACTTGTGAGGTTTGTGACCTACTACTATGTTTCAGGCTTAGAATTTATGAGATGCTCAATTTATTTTCAGAAAATGATTTTTAGGGTTGAAAACTTCATGTCCATAAATTACCTCAATTTTACAAACTTTGAGTTCCAAATAAGAGTTGCAAATAAGATATAGTAAAAATTGTAACTTATAAAATATTGGTAACCAAGTGTTTACTTATAAAAATAGTTATAATATATAACATGTAATAAATTAAACACATAAAATAAATCAATTACAATAATGCTAGACATATGAAAACATCTTACAAAGATTTTTTTACAAAGTGGTGTACTCTTCCATTTATTTTCTGTCACACCACTTTGTAAAGAAATCTCTTTAAAATTTATAAAATTTCTTTGTATATATATTACTTCATTAAATATATAAAATTATAGTGTAGAACCGTACCAAAGTTATTATCTTTTTGTTTAAGTGTTTAACAAGAGACAAGTAAATATTGAGGAAATCCTTTTTGTTTTCGAGAAGGAAAGTTGCCATTTATTTACTCGGGAATTCTTATGTTCTATGGCAATCTAAATCTGTTTGCTTTCAGCCTTTGGCAGGTTGTCTTAAAGCTAGGCTTGCAGGTCGGAAAGGGAAACTTTTCTCTCATGCTGACAGAATTCACAGTTTGTTATTCATTCCATTTTGCTAACAGCTTTAGATTTTATATTATAAATTTCATGTGGATTGGGGATTTAGAGGTTCGCGAACCTATCACGGTCTCTTGGACAAAAATGTATTGTCCTAAAGCTGAAAGAGTTGGTTTAGGAAATCTACTGCTTTTGAACTAGACAACTATTTTATAATTTAATTGGAATAATTTATCCTCCAACACGGAGCCAGTTTTTTAAGAAAAGATTTCATCTCGACCAATATCCGAAGCTTCCCCTCTTATATTTAAGAAATCTTCCTTTAAACTGGAATCAGGATGGTTGTTTGAAAAAGGTTTGTAAATATATAAAATTATGTGCCGCCACTATAGCTTATATGAAGATCTTGAAAATGTGCTTTACTAATCATATACATTGTGAAAATATGTTTGTAAATGCATTTGTCATCTTCGCTTTGTCTCCTTTCTTTTCACTTCCTGCAGGATCCATAATCACACTCGCAGCTGGGTCCAAAGACGAATGCTTTCCACTGGGTTTAGACCAGCAAGGCGACGAGTTTCCTTTCATTTCAAAGCGACATGAAGGTATTCCATTAAGAATTCCGTACCATTCATATCATAGAGCTTACGGGGAGAAAGAAGGGAATTGAGCTGCTTCCGGGCTTGCAGAGATAGTTCGAGCTACTTCTGAAGAAGAAAAAAAGAGGAAGAATGCCGCTAGAAGCAGCTTCGTTTACAATCACTTTGCCAGAAGATGTATTCGCTTAGCCAGCCAAATGGGCAAGGTTCGTTCTTTGATCTTTGGCAGAAGATGAACAACTCGAAAGGCGACTCAAGAAACCCCTCAATCCTAGAACTGAGTCATTCCGTTATTAGTTCATTCCCTGGTCAACTGAAGGAACTGCCTTAGCGGAGGTGTTCATTCATTCGTTGACCAAGGACCAAGCTTTGGAATTGGAAGCCGGCCTTAATGCTCTGCTGACAATGCCATTTTCTGTAGCGAATCGTCTCATCTCTTTATGTGGTACAAGTCATTTAGCGAGAAGTACTGCCTTTCCTATCTACCGCATCTACTCCATATCCAATGACCTCTATTATGCTCTCCTCGTCTCAAATAAACTTCACCGATTCCACCACACCTGTACTGATATTGTGAAAACAGACACAAGAATAAGGCGATACATACAGTATTTTTGTTCTAAGTAGTTTCTTAATTTTACTAGTAATTAATATTCTTTTTTAAACATTGTTAAAACTCTTGGAATGAAATTTAGCTCAATGCATATGTTTTTGTTAAGATAAAGATTCCGATGTCTAAAGTTAACGTTTTCAGAAAGTAATCTAAATAGGAGAGAGTACATACTACATTGATCTACATCAACAGTATCTAATATCAATACTTACGATCTGTAGATTTTCAATTTAGTAATTGTTAATAATATTAATTGTGAAGACAGAAGAGAGAGAGAGAGAAATCTAGAGGTGACATAAATTTATTGAGTTGTGGTATGAATGAAGTCAAGATTTTCTCCGAATAAACATCGATAATTAATCAATGTTATAAGTGAAGGTATGATATAAAAAGTATTTTAAATAAAACTGTAAAGCATAACTTATTACTGCAAAATTTGGAGCAGCTAATCAATCTGCTGAACATAATTTAGTAAAAAGGTTAAAGGCAAATCAACCTATAAAATAAAAAAAAAAATTCATGGAAAACTCAGAAGTTCCCATTCCGAGAAAGAAGATTTTGGTTCAATAATATCAACAATCTAGTTTTGAGATATGATCAGATGTAATGATGATGGACATGACATATACTTGCGCATAGGGCCCAGGGTGCATTTAAGCTTGGGTTTTACAATCCCGGGCTGTGTTGGGCTTACCTAGGCCCAGGTGAGGCCTATCCGAGCTTCAGTCTCCGGTTTGGTTGACATGTTGAGGTTTTTTTTTTTCAAATTTTACTTAATGTGTGGGTTTGAAGTAGGGGTGTTATCGAGCCGAATCGAGCCGAGTTTTCAGCTTAACGAGCTCGGCTCGTGAAAGAAGAAGATTTGACAAGCCGAGTCCACATATACCCCCCGTCTTCCAAAGCTCTGATACCATTTACACCCAACATATAATATTTGTTATATCCAGTCTAACAAATATTATTACAATTAATAACTAGATTACCTAGATAATTAATTGGAAGGAAAATTACATAAATTCAGTTAACAGAATAATTCATACCTGGATATCAATCGTCTTGAATAAACATTTTTCTTTGTCTCGAGTGTACAAATTAAAAGTAGACAAGAGATTGAGAGAATTTTCACAAATTGAAAATATTATTAATTTTCTTTTGAATAAAATGTATATACACTTCTCGTTATATAGAGAAGTTCCGAACTTCAATTGAAATTGAATCCGTGAGAAAAAGCAAAAGAAACAAAACTTACAAAAGTTACAAAAGTCTAAGCTAACATACAAAACTTTAGATAATTGTACAACAAGTCTTAAATAAGACTTGACTTAACAAAAGAAAAAGTAAATACACTTTTGACTAACAAATTTAAAGATAAACACACTGGGGTCCACATGTTTCCCATGTGCATTACACAAAATATATTACAAACGACTAAAACATAAAAGTTAACATCCAATGCCTCTTTAAATCTAGATCGTTGAATTCAGTCGACAACATCCTGGATGTCCACGTGTTGTTCCGCTGTTTGATACACGTCCGTGTATTACGTGTTGGACGTTTACGATTGTCCAAATTTCCATCCTCTTAGAATTTACTAATCTTTGAAATTATCCGTTTCATTCAGATCAAGAAATTCTTTCAGAGATTCATCTTCTTGGGCTTCCTGGTCATGGGCTAAGACCAACCTTAGAAGATCAATTGTACCTTCCATCAAGGCCTGCTTGGGTAGATGGGCTAAATCAAACCCTTCTAACAATGTTTTCAACTGGGCCTGATTGTGTTGAAACAGAGTATCCTGGATTATTGCGTACCTGTCTGGTATGACTACCACTATCCCATGTTGGATATGGACAGTAGCATTTACTCTCACGAGCTCTTCCAGTTTAGATTTTACCAGTAACATTTTGGCAATGCGTAATCTGGTCCAATCTTCCTCTTCTTTCTTTTGAATTTCTTCTAGCGCATAAGAACCCATTTTTACCTCACTATTTAACATAATTCGGTACCATGGTTCTCCTACAAGATATTCCCATATCTGTACAGGGTGAACATCATAGTTCTCTTGCAATGAAGAAGTAATCATGCAAGTGAATGTGTCAACTTTTCGATTTAATACACAGAGCGTCTGTTTAATCGCGTCTGGCATATTCGGATCCACCATCGCTTCCTGTACGTCAATTTGCATTGTATCGATCCATCCTTTAGTCAAAAGATCTCTAGAGAAACCTTTTCTAAAGATTTTCCATGGAATGAACAATTCCATAGCTCCATTAGGATAAACCGCTAATCCTTGAACCACATCTGTCAAGTCAGTTTTTCCCAATTTCACTATTAAGTCATTCAAATTCTCGAGTTTGAGCTTTAACATGTCAAACAAATGACATTTCCTCATTACCTCAAGTTTTTGAATTCCTGTTGCATAGAGTACGTCAGTTCCTTTGAACTCTTCGTCCTCATAGAACAGTTTATCAGCTTCCAGCCATGCTAACCTTCTTGCTAGCTTCTCTAAACACTTCTGTAGCCGTACTTCCCCTTGTCCTGTCGCCGTTGCGATCCTAATTTGGGTTTCCAGATTCTCCCAGAGCGTTTGACTAGCTGACGTTAATCTTAAGCCTTCTGGAAAACTAAACCTCTCACAAATATCTGCATCAATTATCTGCTTTTTTTGTGGAGTGTGTGTCACCACACTTGTAGCGCCTGACAATTCCTCAGAATTTTTGAGCTTTGATAGTGGACAATTAGCCCGTTAATGTCCTTTATGTTTACAAGACCAGCAAACTATTACTTTTTTCTGAGTCGTTTCCTTCTTAAGAGTAACCCTCTTTTCAGAAGTATTTCCCTTCGAAGAAATTGCATCTTTCAATCGTTGAAATTTCGGGTTCCTTCTATCCGAAGTATCAGAGTCATAATCTCGACTCTTTCCTTCTTTAACCTGCTGCACCGCAGTAACCTACTTAGAAGAAGAAGAAACCTGCTTATCTGCAGTTTTCTCCTTTTTAGCAGTAACTTTTGACGTCGAAGTAACCTTCAAAGGGTAGCTCCTTCTCAAGTGTCCTTGTTGCTTACACTTGGAACATGAGAAGTGATTTCCAGTTTCCTTCTTGTCCGCCATTATCCTGCAATTCTTCTGCAAAATGTCTGGACAAAAAGTCAGCAACAAAGTTAGATTTACTAGAAATATATTCAAATTTGATTATATAATTTGCAAACCAAATCTGCCATCTGATTAGTCTAGCTTTGTCATCCTTTAAAGACAGTTTCATAAAGGTTTTTAAATATTTAGAGTCTGTCCTTAAAGTAAATTCCTGACTGATTACGAACAATCGAAATCGGTCAATACATTCTTTCGCTGCTAAAACTTCCTTCTCATGGACAGGATAGTTTATCTCAACAGGAGAGAATTTTCCTGAAGCATATCGAACAATTCGTTCAATATTGTCAGTACCCTTAGCCTTAAGCACACCTCCCCAATACAAGTGAGATGCATCACTTTCTATAATGAGTTTATCCTCATCTTCAGGGAGTTTTAAAGGTTTTAATTGCTTTGTCAAGGCTTTGGTCCGCTTAACACAATTAGTGTCTTCAAGTATCCAAACCCAGGGCACTTTATCACTAACCATAAGCGTCAAGCCATTAATTACATTAGCGAGATTAGGAACATATTCGCGCATGTAATTGGCTAATCCAAGAAATTGCTGTAGCATGTGCTTATCTTCCAACACATCTGGAAATTCCAGCAACTTCTTTGAGATATATTCTTGGAGTTGAATACCTCCTTCACCTATCTCAACGCCTAAGAACTTCACCTTATTCTTAAACCATTCTACCTTTCATTCAGATAGAATCATTCCATTATCAAGGAACCTTTTTATCACTAGTCTAAGATGATTTACATGTTCTTCTATGGTTTTACTAAAAACCAAAACATCATTAATATAGACTACAAAAGTTAGATAAATCTCCAAAAACTTTATCCATTTTCCTCTAGAATATTGATGGTGCCTGCTTAAGTCCAAAAGGCAAAACCATCCATTCAAACAATCCTTTCAGACAGGTGAAAGCCGTCAAAGGAATGCTTGACTCCTCCATTCTGATTTGCCAGAACCCTGACTTTAAATCAAATTTGGAGAAGATTTTTCCAAATCTAGCTTTATTCAAACAAGCTGATTTGTTTGGTATCTTATAAGCATCGTCAATAGTTTTCTCATTTAACTGCCTATAATCGATAATTATCCGCGCTTTACCTCTTAATTGCTCAGCTTTATTCATGACCATGAATGCTGGCGAAGAGTGTGGACTTTTACTGGTGCGTATCAATTGCTTTTCCAAAGCAATTCCCAAGATTTGCTTACTGAATTCCTCCTCTGCATCAGGAGTATAAGGATAGGATTTGGTCACTATTTTATCATCCTTCCTTTTCAATTCGAGTGAAGCATATATACCGTTCCTTTCCCACAACTTTAATGGTTGATCATCAAAGCATGGAGAAAGCTCCTCTTTAAAGGATGTTACAAGTTCCTCAATCCTTAAAGAGTTCTTTTGGCTCTCGTTTTCAACCTTCAAGATTTTTTCCTTATGTCTGAATTTATCCGTGCTCTCAAGGTATGCACCAGAGGAATCATCCTCCTGCGATATACCTCGTGCGATCCGGTTTGTATGATAACTAGGATATAAACTTTGAAAGAAAACATTACAAGCCTCATCCGCTTCTTCTACTTCAGAAGATTTCAACCACCAATTCTTTGTTTCCAAAACTTGGAAAACAATGTGATCTACTTCTTGCCTTAGTTTCACCGGTCTAAAACCGTTTCTAACTTTCGAAACTTCAGGCTTAGCAAGAATAGGGATTTTATGTCCTCCCAGGATAATGTGGTCGTTATCCTGAGTAAATGGCCTAACTTCTGCTTGTCCTCGCAGAAAGCTATTTCCGAGAATAAAATCTACTTCTAAGTAATCCACTATTAGGACTTCTCTTAGAGTGAATTTCTTCTCGTTTAACAGTACAACCACGTTTTCTACCACATCCGTGATCATACTTTGACCTTCATCTGCAACCATATTTAGGATAGGTCTTTCCAATGGTTTCCAAAGCTCGTATGGAAAACATTGCTTCCTTGCAATACATTTGGTTGCTCCTGTGTCTACAAGAATATCCAGAGTATATTCCTCATATTCTGAAAAACACAGTTTAGCACGTATGCATGTGTCAATAGTCCCCTGAACTATCGCATGACAATGCATTTCATGACTCATCATCATTTTCATGCTTGGAGTCTCTTCTTCATATACTGGGATTTGCACAGATTTATACTCAACTATTTTCCTGTTATTGTTACTTCCAGCATCAGTAGCAGTGTCATCTGTTTCCAGTATATTTTTCCTTGATATGATAGGTTGAATTTTCTTATTCCGCTCTAGAGACACCGAATTTCTAGGCGTAGGAAGAGTAACCTCAACCTCATTATCAAGTTCTTGGATTTGAATTCCCCGATTTGGGTTCAATTCCACCACGCTGGGCTGCGTTGAATATTCCAAAACCCATCGTTTCGGCCACGTAAGAGCCTTAGCATTGACTACCATAGGTCAAATCAGAATTACAGAATCCTGTCTCGGGCCATGAACCTCAAAGCATCGACACTGGAGTTCATACGTACAGGATTAACATAATTTATCAAGCGATAAATTAACCTATACTGAATTGCTATTCCATCACTAGAAGCCATCAAGTCTTCTAGTCCGGAAGTATGAATTCGAAGAACCATAATCTGTTTGAGGTTTGAATCCTGGAGACTAACCATATATCCTGGTTTAACAATCCCGTAGGCATCTCCCAAAGCTAAGTTAGCGTGAAAACCGCCAACTAGAGCTTTACCAAACGTAAGCCATCGTCTGTCCAGTAAGGCGACCTGAACAGGTACATTCATTCCTCCACGAAATAGTCCCTGCACACAAATCTGTATAGCACCAAGTTGTACATAATTATACTTGCCATTTGCCCGTTTGGCAAGATTTCGAACCTTCTGTAGCCACTCGTCATTCGAGAGCACTAATTCTCCCTCTCGAGATTGGGACAAAGCTACACAAACAGGTTTTTTGTGTACATCTTCCAAGCCTTCAGCTTTAAATAACCACTTAGAGCGTTTCTCAAAAACCTCTCTAGGTGTTAACCTCGGAATTACCCAATTGTCAGGGTTACCCGAGTGATCCTCGTAATTAGATGATGAACTAATTACTAAGTTAGGATGTTAATCTTCATTTCTAATTGGGATAAGATCATCCTTATCACCAATACCGCTATTCCTAGGATATTCATTAAGACTACTAGTCTTTTACATGAATATACCTATGCGTTGAAGATTTGAAGATTGTTCCGCAAAAGTCATATCTTTTGAGTCATCCTCTGAAGAAATTGAATCATCAGAGTAATCCGAAATTAATTCACAAACCTCATCATCAGAATCAATTTCGTATCCCCAAACTGGCTCAAATTCAGAAGTTTGGCTTTCTACGTTGATTTCCAAAAATCGTACCGCAGCTTTCTTCTTTCCTTTATGAGTGTATTTATCTGCAAAATAATTTTTGTCACCACAAATCCAGCAACAATTACAATCTTTTGCGTTTTTGCTAGATGGGCAGGTAGCACAAAACTTATGCGCTCCGCATTCCTTAGCGTTAAGTCTACCTTTCCCTGTTTGCCTAATAAACCTTCCATGATCCGGAAGATTCTGTTTATTAGTAACAGGTTGTTTTACCATATTACAAAAACGTTTCAGCTTAGAGTTTCGTTTACCCAACGATCCTTTTCGTTTCATATGGTTTTTCCAATCTTGACATTTAGTCGAGTTCCTCGACTCACAATCATATTGTCCTGGCACTCCATCAAAGTTTTGACAACAAGATTCGTTGAACTCAAGCCTTTTAGCTTCCTTATTCAGCTTGGCGTTCAAACATCTTGTCCTCAAGAGTTGTCTAACTGCTTCTATTCTTCCTCCCAAAGAATCAACAACCTAATTCTTTTCAAGTAGAAGCTTAAATGCCTTGTTTGCTGCCTTATCCCATCCTTGGGGAAGCTTAGCAAAGAAAGTATTCTTCCTGACTTCCTGTGTACCACCCTGCACAACTAATAAAAAATAACGCCTCATACTCACTACGTTTAAACCCTTTTCAAAGGGGCAGGACACATGTCACAAAGCCTAAGCTTTGTTAAAGCTTCTAAGGCAACTACCTCCGTGAGATTCCTACTGGTAATTGTTATCCCAGTAAATTCTCTACAGAGCATATCCTTGAAGAGTGCAAAAATAGCCTCTGCATTCTTCAAGTCCCTTACAGTATCTAACAGACCCGTACCAGCTTCTAGACTTCTCTAAAAGCTTCATGCAACTCCCTGCAGTATGGATCTTAAAAACCTGTAAGTATCACTGAGTCCAAAATTCTTATTTTGTATGTGAACCTAGTCAACAGTTTCCCATGCTTCTAATTGCATCCGTTAATTCGTAACATAATCGATGTTTAGGAAACTTTCGCTAGACGGTATCTCCACCATTCTAGGTACTCCCTTAGGTATAAACTCCAACCTTATCCTTGTGGGATAACTTTGTTTATATTTGGGTTTGGAGATTTCCTTAAAGAATCCTTCAAAAGAATTTAAAGGATTACGAATTCCTTCAAGGGGATCATCTTTAAACTCAGATTCCCTGAGTCTCGAGATTAGCTCATCGAGCTCCGCCTTTTTAGGACCTAGAGTAAGTTTTAATCCTCCAGTTTCATCTCCTTTCCTTTGTTTCTTCATTTCTTCCTTATAATACCTGCTGATTTGTTCAGCATCCGAGGTAGAAATTTCCAGAATATCAACCTTCCATTTTCCATCCATTTTAGAAACAAAGTCTTCTTCCTTGACACCTTTCATAAAGAGTTTTTCCGCCTTTTCCCAATCACCTTGGGTTTCTTTGGCCACAAATTATGCATATCCTAGAGGCAATCTGGGATATTTTTCCTACAAACTAGCCGCGAACTGATCCAAAACATCTTGACCACCCATGGTCAATCTGAATCAGGTCTCAACTTAGTTGCAAAGTTTGACTCTTTATATGGTGTAGGATCTGGATCTGGATCTGGCTGGGATTCGTCGTACCAGTAAGGAATTACCGCCTCAAATTTTTCCAACCACTTATTCCGAAGTTCTAGCTCAGATACTTCAATGGTGGAAATCCGGCAAATAAAACACAAGATCTTTGTGCACCTTTGACTAAAAGCCTTTTGAATAGCATCCAAAAGTCGCTTTACACCTAGCCAAGTCAAATATTCTTCTCGAATATCTGGGTTGCCGTTACAGAGGTCCAACACAACCCGTTTAACCTCTTGTTCAGTATATCCTTCAATAGGCCACACTTGTTCGATGTCACTCAACACCAGAGACATCTCCTATTTTACCAGCTTAGTAAAATAGTTAGAACATGTTCCAGTGTTTTAACCTTTTGAAGTACAGAATTAACCTTTTCATTCTGATTTCCGATCTGGGTTAATTCTTCGTTTAGAGCAAATATACTATACACCATATAATTTACTCTCCTGTCTAAGTTTTCAAGCTTCTGGGTCAAAAGCTCTAACTTATCTACAATAGTATTTAACAAACCAATTTTCGGTTTTACCTCGAGTCCCTGATCCAAATGAAAAGTCTTACTCATACAGACTTTATCATTTAAACCATTATTCATGCTATCAAGAACTTTCAACAGGTTAACAGGTACAAACACATATACCCCCCGTCTTCCAAAGCTCTGATACCATTTACACCCAACACATAATATTTGTTATACCCAGTCTAACAAATATTATTGACTCGGCTCGGCTCGGTAATGGTTTTGACATATTTCGAGCTGGCTTATCGAGTCAGCTCGCGAGCCAACTCCAAATAATTTGTTTTTTTAAATTCACTTTTTAAAAAAAAAAATTGCTGGGCAGACTATGCATTTGATTGTTTGAATTGCCATAAAACCCAAATAAATGCAAATCTCAACTACCAACTTTTACTTTGATGCTCAATCAATGTTCAATATTGAGAAATGAGAAAATGTAGTTTAAAATATGGCAGGCGAATTCAGAAGGGCTTAAAATTTTAAAATTGAAATATCATAATTTCAGTTTTCATTAATTTGCTAGGTAGAGGAAGAATTACTAATGTCTGATGCTTTTTGTTAAATTTTCTACTTTTCATTTATTTTGTCAAACTGATTTATTTTTGTCAAACTGATTCATTTATTTTTCGCCATCCTCAAACAGTCAAACTAAATTCTAAATTCTAATTTTTAACTTTTCATTTTTTTTTTTTTAATTTGTTAGGCAGCACGCAGGTCTGAATCTGATTGTCTGAATGTCTTCTCATGTCCTCATACATCACCCAACAATTAAACCTACTTAAAATCAACATTAAATGAAATACTATTGCTATTAACAATTTATCATTCAACATACGTATGTACCACAAATTAAGTTAAGTGAACTAAATATTTTTTGTTTAGTTCACTGTAACGCCCCACTTGAGATACGTAGTTAATGCTTCTTCTTTTGCTCTTTTTGAGTTGATTTATTATTGTTTAGTTGGCCTTTAAGTGTTATGTTGAACACTTACCTTGATATTGGTTGAAATTAGAAGAAGTATAGTGTTTCAGTCCTTGCCGAGGCAAAGAATAATCTTCGCTGCGGCGAAGAGGTGTTGTAGCCACGTGGGAAGTCAGGGCTGCTGGACAGTTTCATCGCGGCGACAGAGGATTCCTCGCCGTGGCGACGTGCCAACCAAAATGTTTATTAAGTTTTGGATATTTTCTTCTCTAAGGGCAATTTGACCAATCTACCCCTAATTAGTAGGAAAAGTGGGGAGTAAAATGTAAGGAATTTTCATGGAGAATATGTTGTTATGGGGGGTGTGTTTGTAATGAATCAAAGGATATAGATAGAATTCTCAAAGAAGAGTAAGGGCAAAATGGGAATACTTGTGTATAAATTTCATTAAAAGGAATTAGGTCATTGCAAAACCCTTCATTCTTCTTCTCCATCGCTACTCTCCTCTCTTGCTTCCTCTCAATTTCTCTTTCTTTTGTTCAAGGAGTTTTAAAGGGCTTTTGGAGTGATTTGGGGTAGAAAAACAACCTAAGACATCCTAAGGTAAGGATTCTTGCTTGGGTTGTGAAGCTTTGTGAGTTTTTTAATATATTTGATTATTGAGGGTTGTTGTTCATTTGTTTAAGAGTAGAGAAAAAGTCAAGCAAATCAAGTGTAAGGAAGAGCTAGTGAAATCTCTCCATAACAAGGTAAGTAAATCCCAACCCAAGTTGAGATTTGAGAATTTTCTTGATTAGGGTTTTTGATAACAATTATGTAAGTATGTTGTATACATGTTATATGCCATGTTATTGAATCTTAAATGGAGATTTCTAGTGCTTTGTGATTGTTTATACATTTCAAATATAAGAAGTGAGATGTGGATTGGAAAGGTAGTTTGAGAGGGAATTGAAGGATATTGAGAAATCCTTTTTGGAAGTGTCTTTCTTTGGCAGGATTTATGGCTATGTGAGGGGGTTTTCCCCATTTTGGATGGTTAGAGAAAGACTTAGAATTATTGTTATAGTAGAGTTTTATTATGCACTTGAGTTGTTTGATGAAATGCCTAATATAGGTTTGAGTATGAGTAATGAACCTTAATTCTTGCAACATTGCATGTTGGCATCTCATAAGTGCATTAGTGGAGATTAACCATCCATAGGCATTAATTGTGCATTGAGAAGTGACCAAAGAAAGAGTAGGAAACTTTGTGTATGCACTTGCTCTTTGAGTAGAGAACCTTGTGGATGCAACTACTCTAAGGGTAGAGAGAATGAGAAGTGCTAGAGTATAGTGAATGAGAAGAGTAGTAGAAATGGGTTGATGCTTTGTGATCATCACCCGACAGTTATGAGAATCGGGTTGATGCTTTATGATCATCACTCGACTAGCCATTAGAAATGGGTTGATGCTTTGTGATCATCACCCGATAGGTAGTAGAAACGGGTGGATGCTTTGTGATCGTCACCCGGTCAGTTATTAGAAAGGGGTTAATGCTTTGTGATCATCACCCGACATTTATTAGAAGTGGGATGATGCTTTGTGATCATCACCTGACAGTTATGAGAATCGGGTTGATGCTTTGTGATCATCACTCGACTAGCCATTAGAAATGGGTTGATGCTTTGTGATCATCACCCGATAGGTAGTAGAAACGGGTGGATGCTTTGTGATCATCACCCGGTCAGTTATTAGAAAGGGGTTGATGCTTTGTTATCATCACCCGACATTTATTAGAAGTGGGATGATGCTTTGTGATCATCACCCGACAGTGATTAGGAACGGGTTAGTGCTTTGTGATCGTCACCCGAAAGTTATAAGGGGCGGGTAGGTGCTTTGTGGTTTCCACTCGATAGTTATGAAAACTGGGTAGGCGCTTTGTGATCCCCACTCGGTAGTCCCTAAGAACGGGTTGGTGCTATGTGAACTCCACCCGACAGTCATGAAGAGTGAGATGGTGTTGTGTGAACGCTATCCGGCTGTGCCTCCGGTAAGATGAGGCCATGACGTTTAGTAGGAAACAACAGAAAATGTGAGGAAAGAATTAAGTGAAATACATACGGGGATAAACAGATAGAGAGTTTTACTTACTGAGCATTATTTTGTGCTCACCCCATTATTTTCCTTTGTGGATGCAGGATCTAGGTGATGATGCAGTCGGAGGGGCGTCGGCAAGCGAGGAGCAATAGCTACATTGTTTCCCCTGTTTTTATCTTTTAAAATGGCTTTCTGTAAATGATGCTCTTTGTATATAAAAGACTTATTACTTATAATAAAAAGAAAAGTTGTGGGCCCATTTTCTATTGTTATTATGCATGCATTGTACTAATTTACAGCAGTTGTTACATTTTTGGTATCAGAGCAAAGATTTTGGGAATGAACAGTGTACTATGCTCATCGCCACGACATCCTAAAACCGACTGTGTGAGTTAATTCTTTCCTTACAGTAATTGTTTCTTGAGTTGATTGGTGTGATTATTTTGTAGATGAGGCGTAGTTACCGAAAACGTGGTAAGGGCGTGGTGAATGAAAGAAAACCTTCTAACCCACAAAAGTCTATGCCCCCTCCCTTGGATGAAGCTAGAATTCGGGGAATTATACAGCAAGTTATGGCAGAAACCCAAGGGAGAGTTGAAACCCCCGTACAGGTACCACCAGTTGCGCATGTCAAAAGAGGACAACCGGTACCTCCCCCAGTACAAAGCAGAGTTGAACCGATTTACGGTCTTTCCAGTCAACATTAACCCTCAGAGTTTAAGGGTACTACAGATCTAGTTATAGAAAAAAAGTGGCTTGGGTCCGTAGAACGAGCCACGGGTTTATTTCCCATGTCAAACCAGGAGAAGATCTGGTATGCGAGTTTCTTGTTTCGGGGTGATGCCCGAATTTGGTGGGAATTAATGGAAGAAACTCATGATGTGACAGCAATGACTTGGGAAGAGTTCAGGCAAGAGTTTGAGGTCGAGTATAGAACAGAGGACCAAGTTCATGAGAAGGTCCAATAATTTATTAGCTTACAGCAGGGGACTAGTGCCGTGAAGGAGTACTCGGTGAAATTCAACTCTCTTGCAAGGTTTGCACCTGGAATAGTTAGTACTCCGGCTTTGAGAAGGGATAAGTTTGTGCACGGGTTGAAGCCGGAGATAGCCCAGGATATAATGACAAGTTCCAACCCTCCTCGAAATTATAGTGAGGCTTTGAGGCGGGTAATGAAGGCGGAGATTTTTGAGAATAAGATTTCCCCAGTCGGATCCTCGAAAGGAGGACCGCGTGGGCCACCTTTCGCCCCACAGAGAGAGAAACAAGAAAGTGTAAGAGGTAAAGAAATGAAGAATCAGAAGAAGAAGTTTCAGTATAGACAGAATAAGAGGGAGTGGAAGAATAAGCGCTAGGACGAAGGGTTTCCTCTTTGCTCTTAATGCGGGAAGAATCACCCCGGAGAATGTCTGAAGGACCAGAGAGTGTGTTATAGGTGCCGACAACCGGGGCACATGATGATAGATTGTAAAGCTCCTCTTCCACCACCCGCCCAGAGTTCAGGAGGTACTGCAAATGCTAGAGTGTTTACTGTGGCACAGGGTGAAGCAGAGGCCAATCCATCAGTTGTTACTGGTAAGTTATTATTTCATTCAGTTCCCTTATATGCTTTAATTGACTCAGGCGCCACTCATTCGTTTATATCTTATGGGATGATTGAGAGATTAGGTTTGAAACCTATTAGAGTGACTCAACCCATTAAGATAGAGTTACCCGATGGGGTTAGTGTTCTGACGCAAGAGGTGTTGTTGGCAGAGTCCATGGTGATCCAGGGTAGAGAGTTAACAGTAGATTTAATAGTTTTTGATATGCCCGACTTTGATGTGATTTTGGGCATGGATTTCCTAGGGAGATATGGAGTTGAGATTGATTTTCGAAAAAAGAAGGCGAGATTTAATCTCGATAGTGGAGATAAGTTTAGTTTTGGAGAGGGCCATCAGTTAAGCATGCTAATTAGTAGTGTGAAAGCGAGGAAGATGTTGAGAAAAGAGTGTTCGGGATATATTGCCCATGTAGTACAGAATGGTGATGTTCCACAGCCAGAGATTCAGAGGGTGCCGGTAGTTCGAGACTTTCTAGATGTGTTTCCGGAAGAGTTACTGGGCCTGCCTCCAGAAAGGGAGGTAGAATTTAGTATCGAACTAGCACCAGGGACAACACCAATATCTAAAGCCCCTTATCGAATGGCCCCAGATGAGCTTCAAGAATTAAACAAGCAACTCCAAGAGCTTTTAGACAAAGGCTTTATCCGACCAAGTCATTCTCCTTGGGGAGCCCCAATCCTGTTTGTGAAAAAGAAGGATGGATCACTAAGGATGTGTATTGATTATAGGGAGCTGAATAAAATTACAGTGAAGAATAAGTACCCGCTACCTCGGATAAATGACCTTTTTGATCAGTTGAAAGGAGCGGCAGTGTTCTCCAAAATTGATTTGAGGTCTGGGTATCATCAGGTAAGAGTGGTTGAGCAAGATGTGGCTAAAACTGCCTTTGGTACAAGATATGGGCATTATGAATTCGTAGTGATGCCTTTTGGCTTGACTAATGCCCCAGCAGTTTTTATGGACTTGATGAACAGGGTATTCCATGAGTATTTGGATCAGTTTATTGTTGTCTTCATTGACGACATCCCGGATTTATTCTAAGTCGAGGGAAGAACATGAGGAACACTTGAGATTAGTATTGCAGCGACTGAGAGAAAAGAAGTTGTGTGCTAAATTTTCTAAGTGTGAGTTTTGGCTTAATCAAGTGGTATTCCTGGGTCATATCGTGTCGAAGGAAGGGATTTCGATAGATTCGAGTAAAGTGCAGGCAATCCTTGAATGGCAGAGGCCGAGAACAGTGAAAGAAATCAGGAGTTTCTTAGGTTTAACAGGTTACTACCGACGATTTGTAGTGGGATTCACCCGGATTGGCTAAAGCCGATCGGCGCTCTCTTACCAAACAGAAAACTCCTTTTGTCTGGTCAACAGCATGTGAAGAAAGCTTCCGAGAGTTGAAGAAGAGGTTAACAACAGCTCTTGTATTAGTGTTACCACAGGAGGGTGTAGAATATGACATTTTTATAGACGCCTCTCTGCAGGGACTTGGCGCCGTGCTGATGCAGTTAGGTAGGGTTATAGCTTATGCTTCTCATCAACTGAAAGAGTACGAGGCTAGATACCCTACGCATGACCTGGAGTTGGCTGCCGTGGTCTTTGCCTTAAAGATTTGGAGGCATTACCTTTATGGTGTAAAGAGTAATATCTACACCGATCATAAGAGTTTAAAGTACTTCTTCACTCAAAAGGAGTTGAATATGAGGCAGAGAAGGTGGTTAGAACTGGTTAAGGATTATGAATGCGAGATCAAGTATCAACCGGGAAAAGCCAATGTGGTAGCCGATGCCTTGAGTAGAAAAGCCTATTTATTCTGGCTTACCAAGTAGAAAGAGTTAATAGAAGAATTGTCTAGAGAATAGATTGAAGTAGTTCTAGGAAGAGTTGCTAGTTTAGAGGTACAGTTTACTTTATTGAAGGAAATCAGAGAAAAGCAAGTGGCCGATGAGTGGTGTCAGAAAACAGTTCAGCATGTGCTTGAGGGCAAGACATTAGAGTTCTTTGTGAGAGATAGTGTCCTCTATTTCAGGAATCGGTTGTACATTCCTCCAAATGAGGAGTTGAAACAGAAAATTCTTATGGAGGCTCATGACACACCGTACACCGCTCATCCGGGAGCAACCAAGATGTATCAAGATGTAAGGAAAGGCTATTGGTGGTCAGGTATGAAGAAAGACATTGCAGAGTTTGTAGCTAAATGTCTAACTTGTCAGCAAGTGAAAGAAGAACACCAATGGCCATCCGGGTTGCTTCAACCACTGAGTATTCCAAAGTGGAAATAGGAGAGCATTTAGATGGATTTTATCACGGGTCTCCCTAGAGTACAGAAAGGGTGTAATGCTATATGGGTGATTGTGGATAGATTAACCAAATCAGCCCATTTCCTTCCAGTAAAGGAGAGTACCACTACAGATCAGGTGGCTCGATTTACCTCAAGGAGATAGTCAGATTGCATGGTGTGCCCAAGACTATTGTGTCAGATAGAGATTCCAAGTTCGTTTCAGCTTTCTGGACGAGTTTGTAAAAAAATTTGGGCACCCGTTTAGCATTCAGTACTGCCTATCATCCTCAGACAGATGGCCAAACCGAGAGAACCAATCAGGTGCTCGAAGATATGTTGAGAGCCCGTTGCATGGATTATCGAGTATCCTGGCATGAGATGTTACCCTTAGTGGAATTTGCCTACAACAACAGTTATCAGTCTATAATTAAAATGGCGCTTTACGAGGCGTTATATGGTAGACGATGTAGGTCTCCGCTACATTGGGATGAAGTAGGCGAAAAAGATGAGTTGAGTACCGCTCTTAGGCTAGAGGTGACCCAGAAACTGGTTGAAGATGTGAAGTTAATCAGAAATAGAATGAAACAAGCCCAAGATCGATAGAAGAGTTATGTCGACTTGAAAAGGAAAGAGGTGGAATTTCAAGTGGGCGACAAAGTGTTTTTGAAAATCTCCCCTTATAAGCGAGTAATGCGCTTCGGAAGCAAAGGGAAGTTAGCACTGAGATATTTAGGTCCATTTGAGGTATTGCAACGAGTGGGAAAGGTGGCCTACAGATTGGCACTACCACCTATCATGGACAGGGTGCATGATGTTTTCCATGTCTCGATGCTACGAAAATATGTAAGTGATCCCCTCCACATCCTGAGTGTAGAGGACGTTGAAGTAATAGAGAATCTATATATGAAGAACGTCCAGTTCAGATTTTAGATTGAAGGATTAAAGAGCTTCGGAACAAGAGTGTTCCGTTAGTGAAGATCCTTTGGAGGAATCACAAAGTGGAAGAGGCCACTTGGGAGGTAGAACGGGACATACAGAATCGCTTCCCAGAGTTATTTGTATGAATTTCGGGGACGAAATTCTTTTAAGGGGAGAATTGTAACGCCCCACTTGAGGTACGTAGTTAATGCTTCTTCTTTTGCTCTTTTTGAGTTGATTTATTATTGTTTAGTTGGCCTTTAAGTGTTATGTTGAACACTTACCTTGATATTGGTTGAAATTAGAAGAAGTATAGTGTTTCAGTCTTCGCCGAGGTGAAGAATAATCTTCGCCGCAGCGAAGAGGTGTTGTAGCCACGGGGGAAGCTGCTGGACAGTTTCGCCATGGCGACAGAGGATTCCTCACCGCAACTACGTGCCAACCAAAATGTTTGTTAAGTTTTAGATATTTTCTTTCCTGACGGCAATTTGACCAATCTATCCCTAATTAGTAGGAAAAGTGGGGAGTAAAATGTAAGGAATTTTCATGGAGAATATGTTGTTATGGGGGGTGTGTTTGTAATGAATCAAAGGATATAGATAGAATTCCCAAAGAAGAGTAAGGGCAAAATAGGAATGCTTGTGTATAAATTTTAATAAAAGGAATTAAGTCATTGCAAAACCCTTCATTCTTCTTCTCCATCGCCACTCTCCTCTCTTGCTTCCTCTCAATTTCTCTTTCTTTTGTTCAAAGAGTTTTAAAGGGCTTTTGGAGTGATTTGGGATAGAAAAACAACCTAAGGCATCCTAAGGTAAGGATTCTTGCTTGGGTTGTGAAGCTTTGTGAGTTTTTTAATATATTTGATTATTGAGGGTTGTTGTTCATTTGTTTAAGAGTAGAGAAAAAGTCAAGCAAATCAAGTGTAAGGAAGAGCTAGTGAAATCTCTCCATAACAAGGTAAGTAAATCCCAACCCAAGTTGAGATTTGAGAATTTTCTTGATTAGGGTTTTTGATAACAATTATGTAAGTATGTTGTATACATGTTATATGCCATGTTATTGAATCTTAAATGGAGATTTCTAGTGCTTTGTGATTGTTTATACATTTCAAATATAAGAAGTGAGATGTGGATTGGAAATGAAGTTTGAGAGGGAATTGAAGGATATTGAGAAATCCTTTTTGGAAGTGTCTTTCTTTGGCAGGATTTATGGCTATGTGAGGGGGATTTTCCCCATTTTGGATGGTTAGAGAAAGACTTAGAATTATTGTTATAGTAGAGTTTTATTATGCACTTGAGTTGTTTGATGAAATGCCTAATAGAGGTTTGAGTATGAGTAATGAACCTTAATTCTTGCAACATTGCATGTTGGCATCTCATAAGTGCATTAGTGGAGATGAACCATCCATAGGCATTAATTGTGCATTGAGAAGTGACCAAAGAAAGAGTAGGAAACTTTGTGTATGCACTTGCTCTTTGAGTAGAGAACCTTGTGGATGCAACTACTCTAAGGGTAGAGAGAATGAGAAGTGCTAGAGTATAGTGAATGAGAAGAGTAGTAGAAATGGGTTGATGCTTTGTGATCATCACCCGACAGTTATGAGAATTGGGTTGATGCTTTATGATCATCACTCGACTAGCCATTAGAAATGGGTTGATGCCTGTGATCATCACCCGATAGGTAGTAGAAACGGGTGGATGCTTTGTGATCATCACTCGGTCAGTTATTAGAAAGGGGTTGATGCTTTGTGATCATCACCCGACATTTATTAGAAGTGGGATGATGCTTTGTGATCATCACCCGACAGTTATGAGAATCGGGTTGATGCTTTGTGATCATCACTCGACTAGCCATCTGTCTGAGCATTATTTTGTGCTCATCCCGTTATTTTCCTTTGTGGCTGCAGGATCTAGGTGATGATGCAGTCGAGGGGTGTCGGCAAGTGAGGAGCAATAGCTACACTGTTTCCCCTGTTTTTGTCTTTTAAAATGGCTTTCTATAAATGTTGCTCTTTGTATATAAAAGACTTGTTACTTATAATAAAAAGAAAAGTTTTGGGCCCATTTTCTATTGTTATTATGCATGCATTGTACTAGTTTACAGCAGTTGTTACATTCACTTGACTTAATTAAGTTTTCATAAAAACAAAATGGGGGATTAGCATAACTATACATCAAGTGACATCCTCATCCATAAAAAAATATATATAACAACATAAGATAATTGGCTATATGTCCATTGTAGCCCCACTCCTCCTACAAACAAATTAATGTGAAACACATTAAGTACAATTGTCATTTTATATAAACCATAAAGATGAAAATGCAAACTTGAACATAAAAGTAATAAATATAGGCCTGTAGAATCCTATTGCCACAGCTAATAACTCACAAGTGAATCAACCAATCTGCTGACTCCTATCCTAACAGAACTGCAAGTTGAATCTCCAAGTGATCCTCATCCTCCTCTTTCTAAAATGATAAAGAGATAAAAAATAATCTATAGGTTAGAATAAAGTCATTTTAAATATAGAATTAAACAAACATGTAAGCAATGGAACTTACTTTGCACCTTTTCTTCACTCCATTCAAAGTCCGACACCAGCCACATCCACACAACAACATCTCCACCATAGCTGGTGACAAAGAAGCTCGGTAACTATCAATAACCCTTCTCCCAGCACTAAATGCAGACTGTGAAGCAACCGTAGTGATCGGGATGGCTAGTATCTCTCGAGCCATCGTAGACAATATAGGAAACTTGGATGAATTTGCCTTCCACCATTATAAGGCATCAAATGAATCATAATCCCCCACACACTTATGGCATCCCTCTCTCAAATAACAATCCAACTCAGACTTACTAGGCTCAATAGTTTCAACCACGTCCAGAAAAGTGCTAAAATCATCCCAGGCCTTGGCTCCCTCAACCGCAACCACCTCATCAATGGCTCCATGTCCATCCCCTTGTGATGTAGAAGCACAGGCGATAGTCACACCTTGGTTAGGTTGAACATACTCCCCATATAACTCATACAATGCATCTCGGACCGTCATCATATTTGCCCTTCCTCTTGCCTCAGAATACATCTTAGGGAATGTCCACTGAATAACCCTCATTTTCAACCGAGGATCCAATACAACAGCCACAGACATTAACATATTACATTCCCCCTAATATTTATCAAACTTCAGTTTCATTTTCCTAACCATTACTCTAATAAAATCATCTTTAGATTCACTTTTACTATCCAACATACATTTCACTGCACACACCTCCTTCAAGAATAAATTAGACATCGGATAATCACTTCCTGAAATGAGTTTGGTTGAACCACTAAATACTTTTAAAACTTCGCAGACTTTCTCACTTTCTCCCAATCCTCGTCACTCAGATTATTATGATAATTGATATCACTCTCTTTCACTCTTGGAAAAACCTTTTTGAACTTAATTGTCGTTGCCAACATTTCATAGGTAGAATTCCACCTTGTTTTACAATGGAGAATAAGTTTCTGTAATGGCAATTTAAGTTATTGAACAATCTTAGAAAATACCTTCAGCTTGCTTTCTGAACTGTTGATATATAACACATTCTCATAGATGTCATCAATGATGTGCCTAATTTGATGAAGTCCATCTTGGACAATCAGGTTCAAGATGTGTGCACAACATCTCACATGAAACAGTTTACCTCCACAAAAGAGTTTCCCCAAAACCTCAAAATTTTCCTTCAACACCTTAATCGCAACATCATTACTTAAAGTATTATCCACAGAAATAGTATATACCTTATTTTCAATTCCCCATCCCATTAGGCACTTAAAAATGCCGTCCGCAATCGCAATACTAGTCCGGGGAGGAGGTAGACGAACAAAGTTGAGGATACGTCTATTCAGCCTCCAAGTACTATCTATCCAATGCCCGATCAACACCATATACTCCATCTTTTGATTCTCTGAATTCCATAAGTCTATAGTCAAACTGATTTTTGTCACAGTCTTCAACAAAGTGTTCAATTTGGCCTTTGCACTTTCATATACCTTCATACAATCTTTTTTACAAGTATGGCGGGAAACCCGAGTCAATCCAGGAATCCCATACTTCATCATATTGTTCAAGCCCTCTTCCTCCACAATTGTAAATGGATGCTCATGCATAAGCACCCAATGGGTGATCAATTCCCTCATTTTTGACATGTCAAACTTCCCACTTAAAGTTGGCAAACTAGTAGTTGCAACATCATTACTGACAGTCGGAAAACTAATATGTTGTTGCCTCATGGAAGCTTTTCTCCTTAAACACCAGCTTAAATGTCTATTGAACTGGGTGGTGCTTCCGGTGGCATTAATACACAACTTGACTTTGCAATGGATACACTCAGCCTTTTAGGTACCATTAGGCATAACCACCTCCTTGAACTCCGTCCATACCACTAATGTCTTCGCTTTTTTTTTGCTTCTGAATCAGATTTTGATTTTCATCACCATTATCCGGGCTACTAATACTTTGCTCCGTATTTATTGTGGTTGCATTCAAGTTAAGGTTACCGCCAGGTGTATCGGTAATTGTATCTTGTATTACAGGGGTACTTGAGGAATTACCTTCCATTTACAAACCTATAAATGGGAAAAAAAAAAAAAATCAACAATTTAATGCAAAACCAGTATGAAATAATGTCAAACTATTACATACATCAAACCAGCATTCATTTATTCTTTAATTAGAGATATTGATTGAAGAATTAAATGCTCTATTTATTTACCCTAAACCCATTTTTTTTTTCTTTTTATATATAATTTTGCAGTTTTTAATTGTTGCTTCTCTACATTTTAATTAAGCTATTTTGAACATCTTTCGACCAAATCTCAACACATGTCCTCTTTTCTTTCACAGTAAACTTGCAGTTATCTATTGATGTTAGTGATCTCAAGATGCTGATAGTCAAAGATACAAGCACCTCCCACCTACAAGTTGTATATAAGATGTTGAAGGAAATGATTAATTGTTGTACACTCTACACAGTACATTTATGTCATATATTTATCCATTATACGATATAAAACCTTAAAAATAGATTACAGATCTTTCATACAATCTGTTTTTGGGTGGATTAATGACTCCTTTAATTACAATTAATTAAATTAAATTAGATGAAATTGTGGTGTGATTTAAAGCTAGATTCAATCTTCTATCAATATGACCACGGATTATGAAAGGAATACATGGTATTGGTTCGACAGCTTCCCAAAACTGGTACAAAATGAGCTGACATATTTTTAAATTCCCCAGTCCCCACCACCAAATGCAGAACCACATTCCCACAAGCCAGAAACAAATTTTTAAATTGCCCAATCCCCACCGCCAAATGCAGAACCACATTCCCACAAACACATTTATAAATTGCCCAATCGGCCAGTCCCCACCACCAAATGCAAAATGCCAAAACCACATTGCCACAAACAAAATTATAAATTAACAACCATTAACAAACTCCTTTGCAATTGAAATTTTGTCCCACAACTCCACTACACAACCACAATCACAATTCACAAACAATTTCAATTTCACTTAAGCAATTTAAACAAACTATGAAACAGACCCAATACACGACATTGCTCTTCACAGATAGTACACAAACATTAACCTTGTATGGGTTTCACAATAACACCACCATGGTCAACCACCAGTAAAGCAATTTCAGTCTGCTCACCGATTATTCACAGGAGCTATCTCTGGAATATGAATAAAAATTCAAAATTATTCAATACATCAGAGTTAGTTAGTTATCCAACTCCTATATATATATATATATAAAAGATTAAAATTTAAAAAGCCAGTGACCCACTTGAGTTCGAGCTCACTGCCTTCTGATTTGTAAAGTGATGCCCTGACTACATATAATGCACATGCCCTATTGTAGGAATATTTTATACCAAGCTTTCTTGAATCTGATGGCCACCCAACAAAAACCAATAATTGGGACAAGCCTTCAGTTGATGGAGCCCACACAACTTGCCCAACGCTCAAAGATTTTGGAATTCCTTTTACAACTTGTACTTCTCCACTACACAGAAATGGGAAGTTTAATTTTAGGTTTCAACATTCGAATATAAACTCTCTTTAACTAATCATAGCAATAGAATTAACAAAACAAAGATGCAGACCTGTCAATGTTGATTAAGAAAAGAGAAGGCTACCTCTTTCCCGCATACGTTTCTCCCTGATCCTCCTCCCAATCACCTTGACCCTTCTAGGTACCACAATCCTTTCCCCCTACTCATTGATTAAAATCCCACCAAAATCCCACGAAGATGATGAAGATCTGACGAAAGATGATTCAGATTTGACAAAGATGATTAAGATCTGACGAAGATGACAAAGATTAGACGACGATGATGAAGATCCCGTGAAGCTGACGAAGATCTAATGAAGATGATGAAGATCCCATGAAAATGCGACAGAAATTTGTGCTGATGATAGAGAACAAAATCATTAGTTTGGGAGAACAAATTTGATTCAAACTTTTACGGCAAGGGTTCTACTGGCAAAGGATTTCGACGATTTGGGGATTTTAATAACGGGGGCTCTTTTGTTATTTTTTAAAACTTATATTGCATTATTTTCAATTTAATCCCAGTAGTTCAGAAATTCTCAAAAAACGCCCTGGTATTTCGAGCTAGGCTCGGCTCGAGAGCCTAACAAGCTAAGTCGAATATGGCTTGAACTCGGCTCGTTCTGTCTCAAGAGTCGAGTCAAGCCAACTCGTTATCAGATGAACCGAGTCATTAACAAGCTGGACTTGAGCCAAGCTAAGCTGATTCAATTCGTTAAGCAGCCCTAGTTTGAAGTAATTTACTTGAGGGTTATTGTAATTTTATATCATAAAAGGTATTTAGAGACAATTTATGGGGTGGGTCTTTTAGTAGCTTTTAGAAGGTTATATGTCATTTTATATGGGTTACTGTAATTTTGTAAAGGGTAATTAAGGATCTTTGAACCACACTTATTTGATCTGTTGCCCTTATTCAAAAGGAAAATTTGTAATAAAATATAATAATAAATGGTACTTGGTTAAAAAGTGTGTTTACTTAGCAAAATTTTCATTTTTGTATAAAAAAATTTACCATTTTTGTCTTTCACTTCAATTCATTGAGATCTCTCATACCCAACATTCTTCATTCCTTCTAATGATCAGATTTATTGTTTTCGTCAATGTTTTTTCTAATGATCAGATTTATTTCTTTTAGCAATTTTCCTTCTAAATGCTCATCTATTTTTTAAGATCAATAAATCATATTCTAGTTTATATTATTTATCTCAAAGCTTATTATAATAGTATCTTCTCTACTTTTATGTTCCACATATCTCTCTCTTTTTTTTTTTTTTGGATTTATAAATATAATAAAAAAAATTTATCTTATTTTCATGAATAATTTGAGAATTTTTTTTGATATAAATCATTTGCAATCTTTTAATGAATTAAAAATAGAATAACATAAATGAAATATATTTTCTTCTATAGTTATAAATATATTTAATACAAACTATTTATTTAAAATAGAATAACATAATTGAAATAAATCTTTCTTTGGTTACATTTTATTTATATTACATCATCTTTATTTAATTATTAAATTGATGAATTTTTTGGTTTGTTAGGATTCTTCATTTTTTTTTTAAGAACTGAATAACATAACATGAATTTAGAATATAAAATTACTTTCACTTAAATATAAAACAAGATCACCCTTTTAACCAAAATGTTACTAGAATTTGAAAAACAAGGTGATCAGGTAGATTTAAGAAAGTTGTGCAATTAACTTTGAGCCTTAATCTCACAAAAATGGCACAAACTATTTGTAACGCTTGAATCTCATGCTTGAGATTCTGAAAAAGAGTTCTTTACCACCCAACACAACCTAAATGAACCATATCCTTGAAGATTCTCATACATTATTTGCAGCTTAAAGCTCAAATTCTAAAAATTTTAGCAGCATGAAGGGGATTATGCAGCATATGGAGACAACATGGAATAGAGTAATTCTTGAGTATTAATAGAAAGAAACTTCACATTTATGAAGAAAATCAGGATTCAATTTGTTTTTTAGGAATATTTGTTTTGAGTATTGGAAAGAAACCTTACCCTTGGAGAAAAGCCAAACTGGTAGACTCCAGAAAATTTCGGAATAGCCAGGAAAAGTTGAGAGTTTATCAGTGCAACAATTTCCAAGTTAAAATCACGGCATTACTTCTAGGACAATCACAATCAACATTTGGATGAATCTATTAGGTAAATAAACACAATTCCATTTACATACAAAGAACTCTCGAGCTGAAAGAAAAAAAGTTACACTCTCTGAACATAAACAAGGCTTTGTCCTAGAATCCATCATTCACTGCAATCCACTCATTCTTCTCCTCGTCAAGCCTAAAAACATTCAAACCAACCCAGCAAATTCTGTTGGTGGATTTGCCCCAAAAGTGACTGTCGTAAAGTCTAAATAGTTCTTCTTGATCAAAAACAAATCCAGAGATGACTTTACCAGGTGGAAGAAGGAGGCTGGCCTACTTAGTGAACACCGTAATGGAGCCACATGCTCTGTAATGATGACTTTGGATCCACGCATAAAGTAGCTCAAAACATATAATCTTTGTCATGAGAGATTACATCGTAAATGAAAACAATCATTATTAACATCGATATGAACCTATTCGTCATCTCTACTTTTCCAAACAACAACTTTTCCCTGAATTAACACATGGCAAACTCAACATCATTAGCATCGGTGGAAATAACTACTTTGTTCATGGAAAGGAATCAAGAGAGAGGCGTTCTGAGCCCTACTATTTGAGGTAAGTATGATAAGACTTTGGATGGGCTGCGACGTTTGCAACGTGCCATCAAAAGAAATCCAAAATATTATGCTTGAAATGCTTGAAAGAAATCCAAAATATCATGCATGAGGACACATACACATTCAAGTGGTTGTGGGATCATTTCATAGTCAAGCTTCTATTCTCTTCTGGTCAAAGAATTTAGGAGGGATTAACAACTGTTGGTTATATGAGCATGAATGTGGTCTTACGGGAGAGAAAAGGATTATGAACAAGGGAAAGGAAATAGTTGTTATATTTTCATTACAATAAACTGAAAGTTACAGCCAAACTTTATACACATACAGACATTATTGCACCTAACCATTAAACATATTTTACTCCAAAATATCATCCTAACCATACATTCTCAGCAACTCTGATTACATCACATTAATAAGATACAAAGTTGACAACCAAATACATGCTGAATTCACCAAAATACATCACTTCAGCATGCCTACAGATCAGCTATGTGAACTGCTCTAGACCAGCTTCCAAACTTCAAACTTTTCCTTTGCCGCCATAACACAGCTACAGTTTAATCCAAAATATTGCTTCAAGCAAAATATCACTCCTTTGAACACTCCTCCTTGATATTTTTGCTTGAGACACCAAGTTTAAGCTTCATGTATTCAAACTTGGACTTACATAAGGACTTAGTAAATATGCCAGCCAATTGCATTTCCCCCTACAGTGTGTCAATCTGATTTCTCCGAATTGCTCAGTCTCCCTCACTGCATGAAACTTGATTTTTTTGTGCTTAGTTCGACCATGCATGACTGGATTCTTAGCCATAGAAACAGCCGATTGATTATCACAAAAAATTTCAGTAGGCTCACACTATTTTACCTCCATATCAGCCAGCAAATTTGTCAACCAAATAGCTTGATTTACTGCAGCCACATCTGATATGTATTCAGCCTCTCCAATGGATTCTGCCACTACTTCTTGCTTCTTGGAAGACCAACAAAATGAACCATAATTCAGTAGGAATACATCTCTTGATGTGCTTTGCATGTCATCACAGGAGCCTCCCCAATCACTATCTGCATACCCTATCAATCTGAAATTTTCAGATTCCCTGAATCAGATTCCATGATCTACAATTCCTCTAATGAATCTGAGCACTCTCTTGGCTACTTTAAGATGCTCCTCACTTGGTTTGCTCATAAATCTTGATAGGAGACTAATTGTAAACATGAGATCAGGCCTTGTTGCTATTAAGTACAACAAGCTCCCAATCATTCTCCTCTAATCTGTCTCATCCACCGGGGTTGCTCCATCATCTTTGCATAGCCTTTGATTTTGCACCAAAGGTGTGGCAACTGACTTGCATTCATCCATTCCAAATTTCTTAAGCATCTCATTAGCATATCTCCTTTGACAAATGAAAATGCCATCTTGAGATTGATGGATTTCCATTCCAAGGAAGTAAGTCAGCACTCTCAAATCAGTCATCTCAAACTCTTTGTGCATTGCTTTCTTGAACTCTTCAACTTGAATTGCATTGTTTCCTGTCACCAACAAATCATCCACATTAGCCCTTTTTACATACAAAGTATGCTCATTGGGGCTGCTTGCATAACCTAGGCTGACTAGGTAGTCATTGATTCTGCTGTACCAAGCTCTTAGAGCTTGTTTCATGCCATATAAGGCCTTTCTCAGTAAGTACACCTGGTCTTCTTTCCCCTTGACTTCATATCCCTCAAGTTGTTCAACAAAAATCTCCTCATCCAACCAACCATTCAAGAAAGCTGACTTAACATCCATTTGATACACTTTCCACTTGAATTGCACTGCCAAAGCTAGAACTAACCTGATTGTATCATGTCTTGCAACCGGGGAAAATGTATCTTGGAAATCCACACCATGTTGTTGTGCAAACCCTTTCACAACTAACCTGGCTTTGTGCTTCAAAATTGAACCATCAGGATTCAGTTTTTTCTTGAAGATCCACTTTACCTGGATCACTTTCTTCCCAATAGACCTGTCCACAATTTCCCATGTTCCATTCTTTTCTATCATGGACAACTCTTCCTGCATAGCAAGTCTCTATTCCTTTGACTTAGTTGCTTCATGCTAAGATGCTGGTTCAAGCAATGCAACATTGGATCTCCCATAAATCTCAGTAAGAGGTATGGTTCCTTTGACTGAAATTTCTTCTTCTGTTTCAGTATCTACCCCATCAATTTGGTCAGCAATTTGTTCTCCTTACTATAACCATGGATCAACTTGAATTTTCTTCTCTTCCCAATTCCACACTGACCTCTCATCAACCTTTACATCCCTTGAAACAACTACCTTTCTTGACTCTAGAATGAAGATCCTGTAAGCCTTGGATTAGAGGCTGTAACCTACCAAAATTCCAGCCCTTGCTTTGTCATCAAGCTTTGATCTTTTGATGGCTGGTATGGGTACATAACATATACTCCCAAATACTCTTAGATGATTCACTTGAGGCTTAACTCCATACCATGCTTCAAATGGAGTTTGATCCTTTAAAGCTTTGGTTGGAAGCCTATTCAGCAAATACACACTTGTATTGACAGATTCAGCCCATAACTCCTTTGGCAGCTCTTTTTCAGTTAGCAAACACCTGGACATCTCCATTATTGTCCTATTTTTTCTCTCACTCACTCCATTTTGTTAAGGAGTGTAAGGACAACTAAACTGATGCCATATTCTAGCCTCCCCGTAAGTTGATTCAAACTCATTTGAGGTGTATTCACCTCCATTGTCACTTCTCACAGCCTTGATCTTTACTCTAGCTTGGTTTCAACTTCAACTTTGAACCTCCTAAACACAGCAGCCACTTCTCCTTTTTGCTTTAGGAAGTACACCCAAATCATTCTTGAATGATCATCAATAAACAAGATAAAAAATCTGGATCCGTTCAGGGATGTGGTATGCATTGGTCCACACACATCAGTGTGCACCAATTGGAGCTTTCTAGTAGCTCTCCAGGCCTGATTTGTAAGAAAGGCTAGTCTGCTAAGCTTCCCTTATGTGGAATACCCTACATAAGCTCTCTTTCTCTTCGATTTCGGGTAAGGTGTGTACCATCCCTTTAAGCTTCATTTGCTTAAGTCCAGCATAATGGTAATGACCATATCTTTTATGCCATAGGTTTGTATCATCTAAATTTACTATCATAGCATGAAACTCTGGTTTTTTAAGTTCAACTGGGAAGCTTTTCCCAACCATTTTCACATGCATCATCACCTTTCCCTTATCAATTAATATAGTGCAGGTTTTATTTTCAAAATGCAAGATGTAATTTCTTTCAAGCATTTGTCCTACACTAAGTAGATTTTGGTTGATTTCAGGAACAAATAATACATTGTAAATAATCTTTGTACCTGTCATGGTCTGCACAGCCACATCTCCCCTGCCTTTAAGTTTCACAAGTTCACCATTTCCCACCTTTACACTTGACTAGTATGCTTGATCCAACTTCACAAAATTCTCCAGATCAAGGGTCATGTGGTTTGTACATCCACTATCAATTAGCCAAGTTCTAGCATTGAACTGAACAACATAGCAGGATGCCACAAATAGCTGCTTAGATTCAGAATTTTGCCTTAAATCTTTAGCAGTCTATGTTTGTTGTGCAGTTGTTGTTTGTTTTTACAGACCTTTTCAATGTGGCCTAGCTGCTTGCATGCCCTGCATTGAACATTTGGTCTGAACTAGCACTTGTACTCAGCATGGTTCTTCTTTTTGCAGTGGGAACATGGTGCAAAACTCCTGAAACCTGCTAGTTTGTTCCACTGATTGTTTACTCTCTCCTTTCCTCTTTTCTCTCCTGCAAACTTCTTGTTTCCTCATTGAGTTGGCTTGCTCTTCTACTAGACAAACAATGCAGCTTCACCACTATCCTCTTGCCTCAATTTTCTTCTTTGCTCTTGAGCTTGAAGAGCATGAACAAGTTCGGTCAAGGTGATTTGAGATAAGTCTTTGGAATCCTCCAAAGAAGAGATTTTTTATTCAAACCTTTTGGGTAGGCTTACTAACACCTTTTCAACGATTCTTTTATCACTTATCTCTTCCCTTAACAATCTTATCTTATTAACCACATTCATTAATCTATCTACATACTCTTTAACCACTTCAGCCTCTTGCATTTTCAATGTCAAACTCTCTCCTTAGGTTCAAGACTTGCATGTTTCTGGTTTAGGTGCTTCCTCCAAATTATTCCTTAAGCTTGTCCCAAGCTTGCTTTGCTGTCTCACAAGCCATTATCCTTGTGAAAACTTGATCGGTGACTGCAGCATGTAAATGGGATAGGGCTCTTAGAGCTTTTGCAGTCTCCTCTTCATGGAGTCTTATCTGTTCGGGGTGGTTGGGTTTGGTCCCAACTCTGGTGGCTGTTTCTCTTCTTCTACATATTGCCATAAACTCTGACCTCTCAAGTAAGCCTTCATCTTAACAACCCACATATGGTACTATTCCCCATTGAAGGTTGGAGGCAAGAGTGAGGTTGAACTTGTTGCCATGATGCCTGTTTTCGGTGAGGTAAAGACTGATAGAGAGTGTGCAAAACTGGAGGTTTTGCAGGCCCCTTAAGGTTAAGGTATTGCTCTGATACCACTTATTGGTTATATGAGCATGAATGTGGTCTTACAGGAGATTAAAGGATGATAAACAAGGGAGAGGAAAGAGTTGTTATATTTTCATTACAATAAATTGAAAGTTATAGCAGAACTTTATACACATACAGACACTATTGCACCTAACCATTAAACATGTTTTACTCCAAAATATCATCCTAACCATACATTCTTAGCAACTCTAATTACATCACATTAATAAGATACAAAGTTGACAACCAAATACATGCTGAATTCACCAAAATACATCACTTCAGCATGCCTACAGATCAGCTACGTTGAACCGCTCCTGCACTGCCTTCCAAACTTCAAACTTTTCCTTTCCTGCCAGAACACAGCTCTAGTTTAATCCAAAATATTGCTTCAAGAAAAATATCACTCCTTTGAACAACAACCATGTGCAAGTACGAGTTATAAGAAGTGGTAGAAGAGATAAAAGTTGTTGCATTTATTTTCACTTTTCTCTTTGTTATTTTTTATTTGAATTTATCTCATTATGGTGTTAAGGACCTTTAGCTTCAGCGACATATGCTGAAAGTTTGTTAGATTTATTTGTATTTATTGCTCATGGACATCAATAAAGGATATCATATAATTTTAACCCAATTTCTTTGTGTGGTTTGTTCTCACCCAAAGAGAATACTTGTAATTAATTGCTGTAGTACACAAATCTTTGACTGGGACCTATTAGTGGTATCAGAGCTTCGTTACAATGGCGTCCAACAAAGAGAGGATCGAGGCTTTGGAGGCTGGACTCGATGGAGTTCAAGACGGAATGCAACGATTGGAGTTAAGCGTAACTGATAAGCTGCATCGTTTGGAGGAAACCATCAACAAGTTATCTGAGGTTAGGCTTTCAACTAAAGAACCATCCAGCAACAAAAACAACAATTGGTGAGAAGGATCCTCCCGTTCATACCGTGAGGAAAACGACGGCGGCAGACTGGTTTTCTCTTCCAAAATGGCAAAGTTAGAATTTCTGAGAGACTCCAGAGATGACCCGACTAAATGGTTAAACCGAGTAGCTCAATTCTTTGAATTTCAAGGCATAGTAGACAACCAAAAGGTATCTTTAGCATCTTTCCACCCTGAAGGAGAAGCCAACCAATGGTGGCAATGGTTGCATCGAGCTTACCGGGAGGAAGGTCGCTTGGTTACATTGAAATCATTTGAGAAGGAACTGTGGGCTTGTTTTGGACCCACAGAGGGTGAAGATTTTGATGAAGCCCTACCCAAAGTTCGACAGGTCGGATCCCTTCGCGATTACTAGAAAGAGTTCGAGATGCTAGGTAATCGGGTTCACAATTGGTCACAGAAGGCGCTCGTAGGATCATTCATGCGTGGTTTGCGATCCGAAATTTCAGAAGCAATTCGTATGTTTAAGCCTAAAACCTTGAAGGAGGCGGTAAGTTTGGCTCGCATGAAAGACGAACAACTACAACGGCAAAGGAGGATCTCACGCCTACCACCACTTACTCTCACCCCACCGACTCTACCAACATCAACAAAAACTTCACCCATAAATAGATTAACTTGGGATGAGATGCAAAGAAGACGTGCACATGGACTTTGTTTTAATTGTAATGACAAGTTTACTGCAAGACATAGGTGTCAAGGAATATGTTCAATCTTGTGAAGTTTGCCAAAGAAACAAAACTGATAATCTCTCTCCAACAAGACTCCTCTAACCATTGCCTATCCCTTGTCAGGTATGAGATGATATTACTATGGATTTCATTGAAGGGTTGCCATCCTCCCGTAGTCAAAACACCATTCTGATGATTGTTGATTGCCTCAGCAAATACGAATAGTTTTTGCCCTTATCTCATCCATTTACAGTAGAGGTAGTGGCGGAAAAATTTGTTGAAGGCATAGTGAAACTACATGGAATGCCACGGTCTATTGTCAGTGATAGGGACCCTATTTTCATCAGCAAGTTCTGATAAGAATTTTTTAAATTGTCGAGTACATAACTCAAGATGAATTCTGCCTACCATCCTCAAACGGATGGCCACTCCGAAGTTGTCAACAGTTATGTGGAACAATATCTACATTGTTTTGTCTATCAACAACCACGCCAATGGAGTACGTTTCTACCTTGGGCTAAGTTGTGGTACAATACTGGCTATCACTTTTCTATAGGCATGACCCAATTCCAAGCTCTTTACGGGTGACCTCCCCCTGTTATTCCATTGTATTCGATAGGGTCTTCACCCGTTGATGAAGTTGATCATAGCCTAGCCATTAGAGATGCATTGTTGAAACATCTTAAGGACAACTTGGAGGCAGCAAGGAATCAAATGAAGCAAATAGCAGATCGTGGTTGAAGGGATGTTACATTTCAAGAAGGCGAACTGGCTTTCCTCAAATTATAGCCTTATCACCAACAATCAGTTTTTCAACGTGCTCATCAGAAGCTTACAAGCAAATACTATAGACCATATTTGATCAAGGAGGGAGTGGAAGCCGCTGCATATAAACTGAAGCTGCCCGATGATGTGCGCCTACACCCAGCTTTTCATGTATCGCTGCTATGGAAGAAGCTCGGAGATGGTTTCATGACCAGTACAACACTTCTGCCAATTTCAAATAAGGGTACACTTGTGATTGAGCCCGAAGCCATACTAGATACTCATTGGGTGAAACGTGGTGCTAAGTTTAGTGAAGAAAGTTTAGTCAAGTGGCGTATACTGACTATAGAAGATGCTACGTAGGAAAATACCGAAGAATTGCTGAAACGGTTTCCAAACTAGGACCTTGAGGACAAGAGTCCATTGGGAGGAGGGAGTAATGATAAGACTTTGGATGGGACGCGACGTTCGCAACGTGCCATCAAAAGAAATCCAAAATACCATGCATGAAGACACATACGCATTCAAGTAGTTGTGGGATCATTACATAGTTAAGCTTCTATTCTCTTCTGGTCAAAGAATTTAGGAGTGATTAACAACCACGTGCTGGAATGAGTCATAAGTAGTGGTAGAAGAGATAAAAGCTGTTGCATTGATTTTCACTTTCCCTTTTGTTTATTTATTTATTTTTTTTTTAATTTGAATTTATCTCATTATGGTGTTAAGTACCTCTAGCTTCGGTGACATATGTTGAAAGTTTGTTAGATTTATTTGTATATATTGCTCATGGACATCAATAAAGGATATCAAATATTTTTAACCCAATTTCTTTGTGTGGTTTGTTGTTACCCGAAGAGAATACTTGTAATTAATTGTTGTAGTACATAAATCTTTGACTGGGACTTATCAGTGGTATCAGAGCTTCGTTACAATGGCATCCAACAAAGAAATGATCGAGGCTTTGGAGGCTAGACTCGATGGAGTTCAAGATGGAATGCAACGATTGGAGTTAAGCGTAACTGATAAGCTGCACCGTTTGGAGGAAACCATCAACAAGTTATCCGAGGTTGGGCTTTCAACTAAAGAACCATCCAGCAACAACAACAACAATTGGTGAGAAGGATCCTCCCATTTGTACTGTGAGGAGAACGACGATGACAAACAAGTTTTCTCTTCCAAAATGGCAAAGTTAGAATTTTCGAGATACTTGATGCGCGTTTACTACAACATGCAAAAATAGCAAGTATACTAGTCGCAAAAAGTAATAAAGTGATGGGTAGGATATCGTTCCCACGAGGACTGTAGCAAATCACTAAGTTTCCTAATGTTATCAAGTTGAAGTAATCGAATTCTTTGGATTGGTGGGAGCAAATTTTAATGAAAAAGGAAACAAAGCTGAAATTAAACAAAGAATTAAATCTTAACTAAGAAAGCAAAATGAAACAAAGAATACCAAATTCAAGTAAAACGGGCAAGGTTTTGACTTCGTTTGGACTTTTATAGGTTAAGCCTAAGAGTTACACTATTTTCACATTCATGCGCGATGGTTGTAAATCGGATTCACTAATATGTTAACATACCCTCTCGGGCTATGTTTTCCTATTCAGTCTTATTAACAATCCGCACCCAACAAATTGAAAGTTAATAATTCTAAATTCATTAAGCATAAGAATCCAAAAGTGATTTCATTAATTCTTGAATCTATCTCTAGCATCCAATACTATAATGGTGAAGACCCAAGAAGCCTAACATGAATTATTTCTCAATCTCATCATGTTCATCACATTCAGCATTTAAATTCAGAGTAACACACAACCAAAACAAGCTTCATCGTGCGTTGTCCTGCTTCGGAACTCTCCTATCTTCTGAAATCCGCTCAATTCTGAGTCAAAACTATCCAATTTTGTCTTTATTCGCTCAAAAAGTCCATTTTAATCTGAAACACGAAAAGTGAAGAATTAAGCACCAATTCATGTAAAAATGCACTAGAAAGTACCTGAAATCTGACAAAAAGATCAAATAAAAACTGTATAATTTACGGATTATCAATACTCCGGCGATGATCCAACTGAATGGTTAAACCGAGTAGCTCAATTCTTTGAATTTCAAGGCATGGTAGACAACCGAAAGGTATCTTTAGCATCTTTCCACTTTGAAGGAGAAGCCAACCAATGGTGGCAATGGTTGCGTCGAGCTTACTAGGAGGAAGGTCGCTTGATTACATGGGAGTCATTTGAGGAAGAACTATGGGCTTGTTTTGGACCTACAAAGGGTGAAGATTTTGATTAAGCCCTATCCAAAGTTCGACAAGTCGGATCCCTTCACCCCAAAAACCTATCACAAATACAAAGAAGGTAAAAGCTTTTAGTGGCTTAAGCTACTAAAGGTTTAGAGTAAACTAAAAGTTGAAGCCCTAAAAACCTTGGCACGGTTACCTTTGATATTTCTCATTCACTCTTTTTTTCCTACAAAAAGATAACTTTCTGTCTCCGTACCTAATCCCCTGGCCGATTTTTAACTTTGTCTTTGTGCTCACAATCTCCCTCTAAAAGATTACACCTTTTTCAGTTTACGTCCAAAACTGGACATCAGGTTACGTAACAAAATGATATTTTCTTTCTGACTCTCAAAGCTATCTCTCTCACCCATGAAAGACTCAATGACCACTAACATGTTTTAGTAGGCTTTATTGGACTAATATAATATTGAGTCATAACCTATTAACTTAAGCTTTTAAGTGGGATGTCAACTTAATATGGTATCTGAGCTAAAGTTATAAAGTTTAATCCCTATATTTAACTAGATAAATTTTGTTTTTTTTGAAAAGATCCAAGTTTTCATTTAGAGGGGCCTATTGGACTACTATAACATTGAGTCCTCTTAACTGTTAAGATTTCACCTACTAGCTTAAGCTTTTAGAATGGCAACTTAACAGGATTACAGTGCTAAAAGCTATTCGATTCCACAAAACCTTAATTCTTGAGCCGACGTGTTTCACCAAAACTTCAATCTTTCAGTTGTTTCATTTGTGGAAATATGGGGATGTGAATTATATGCAGATTAGGAGAGAACATCTAGGTTAAGTAATGAAACATGAATGTTAGTATCCAGTTAGATTTGGGATTTGTTTATGAGAACATTACTTTTACGTTTTTCTCTTGTTGGAGTCCCACACTGACTAGGCACTTTCAAACCTATTAGTTCATAAGATGGGGTAATCCTCCCATTTAACAAGGTTTTAATGAGTAAGGATTATTTGGTAAGGAGTCAGACCCACCTGAAATTTTTTCATGGTATCAAACCTAGGCTCAGTTGAGCTGAGTGCTTGACTAGTGGGAGGGGGGTTAGAACCAGCAACTACCTCCATCAACAAGCATGACCCAACATATAGGCTTGATCGTGAGGGGAAGTGTTGGAATCTCACACCAACTAGGTATACTGGTTGTGCTTGTAACAACTGCTGTAAACTAGTACAATGCATGCATAATAACAATAGAAAATGGGCCCAAAACTTTTCTTTTTATTATAAGTAATAAGTCTTTTATATACAAAGAGCATCATTTACAGAAAGCTATTTTAAAAGACAAAAACAGGGGAAACAGAGTAGATATTGCTCCTCGCTTGTCGACGCCCCTTCGACTGCATCATCACCTAGATCCTGCATCCACAAAGGAAAATAACGGGGTGAGCACAAAATAATGCTCAGTAAGTAAAACTCTTTATCTGTTTATCCCCGTATGTATTTCTCTTAATTCTTTCCTCACATTTTCTGTTGTTTCCTACTAAACGTATGGCCTCATCTTACCAGAGGCACGGTCGGATGGCGTTCACACAGCACCATCTCACTCTTCATGACTGTCGGGTGGAGTTCACATAGCACCAACCCGTTCTTAGGGACTACCAAGTGGGGATCACAAAGCACCTACCCGGTTTTCATAACTATCGAGTGGAGACCACATAGCACCTACCCGTCCCTTATAACTTTCGGGTGACGATCACAAAGCACTAACCTGTTCCTAATCACTGTCGGGTGATGATCACAAAGCATCATCCCACCTCTAATAAATGTCGGGTGATGATCACAAAGCATCAACCCCTTTCTAATAACTGACCGGGTGACGATCACAAAGCATCCACCCGTTTCTACTACATATCGGTGATGATCACAAAGCATCGACCCATTTCTAATGGCTAGTCGAGTGATGATCACAAAGCATCAACCCGATTCTCATAACTGTCGGGTGATGATCACAAAGCATCAACCCGCATCACCCAACTTCTCATAATCGTTGGGTGATGATCACAAAGCATCAACCCATTTCTGCTACTCTTCTCATTCACTCTACTCTAGCACTTCTCATTCTCTCTACCCTTAGAGTAGTTGCATCCACAAGGTTCTCTACTCAAAGAGCAAGTGCATACACAAAGTTTTCTACTCTTTCTTTGGTCACTTCTCAATGCACAATTAATGCCTATGGATGGTTCATCTCCACTAATGCACTTATGAGATGCCAACATGCAATGTTGCAAGAATTAAGGTTCATTACTCATACTCAAACCTCTATTAGGCATTTCATCAAACAACTCAAGTGCATAATAAAACTCTACTATAACAATAATTCCAAGTCTTTCTCTAACCATCCAAAATGGGGAAAATCCCCTCCCCCACATAGCCATAAATCCTGCCAAAGAAAGACACTTCCAAAAAGGATTTCTCAATATCCTTTAATTCCCTCTCAAACTACCTTTCCAATCCACATCTCACTTCTTATATTTGAAATGTATAAACAATCACAAAGTACTAGAAATCTCCATTTAAGATTCAATAACATGGCATATAACATGTATACAACATACTTACATAATTGTTATCAAAAACCCTAATCAAGAAAATTCTCAAATCTCAACTTGGGTTGGGATTTACTTACCTTGTTTTGGAGAGATTTCACTAGCTCTTCCTTACACTTGATTTGCTTGACTTTTTCTCTACTCTTAAACAAATGAACAACAACCCTCAATAATCAAATATATTCAAAAACTCACAAAGCTTCACAACCCAAGCAAGAATCCTTACCTTAGGATGCCTTAGGTTGTTTTTCTACCCCAAATCACTCCAAAAGCCCTTTAAAACTCAAAGAAAGAGAAATTGAGAGGAAGCAAGAGAGGAGAGTGGCGATGGAGAAGAAGAATGAAGGGTTTTACAATGACTTAATTCCTTTTAATGAAATTTATACACAAGCATTCCCATTTTGCCCTTACTCTTCTTTGGGAATTCTATCTATATCCTTTGATTCATTACAAACACACCCCCATAACAACATATTCTCCATGAAAATTCCTTACATTTTACTCCCCCACTTTTCCTACTAATTAGGGGTAGATTGGTCAAATTGCCCTTAGGGAAGAAAAATATCTAAAACTTAACAAACATTTTGGTTGGCACGTTGCTGTGGCGAGGAATCCTCTGTCGCCACGGCGAAGATTATTCTTCGCCTCGGCGAAGACTGTAACACTATACTTCTTCTAATTTCAACCAATATCAAGGTAAGTGTTCAACATAACACTTCAAGGCCAACTAAACAATAATAAATCAACTCAAAAAGAGCAAAAGAAGAAGCATTAACTACGTACCTCAAGTGGGGCATTACAGTGCTTGACCAGACGGTGAGGAGTTAGAGCCAGTAACTATCTCCATCAATAGACATGACTCAACATATGAGGGCAATCCTTCCATTCAACAAAGTCTTCTTGGATGAAGAGTTAGGCTCATCTCAAATTTTATCATCTCTTATTTGCACTTTTGTAAAATACATGAAACCTTTACTACCAGATTTTTCTCTCATTTGCGGATGTAAGTTGGTTATCTTGAATAAAAATTAAATTATGGTACAACTTTTTGTGATCCATCAGATTTATTTCTATGTGCTATTAATGCAATTTCCAACATAATTCAGTTAAAAGGAGTACTTGGATCCGTGATTAGAGGAAAGAAATAATAACTAACAAAAAAGTTGAAAATTTAGAGGAGTATTACCAATATTATCTTTTCTAAATTACATATAAATACGTACTTAAATTAGTACATATAAGGATTCGTTTAATATCCTATTTATTCAGGAGACATAGAGCCATGAAGTGAAAATTCAAGTCCTGCGTCAGTGGAACTTGAAATTGTTGTTCACTTGAGGCAGCAAGATATGAAACAATCAAGTGAATCTGGGTCATCTTCTTCTTCGGAGCAAAATAGGAACCAGAACGAGTGGTTACCTTCCCCTGTTTTGCCTAAAGGTCAGCTCTCTTTCATAACTAGAAAAAATGCATAAATATTTTCTTTGGGACTTTGTACAGTGCCTGATTGGTAAAAAAATTACAAAATTTGATTCTTGTATATTAAATTTATTCATTTACACCTGCTTGTTAAATTTAACAGAGGTTTTATAACGTTTGGGTAATGGTAAGGGGTTTATGTCCATTTCCGATACCCGGGGTTTAGAAGAATAAAATGGTCATGTTTTCAATAAATCTATGGGTAAATCTGTAATCACAGTGATCAAAGCCGGCGTTTAATGCATCTTAAAGTCAAAAAACAAACAACATAGGGTCTAATGGTTATTTCTGAAATTATTGTGAGTTTTCGGATATTTGAGGAGTATGTAGGTACCATTAGCACTTTCAATCAATTTGTGAGCATGTCCACCCGGTATTGGACAAATATGTGTGCATAATACATTATCAGGTATAACTAATACATTATTTATTACTATTATTTAATTAATAATAAATAAATATACTGTTTATTTTAATTATTAGGTATAACTAATACATTATTTATTAGTTTAATCCAAGCAAACAGCTGAAACTTTCTGGATTCTTGCAAAGTGATTGAACTTTTTGCGTTCATTTCTTGCTCTAAAAGGGCTAATTTTGGGTTATCGTTTTGCTTCTTTAGTTTTACGTGAACTTTACTTCTTTATTATTATTATTATTTGTATAAATTTAATGCAATTTTAGAACTGTAAATGAAAGAAGTTTGTTGCTAATTTTGAAAGTCAGTAGAGTCAGGCAACGGTTCTTTAACAGCAAGCGTTACAGAAGTTCGTTAAATTCGGTTTTCAGAAATTTTCTATTGCAATAGGAAAGAAGTGAGGCTACTTCTCTCATTCATTCACCTACGCCCAGAGCTAAATGATCAGATTCATTATATATTTCAAAACTATAAACTTCATTGTTTGTTTGAAAGTTGCCCAAGGATTATTATATATAGTATAATTAATTTATTTTAACTTCTGATGTGAAATTCTAATTAAATAAGACAATAAAATAAAATTTTGGTTTAAAATAATGTGTCCGACATCACCCTAGGTTTTTGGTCACTTTCAATTTGACCAAATTAACTAATTTTCACTTATTTATTTGATTATTTAATATTTATATGCAGAAAGTTGTTGGGTTTTTAGTTTTTACTTTTGGATTGTTCCAGTCATGCATTACAATAATTAGGGATAAATTATGTTGTAATGCTTATTCTGAAAAAAAGTACTTTGATATTGTCATTGGTATTTACCTCTTTAGCTGTGAGAAATGGGGTTTACGAAACGTGGGTTATTTTAAATGAACTTCGGCCTAATTACAAAAGAGAACTAATATTTTTTCATATTATTCTCTCATTTTCCCTCACTTTCTTTCTTATTCTCTCACACCAAACATAGAAATTCCTACATAAAATTCCAGAAGATCTATTCTTTGTGGTATTATTATGTTTATTAGTCTATTAATCCTGAGGTATTGTATTATGTTTGAACTTGAATTATTATGCATAACCAAACAAACCTCATGCAATTATAAAAATAACCTTAGTCTTATAAAAATAAAAACTACTTTCCAATTTAAGGAAAATCATTTATCCCTTAAACAAAACAAAAAAATTAAATTAATAAAATTTATTATTAAAAAATCTATGTGTCAAACAATGATTGGTATTTTAATCATAATAAAAAATTAACAATTGGTTTATATATATAATTCCCTGGAAAGCAATGTTGCAGATCCAAGCCATTCCGGGTTTTGTCTATGTAGTTGACAGAGTTTTCACAAATTTTGAATGTGATTCCCCAGGAAACAATATTGTGATTTTCACATGGAATCATTTCTGAGTAACTCTTAGCTTTTCCTGGCCAGACCTTCCAACTTCTATCAATGTCTTTGAAGTAAGAGTTTCTATTCCTGTCTTATAAAAAGAATGAAAAAAATATTTGAGTGTTTTAGCAGTTTGCCTTGTTATTGAGAAATGCCGAAATTTTCTTTTCTTTGGAAAATTGAATTCACTTGTCTTGTTTGAGCTAGAAAAGATTAAACCAAATTTTGTAAGCTAATCTGACCTGCTTAAAGTAGAAAACGTATATAAATGGTGAAAATGCCATCTTATGTCAATTCAAAGGTGATAAAAAAATGATGATTTTACAAGGAGTCTTCTCATCCCATGCAGAACATTGGTTCTGATTCTTCCTCAAGTTGACTTTGTTAAAGGAAGGAGGAGCAGAAGCAGCAGCAGCAGCAGTTTTTGGGGTAAAGAAATCCATAATGGAGTAATATCTCTTGTAATAGAGGGTGTGATGTACTTCTCAATTGTTCCACGCAGAATGGAGCAGGAGATTGGATACCAAGAAAAGAGGTTAACTAAATTGGTACAGACATGGGGCAAATGGAAAAGTGACAGTGTGAGCCTAATGGAGCACTCCAGCTTACTAATTACTCTTGAAAAATTTCAACTTCTTTTATACTCAGATCTCTGTTTTAACTATAACATATATCCAAGCTTTAACTCACACATGCAGTTTGCAGTTGCAGATCCCACTGTTGTTTATGCTGCGTACCCATTTCTTATTTTGTCTATATAGTTGGCGGAGTTCTCACAAGGTTTGATTATGGTTCCTAGGGAAGCAACATTGTGGTTTTCACCTCGAATCATATTTTTGAGTATTTCTTAGGTTTTCCTAGAAATTATATTTCTGTGGAGTATTAGTTTACTAATGGATTATTGTCCTTGAGTGTAAATAATATTCTTTAAGAAACTATTTCATAATAATATGTTCTTTAAGAAAGACAATAAGGATAATCTCAAAATGGCTACTATGCTAACTTTGGCAAGTTGAGCTAAACATGCCTGAAGAAATGTGGGATAGTATCACAACTCACCCCTCCTTATACAACCCAACATAATGGAGTGTCAGAAAGGAGGAATAAAACCTTACTTGATATGGTTAGGTCCATGATGAGTTTTAGTGATTTACCTGCATCGTTATAGGGTTATGCCCTAGGGGCTGAGACTCACGTTTTGAACTGTGTGCCGTCAAAGTCTGTAGATAAGACTCCATATGAACTATGGAGTGGGCGAAAGCCCAACTTTTCTTATCTAAGGATTTGGGGTTACGAAGCTTATGTTAAGAAATTGACTTCGAACAAGCTGGGCCCAAAATCCTGTAAATGTATATTTGTGGGGTATCCAAAGGAGACAGAAGGATACTACTTCTACCACCCAGAAGAGCGCAAAATTTTTGTTGCTCGATCTAGTGTCTTCCTAGAAAAGGATTTTTTTCTAAGAAGTACTAGTGGGAGAAAAAGTAGAACTAGATGAAGTTCTAGAATCACAAGATATAGTAGACGAAGGACGGGATGATGTGCCACTGAAGGTGGTTGAGCATCATGAGGAGGTTACTCCACAACTAGTGGATCAAAGTGAACCACCTCAGGTAGCACAGGAGCTACGCAGATCTGGAAAAGTACGCCATGAGCCTAAGAGATACGGTTATCTCGTGACTCAACATGGTGATGTACTAGTCTACCAAGACGGTGAACCCAGAACCTACGAGAACGCTATATCAGATCCAAATTTTGTTAAATGGCTTGAAGCCATGAAATCTAAGATGGACTCCATGTACCAAAACCAAGTGTGGTCTATGGTGGAACCACCTGAAGTGATAAAACCCATAGGGTGTAAATGGGTCTTCAAGAAGAAGACTAACATGGATGGCAACGTGCATACCTATAAAGCATGACTGGTGATAAGAGTGTAATTTAGATATTTTTAATCCTTCCATATTATGTTTTTTGTTATGTTTTATGCTTAGTTGAGCTGATTAGAGCTTATTTTGTAAGTTTGGCATAGTTGGATAGACTTTAGGAAATAATTGAGAAAAGATTAGGAAATTCCAGACTTTTCGTTATTCCCGACCAAGCATGTTTTTCAAGTTTTTTAGGGAGCTAGATTCCTCGATTGCAAAAGTTTCTTCAAAGAAATTAAAGTAGACGAATCAAGATTTTCAGGAAGGTATTATGGGCGAGAATCCAAGTTCGTTTGGGTTCTCAGTAGTTGTTGCAAAACCGACTCCCGAATCCTAGTCGCGTATGATTCCTTATCCGAGTATTGAATCTTCGATCGGGCCTAACTGGAGCGTCAGATATCGAAAATGGGTGATTCAAAGGCCCAGATTCATCTATACATCCTGGACTACAATTTTTATGAAGTGATAGAACCCGGAAAAGATCTTTTACATTGCGAGAATCCTGGTGCAAGCTGGAGACGAATTCTGGAATCCATATCTGATCAGATTTTGTCAAATTTGGAAGTCTATCTTCTAGGAAACGTCTATGAAAGAAATTTCATGATTCTTGGTGAAGAATTAAGGAAAAAACATGTTATTTAATTAGAAGTTTGTAGGTGAAACGGGGGGAGGACAGTAGAGTTTTAATTTTCAGAGTTTTTGCTTTCTAGATCAAGATGTGCGGCTAATTTTCTTCTTCAATTGTGGGGATTTTGAAGCCTAATTTCATGTCATTGGTGTAACTTAACTTCAGTAACGTTGTTCTCAATCTCGCTTTTTATTAGAATTGTTTATGTTATTCGATTTAATTGTCTGTGATTCTTATTTGAGTGATTTAGTTTTGGCCTCGCTAAATTGTTTAATCGATTACCTGGTTAGAATTAGGAATTGTGATACGTAATCATCCTTTTTGTAGTCAATGAGTGACGCATGATGATAGCTAATTATGGACAATTTTTCGGTCTACTGTCTTGAATAACATAACCTAAGTCAAATAATCCGAGCTTGCGTGATTGTTGCTTAGATTGATCTATTCTCCTAATTCTTAAGGCTGCCATTGAATTAAATTTAGAGAGCTTGTTCTAGCTTGTTCAAGGGTTAGTATCTACTCGAAGAGCTTGTTTCAATAGCGACAACTAAGGGAGAATTTGGGTAACAGAGCTTGTTGTTTCCAGGGTCGAGTTCCATAATGACGAGATAAAAACAAAGGTTACGCTTACTTTATGTCCAATGCATGTTTAGGTGGATATTGAACCGAGAACTAATTGTTTAACCTGATATTTTATTTCTCTGTTTTACTTTAGTTTGCCTTAATTACAAAACCCATTTCATTACTGTTGTCAAGTTTACTGTTTAGAGTTTAATTTGCGTTTTTGTTGTTTTTATTGTTTTAGAATATAGAAATTAATCGAGTCATTCCCTGTGGGATCGACCGTTGCTTGCCCTTTATATAATTCAGTAGTCAGGTTAGTAAGGTTAATTAATTTGGTGCATTCGGCATACTACCAACTGGTTGCCAAAGGTTTCAAACAAATTCATGGCATTGACTATGAAGAAACTTTTTCACCGGTTGCCATGATTAAATCCATTCGGATTATGCTTGCGATTGCTACATATCATGACTATGAGATTTGGCAAATGGATGTCAAAACTGCTTTCCTGAACGGAAACCTTGAGGAGGATATGTATATGACACAACCAGATGGTTTCGTTCTTGATAGTCAAGCTAATAACGTATACAAGTTGCAGGGATCCATTTATGGACTCAAACAAGCTTCAAGGAGCTAGAACATTCATTTTGACGAAGCCGTAAAAGAATTCGGTTTTATCAAGAACGAAGATGAGCCCTATGTTTACAAGAAAGTGAGTGGGCGCAGTAGTATTCCTAGTGTTGTATGTCGATGACATACTTCTGATCGGGAATGATATACTGAACTTGCAATCGGTAAAGACTTGGTTATCCAAGTGCTTCTCCATGAAGGACATAAGGGAAGTAGCCTACATCCTTGGAATAAAGATCTATCGTGATAGATCGCGTAGGTTGCTTGGCCTAAGTCAGAGTGCGTATATTGACAAGGTAGTGAAAAGATTAAGTATGAAAGAATCCAAGAAGGGATTTCTATTGATGTCACATGGTGTTTATCTCTCTAAGGAATTGTGTCCTAGAACACAAGATGAGAGAGATAAGATGAAGAGGATCCCATATGCCTCAGCAATTGGATCCATCATGTATGCCATGCTATGTACTCGGATTGATGTCTCATGTGCTTTGAGCACTTGTAGTAGATATCAATTGGATCCAGGTAAGCGTCACTGGATGGCTATCCAGAATATTCTTAAGCACCTGAAGAGGACTAAAGATATGTTCTTGGTTTATGGAGGGGAAGATGTGCTCATTGTAAAAGGATACAGAGATGCTAGTTTCCAAATAGGAAAAGATGATTATAGTTCCCAATTTGGGTTTACATAATTTTGTCTCAATATGACTGCAGTGAGCTGGAAGAGCTCGAATCAGTGTACTGCAACGAATTCTACAATTGATGCTAAGTGTATCGTATTTTAATGCAATCGTGTAGGCGGTTTGGACCAAGAAGTTCATTACTGAACTTGATGTGATTCCAAGCATTGTTGATCCAATATAGATGTACTGCAATAACAATGGAGCCATTGTTGTGACTGAGGAATCACGGTCTCACCAGTAATCCAAACATATACTTAGTTGATTCAATTTGATCTAAAAGATCGATCAGAAAGGGAATGTGCAGATTTGCAGAATACCTACTAACCCACTATTGAAGTTTCTGTTGTAGTAGAAGCATGATGGGAACTTGGGTCATTCAATGTTGAGTGCATGAATGATTGGCTATAGTGCAGGCACTTGGGTCATTCAATGTTGAGTGCATGAATGATTAGCTATAGTGCAAGTGGGAGATTGTTAGAGTAGATACCCTAGAGCTAATCAATTATTGTAGAATTGATTCTTTGTAATAATGTTCATTAATCAATTAAAGGCATTTTATTCTATATCGCGTAAATCATTATTATTGCAATACGTATTGATATATGTCCTTAGAATGGTAGAACCGTGACGAGGGTATCAAGTGTTCCAAATCTTAATAATGAGGACCCTATGAGCACATATGGTGGCCATTCTAGAAACATCTGTAGCCCTAGTATTATTCTGAAGTAAGGGCACATATAATATGGTAAGGCTATCATAGTGTTGAACGACCCTGTTCGAAAGGCAGTGACTGATTTCACTTGTCAAGGTTGTTTGGTGACAACCTGGTGCAACACATGGGTGCTTGCTGTAGGCGAATACACCGCAACAAGTTCACTGGACTGACCCACCAGAGGATTCCATATGGATGGTAACCCTAGTGTCTATGGAAAAAATCCTCTAACGAATGGTGGTGCATGTGATCCTTAGACTTGAGATCACCAGAGTGCCTTGTGCACCGATTGGTGTAGTTTGAGACTAGCCTAACGCAGTTCTATTTAGAGTCACAATACAAAGGGTGATTGGCGCATCAAGGAGTGTATCAAGACTATGGTGGATCGACAGGATTAATCACTCCCGGCACGGGAGAAGTTATCTCATGGCGCAACCAAGATATAGCAATGACACTAAAACTGTGGCCACAGTGGGATTGAGTTGTTGCTTTATCCAGTTTATTATACGAGTCATTGGTCCAGAAACTGAATGAATAATATTGAGAGTAATCGAAGGTTGACACTATTTCTATGCCTTCGTCTCGTCGAGATAACGGATGATGAAAGGATCGAATTGTACGGTAACCATATCGTTGACAAGTAGCTACTTTGCTGAATCTAAATCTATCGAGTGGCCATGATGCCTTGCTAGGGGCCAATCTTGATCTCTGTATAGTGAGATGATTAATTGGTGTTAATCGCGATACTATACATTGCTGGTATGATGAGGAGCCTATGGGTCACACACATAGAAGATAATTTAAGAACCAAGAAGAAAGAAGGGCGTTTTCATTTTTTGGGTGAAAGGGTATTTTGATAATTTTACAATGCAATTAAATTTGCTGAGGTCGTAGCCTTTATTTAATTTGTTAGAAAAATTAAATAAGTGAAATTACGTTTAAATATGTGTTCGCATATATTTAAATATATTATCATTATTTTTAAATATTAATATATATATTAATTGATTTTAATTGAGATAATGATGAAATAAAATAAAATATCTAATTGGGAGTGTTTGGTAACATGGGGTGTTTGGGTTGGAGCCCAAGCCTATTCCATATGGGAATATGGCAACTAAGTTTTCAATATAAAAGAAAACTTGTTTTGTAAAAAGGTGTAAGTGTTAATAAAGAGATCGAATTTTCTCTTTGAAAAATAAAAACCACAGTAGCCCCTTATACACTCTCACGCCAGATTTGTTTTAGCCTAGAATCAAAGTTTTCTTTGATTTTTCTTCTTGGATTCTTAAGGCTAAGGAGGATCTAGCAAATCCCTCCTTGTGATTGTCTTCGTGTGGACTACGTGGGTTCGATCCTACACTTGGATCAGTAGCAAAACACGTTCAGAGACAAAATTGGAGAAGCCTCCAACGTAGGTATGGATCTAAACTCATGATTAACCTTTTGTGCAGATTTACTTTAATATAAATTGTATAAATTATACCCTTGATCTTGGCTCATGTAAACGATCCTTATTATTTTTTTGTTTCCCCTGCGTATATGGGACTGTTTACTAACAGTTAACATCAGACTGACTATTACTAGAAAAATCTATCTTTTTACAAGAATTGAACTTAGTTTTCACATCTGACAGGAGAGATTCAGAATGATTAACAGAGTTGACACAAGCAAGTTGAAAGGACTATTGACTAGTGGAGGGCATGTGAGGTATGAAAGAGGGCAGGATGGAGAAGGCATTTAGTTGATACAAGCCATCCTTAAGGTCCCCTTGCAATAGTATTGTTCCGGTGGATTTGTCCTTGACAACACAACAGAGAGCATCAAATTCCACTATAACATTGTTATCTTTAATGAATTTAGAAATGCTAAGCAAATTCTTTGTGATTTTGGCAACACACAAGATGTTTTTAAGGTGCAAACATTTAGTATGTAAATTGCTAGGCAGAAAAGTATGACCAGTATAGGATATTTGTAGATACTCACCAGTGCCAACCTGAAGTTGATCACCTCTACTATAGTTCTTACTGATATTCAGATGATACAGGTCCGTAGTGACATGATCCGTAGCTCCGGAGTCCATATACCACACTGGATCAGTTGGGGTTAATGATGTAGCAAGAGCAGTATGTGGATTTGATGGCGAAGAGTGTTGTGAATAGGTGTTGTAGTGATGATTAGGAGCAGATACAACAGGAGCTGTCCCAACAAAACCATGAGAACCAACCGCTGCAAAATGAGCTTGATTCTAGTTATGACACTATTGACTAAGAACCCCAAAGTCAGCATTACTCATAGTGCCAGAACCCTGCATACCAAACTGTGAGGTTTATGACTGTGAAGAACCATCTAGTTGATGATTAGTAGTTCCTGTAGAACCAGACTATGAACTAGGAACACCAATTTGTGGACTAGTAAAGCCAAACTATGGAAAAATTGAACCAGTAGTGCCAAATTGCGAGCCAGTAGTTAAAAGAGGGACCACCATAAGAATTTACATTGTGTGGTGTTAGACCGGTCGTCACGGTCACAAAATTAAACCTAAGTACCGTAGTTAGCGGTAAGCATGGTCGAATCCACAGAGAGCAAGACTAACGACCTAATGTATATTTGAGTTAACGAAAGAGAAATTGACAAAATGATTGATTAAACTAAGGAAACTAATTACTTGCAAGAAATTAAAAGGCATTAAATAAATTGCTAACTAAAACACAATATTAAAAACGTTGTCGCTACGGGTTCGGTTTGACTCAAGACCAACTCTCACAATTCCTCTCCTCGCTCTTCAACTTCCTAATCCTACAAGGCTAGGCAAATCCATAGAAATATCTCCCGGCAATCTAGATATAATCTATCCTGTCTCCCTGTCGTCTTAGTTACAGATCGATTGGTTAAAGACTATCATCGACTAACCGAAAAACGCTAAACCCTTAAACACCACTAGTTGGTACAACGTTAACAAGTACAACCTATCAACATGTATCATCAAATCAACTAATTACACAATAAATGCATTCCTAGTAGAAATGATATTAAACGCTACTACAACTTGATTGCAATCAGTACCGAAGCAATTTAAAGTCATAATCAACATTCAATAATCTCAAACCGACATTCAATTATGCAAAAAGTTATATATCAATAAACGCTTCAATGGACATTATCAATTCAACACGTCGAGTATCAGAATAATATTAAAGTATCGCAAACAAACTGAAACGAAAACAAATATAATCTGAATACAAGAAACTACCAAATATCCAACATTCGGGCTCATCCAACTAGTCGAGAGCTGATGAGGAGATTAGTGGAGTCAATCTTGATCTCGCCTACACCGTAACGGACAACCGAACTCACCGCTCCATGGTGGTGATGACGGAGGTCAAACAAAGGGAAACGGAGCTGATCATGGCGAAGAGGAGGTAACCGACAGCGATATGATGCGAAGAAGGGCCGAAAACAACCAACGGACAGCCCGAATACGCAATAGTACCGCGGTTCGCCGGAACGTTAATTTTTCCTGGCGGGTCTCCGAAAACGGTGGCGGAAATGGGATCCGGGAAGGTACCAATGGAAAGCTCGTGATGGGGAGTTCAGATCAGGTCCTGGGGAGGTGAGAAGTCGCCGGAAATGAGCAGGATCTGGCCTGGAAGATGAAGAGTCGCGGCGGCCAAATCACGGATTCCGGCGGTTTTCACGGTGGCTGAAGCTAGGGAAGTGTAGATCCGGCCGTGGGGAATGAAGATCTACCCTTGGGGAGCCGAATCGCCGCTGGAAAATGGCCAAACTCGCCGGGAAGAAGGGAAACGAACACGCTGGAAGGTGGCGGTTGCAGCTGAGCCGGCGTTGTGTGGCGCCCTGGCGTTTCACTGGCGGCTGGCGGGATGATGAGGCCGTGGCACGAGGGAGATGAAACGTCGCCGGAGAAGACGAAGGGTCGCCGGAGGGAGACGAAGGGTCGCCGGAAAACTGGGTGAACAGCCTCCCCTGGAAAACGCGATCTGCACTTTTGTTTTATAGAACAATATGTAAAATATCAATTTAGTCCCTATACAATTGAAAAGTGACAAAATCAGCCCCTTAAAACATGACATTTTACCCCCTAAACAGCATAAATGAGACAAAATCACCCTTAATCCATAAGCCACAACCTAATATCAACTCATATACTTTCCAAAATCATTCCAAACACGTTAAATTCATAAGAAAAATATTAGGAAGCGATTTTCGTGAATAAATTCATAAATTCTTTAATTATCTCAATATACTTCAATTTAATCACACATGGGGTATTTTTATCACCAAAATAGAGTCACTTTCATGACTCTAACATGTGGTTGACCACTATGACAAGTTTCCAACTAGAGATTGCACCATGCATGTATAAGCATAATTGTATCTGTGATAGCATTGGCTTGCTGAGTGTCCTACTTTATTACACAATTGATAGATGAGTCTTCTTTTTCCAGTGCCTTTGCCCCTTCCTCGGCCATAAAATGTTCCTCCAACTCCAAAAGGCCGATTGTTATACACATGTGGATTGTAGGTTTCAGGATGAGATGTAGGTATAACAGGAAGTTGGGGATAGTTGGGATTACCTAGAGATATTAGGGTAGGTATACCATTATAAACAGAAACTTTATTAGGTTGGTGACTTATAGTATCAGTTTTGAGAGGGATACTGGTGTTGTTGTGAGGATTACCATCTGAGGCAAGGTGAGCTTAACAGTTATACAAGTCAACTGAATTTAATTGAATTTCTCTAGTCAAATTTCATACTTTTGAAGTAAAAATTGGGCTTCCTAAAGTGTAACCGAGTCAAATTTTGACTCAATCCTGGAAGTTAGGTTTACTACTACTGCATCAAATTCAAGACCAAGTCCATCTAAGACATATTGTAAAAGATCCTTGTCAGCTATTATTAAACTACTCGCAGATAAACTTTCTACTATCTCCTTCATCTTCTTAATATAATTGCCTACATTTAGGTTGCCTTTTTGTGTTGTCTGAAGTAAGTTTTTGAGGTGCAAAGCTCTAGCTTTAGAATTAGTAATGAACTCATTTTTCTAGGGCAAACCATATCTCAGTAGAGGTTCTACATTTTGATACAAATCCAAACATACTTTCTGAGATTGATGCTAAAACCCAACTCACTAAGAACTTGTCAGTTCTTTTCCACATTATGTAGGCAGGATTCAATTTTTCATCAATCGAAACACTACTAGCTCTTACTGTATTACCAATTTGACCTAACTCTTGTTCAATAGTAGAATCAGAAATTAATAAAGGTGAAGGACAGGAAACTCTACTGAGAAGATGTTTTTCAAGTTCATGTGAACCTAGGTAGACAGAACTTGGGAGCTCTAGAAATGATAATTGTTCTGAGTGAGCTTTGGATTTATTACTTGTAAGCTAATAGCTGAAGCCGACGTAGTGTGGTTGGAAGATTGCTTCAACATTTTGTCAGAGTTGTTGAGAGAGCTGGAGGAATTCGCCATTGACGCTAGTCAGTAGCTCTGATTCCATATAGAGAAAAGCAAAACAAACGAGAAGGAAGAATATCGTGTGACTGAGAATTTAGTGAGTTGATATTGAATATCATTTTCTTGTTAATTGAAAAGAAAACAAAGTACAAGATACATATATGAAAATGCTACTTTACTTTTTGTTCTATTGCTAAACTAACTTAACTTCAGTCAGTTAGAATACAGAAAACGGTAGCGTATTGACTCTAAGCATAAACAACCAAACAACAGCGTATTCTAAAGAAGTTGCATTGCCTTCTTTACTTACTTTGACTCTTAATGGTCAACACATTAGAAGAGTCTATAACCTTTGAAGAACACAGCAACAACAAATTGATATGGCTGGAGGTTAGTGGTTAAATTATTTCGCTTCTGCAAATCTTCATGAATATATAAGCATGTATATGAATAATGATATGAATATATATATGTTGATTCTGAGTGATTACATTGCTAGTTTTAACATGTGGTATAAGAGTGTTGGTAAGAGGGTGAAAAGAGCAATGATCAAAGCTTGAGGGATTAATTTGTAATTTCTCATATTTCCCTTACAAGCAACGGTGTCGCTTTTGTAATGTTCAAGTAGCTATTATCTTTGCTCTCTTACTCAGTTTACTCACTCTCTCCAGCTCTGCATATAAATCCCCAAATGTGTAATCTCTCTTTCTTAAGTTCAATAATACAAAATCTCCAGTTTTCTTCAATTTAGTTTTCTTTCAATTCCTTCGCATGGTATTAGAGCCAAAGACTACCGTCAATGGCAAAGACTTCTGGAAACAAAAATTTCAACGTAAACTCAGAGAAGATGTTTGGTAGCTCAACTTCAATATTTTCGTCTAGCCTTCAAGTAGTTAGTCCAAAGCTAACAAGAGATAATTACAGAGATAATTATCGCTTTGGAGGTCATAAATCCTGTCTGCTATCGGAGTCATGATCTTGAAGAACACTTAACAGGTCAAGCTCAATGTCTTGAACCTCTTATTTCTTTAGATAGTAGTCTTGAAAATGAGCTTAGGTGAAGATGGAACTAAAGAAACCCTAGGAAAAGAAAGGATTAATCCAACTTATGTAGCCTGGAAAAAAAACTGATAAGTTTCTTGTCACATGGCTTCTAGCATTGATTTCTAAATGTATGTTCAATAATGTGTCCAAGTGTAGATTTGCTACTGATATCTGGTTTGTGCTTGAGAATGAATTTTTAAGTGACTCTAAGGCCAGAGCCCTACATTTAAAGAACCTTATACAAAATACTCAAAAAGGTAACATGACTGTGAATGAATATGTTAAAAAGATGAAGGGAATTGCTGAGAGTCTGTCGGCAAGTGGTCGAGTCATTTCAGATGAAGATTTGCTCCACCATGTCTTAGATGGACTGGGACCAGAATTTGACGTAGTTGTTGTAAACCTGATTTCCAGAATTGAATCAAAGTTTGATTCAATTTCACTACAAGAGGCACAGCTCTTATTGCAAAAATATGAATTGAGGCTTGAGAGGTTTAACTTTATTGATTTTCCTCATAGCTCAGTTAATATTGCTGCTCTTAGTAGTACTAATAACAAATCTATGTTCCCAAATACTATGTTGTTGCCATATGTTCATACCGGTCCATCTAAAGAAGCTCTTGGTTCTCTCAATCAGTTGACTTCTACGTAATTCATTACCGATACTACGATGCATTTACACTCATGCCTTCCCAAAATGCTCTGCATTATCCCTCTGATTTTGGAAACCAATCTAGTGCCTTCAATTCTGGTGCTTTTAATGCAACATTTTCTCCCTATCGACCTGATTTGTTGGACATGGTAGAGGCCGAGGTCTAAATAATGGTAGAGGCAAGCCAATCTGCCAATTATGTAGCAAGATTGGACATACAACACCTCAATGCTACCATCGGTATAATGCCAATTATAATGGAGCACCACCTCAGTTTTTTGGTTCTTCTTCTGTTGTTGGTACTAGTTCTCGGCATGTTTAATTCTGAGTTTGCTCATCTTAGTCACCAAAATATGGTTGTTGCTGGTCAACAAAGCCTGATTGGTACTAGGTCATGAGAGCACAAATTCTAATGGACAAACTCCTCATTTCTTTACTGTTGGCCATCTGAATATTGGAACATCTAGTGGGAATTAGCAACAGTTTCATTCACCTACCAATCATTCTGGTTCATATTCTCATCAAGAAGGGAATACTAGTATACAGCAACCAATTCAACAACTTCCTGCTTAGTAACATCATTCAACTTTTCCTTCTCAGTAGCAAGGATTTTGAGTTCCTAGTCAACAACAATTGCACTTTCCTAATCAAGTGTATTTTGCCTCCTATTCAGCAACTGCACCACTTCCTCATATATAGGTCTCACACATTACTTCAACCACACCTCCTGATCTAGCTTGGTACATGGATTCAAGAGTCCAGCCATTCAGAGCCACCGATCATGTTACCCCTAATCCACATCAATTAATAACCAGCATGAGCTATGAAGGTAATGAAAAATTGCAAGTGGGCAATGGTGAGTCTCTTTCCATATCTCATATTGGTCATACCTTATTACCTAGTTCTTTACAATCAAAATGTGTTCACCTGAAAAATTTTCTTTGTGTACCTATAATTGCAAAAAACTTACTTAGTATTTCCAAATTAACTAGAGATAATCCGATTGTTGTTGAGTTTGACTTTGATTCTTGCACTGTTAAGGACTTAAAGTTGGTTTATATCAGTTGCATATCATTTCTACTCTGTCATCCTGTCCAGTTGATGTGCACAATTACTCTAGTTCATCTCAGCCCTTTGCTGCCATTTTAGATCACAAGTCTTTAAAGTTGTTTGGAGTTGATTTTAGTAGTTTAGTTGTATTAATAAGCATGTTGTTCAACCTGAGCAGATTAATCCTTTAAGTCAACTTAGTTGTTCTAACAAAAAGGTTTTTCAACCTGATCAAAATAATTGTACTCCAGGTTTATCTGACCTAAATATATGTACTTTCTTTTAACCTAATAAAACTACTTCATGACTATCTCATCAACATGATCATAATGCTCAACTACTGTCTAATATTACCTGCTATGAATAAAATGTCATCACCAACAAACCATGGTTGCATCATGATCATTCTATTAATGATTGTAAAAATTGTAGTCATCATGAAAAAGATCCATCATTTGCACTTCATGTTAGCAATGCCAAAGAAAACAAGATGTCTCTTCGGCACAATAGATTAGGCCATCCTCATACTAATGCACTTCGAAAAATTCTAACTTATCTGCATAAAGACACCACTGAATCAGTTTCGATAGAACCTTTACCTTTCTGTGATGCTTGTAAATTAGGCAAACTTCACAAGAATCATTTTCCTATGTCACAATCTAGAGCAACCAAACCATTAGAACTTGTCCATAGTGATATTTGGGGACCAGCTCTAACGATCTCTCTAGAAGGTTATAGATACTACATTCACTTTATAGATGACTATAGCCGATACACTTGGATGTTTCCTTTACGAACCAAGGCAGATGTTCAGTCTGTGTTCATCAAGTTTCACCATCTTGTTGAATGACAATTCAATTATAAACTTCTATGTTTGCAATCTGACCAAGGGGCAGAATATAAGGGGTTGATTTCCTATCTTGAAACTACAGGGATACAATTTAGACACTAATGTGCATATGTCCATCAACAAAATGGGAGAAGTGAAAGAAAACATAGACACATTGTAGAAACTGGTCTTACACTATTAGCTCATGCATCCATGCCCTTGCATTTTTGGTGGCTTGTATTTGACATAGCTGTTTTTCTTATGAACAAAATGCCTACCTTTGTCTTGAAGTTTGTCTCACCTTACCAAGTCTTATTTAATAAAACACTAGTCTATTCTTCCTTTAAAGTCTTTGGGTGCACTTATTTTCCTTATTTAAGGGATTACAGCAAACATAAGTTTAGTTTTCACTCTTCCAAATACGTCTTTGTAGGATACAGCCTGATTCATAAGGGTTATAAATATTACAATTCTGAAGGATTTGTCACTCCTAATGTTCAGTTTAATGAGTTCGAATTTCCTTTCTCTAAAGAGTTGTGTCTTTCTTTTGATTTTGCAAATCAACCTTCAGTGCCTTCTAATAGGTTCACCTCTGAAGACTCTAACTCTTCAGTGTCTAGTTTTTCTTACAATGTTGCGTCCTCAGCAATTGATTTTATCAGTAAGGAACTCCCTTCTAGCAAACCTTGTTCTACAAATGGTGATTCTCCTTCAATCTCTATAGCAGTATCTGATTCATTCTGTCAATAATAATCTGCTCACTCTTGATCTACACATTCCTAATCCTTCCCATCAAAATTCTAACATCAATTCCCACAACAACTCTGACTCTCCTAAAAAATTCCCTGTTGTTTCACATACCAGTCCACAAACACAGCTCTTCCTAACTACCATTCATACTTCTTTCCCTTCTTTACAACTAGCACCAAATACAAGTTCAACCCAATCATTATGTCCCCTGGAAATAGATCTCACTGGTTACCCTCTAGCTGCCTTAACTAGAGCTTTTCTCAAGTCATCCGAATTGTCATCTCATCCCATGAAAGAACACTTGCCTACTTGCTCACTTGCTGTTGATTTAACACCTTCACAGCCCTGCAAACCATCCAATTTTAATTTACCTTCCACAAATATCCAGCTTCATTCTGCCAAACCCACAACTACCAACATTCACCCAATGACAACCAGATCCAAAGCTGTTGCTTCTACAACCACCACTGCTTTAACTGTTTCCAAACCTGTCTATCTTGAACCTAATTCACTCTCTGAAGTCTCTGTAACTGCTGGCTAGAAGAATGCATTACAAGATGAATTTACTACTTTAATTGTTTCCAAACCTGTTTATCCTAAACCCAATTCAGTCTCTGAAGCCTTTTCAAATGCTGAATGGAAGAGTGCAATGCAAGATGAATTTAATGCTCTCATGAAGAATGGTACTTGGACCTTTGTTCCAAAAGAAGTTGATATGAATGTGGTGGGTAACAAATGGGTTTTTAGAACAAAGTTTCATGCTGATGGAACTCTCTAAAAGTATAAGGCCAGGCTGGTTGCAAAGGGTTTTCAACAAACCCCAAGGTTAGACTATTTTAAGACATTTAGTCCTGTTATTAAGCCTTGTACAATCAGAATTATTTTCACCCTTGCTGTCACCTATTTTGAGATAACGCCTTCTTGGTTGCAAAGGGTTTTCAACAAACCCCGGGGTTAGACTATTTTGAGACAATGCCTTCTTGAATGACACTTTGAGTGGAACAGTTTTATATGGGATAGTGTTAGTAAACGGTCCCATATACGCAGCGGAAACAAAAACAAATAATTCAGGGATCGTTTACATGAGCCAAGATCAAGGGTATAATTTTACAATTTTATCATAATAAGAATCTACAGAAATATTAAACATGAGTTAAGAGAAACAAACGCACGTTGGAGGCTCCACCAAATTTGTTAACGAATATTTTTGCTACCGATCCAAGTGTAGGATCGAACCCACGTAGTCCACACGAAGACAATCTCAAAAGAACCAAAGAGGGATTTGCTAGATCCTCTTTGGCTTCAAGATTAAGAAGAAAGGAAAATCAATTAAATTGATTTCTAGGCAAAATGAATTTGCCGTGGGAGTCTATTCAAAAGGGGCTGCTGTGTGTTAATTTCAAAGAAAAATTAATTAAAATCTTTTTATTAACACACACACTTTTTTCTTTTTATAGTTAATCAATTTGCCCTAATCCCATACGGAATAGGCTTGGGCTCCAACTCAAACGCCCCATGTTGCCAAACACTCCCAATTTGATTTATTTTATTTTCCATCATTATCTCAATTAAAATCAATTAATATATATTAAATATATATTAACATTTAACAATAATGATAATATATTTAAATATGTGCAAACACACATTTAAACGTAATTTCACTTATTTAATTTTTCTAACAAATTAAATAAAGGCTACGACCTCAGCAAATTTAATTGCATTGTGAAATTACCAAAATACCCTTTCGCCTTAAAAGACAAAAATGTCCTTCTTTCTTCTTGGATCTTAAATTATCTTCTATGTGTGTGACCCATAGGCTCCTCATCATATCGGCAGTGTATAGTATCGCGATTAATACCAATTAATCGTCTCACTAAACAAAGACCAAGATTGGCCCCTAGTAAGGCATCATGGCCACCTAATAGATTCGGATTTAGCAAAGTAGCTACCTATCAACGATATGGTTACTGTGCAATTCAATCCTTTCATCATACGTTATCTCGATGAGAAGAAGGCATAGAAATAGTGTCAACCTTCAGTTACTCTCGATATTATTTATTCAGTTTCTGGACCAATGACTTGTGTTATAAACTGGATAGAGCAACAACTCAATCCCACTGTGGCCACAGTTTTAACGTCATTGCCATATACTGAATTGCGTTGTGAGATAACTTCTCCCGTACCCGGGAGTGATGAATCCTTTGTCAATCCACCATAGTCTTGATACACTCCTCGATACAGCCAATCACCACCGTATTGGCAACTGAACGAAAAGCTGCGTTAGGCTAGTGTCAAACTACACCAATCGGTGCACAAGGCGCTCCGGTGATCTCAAGTCTAAGGATCACATGCACCACCATTCGTTATAGAATTTGTTCCATAGACACTGGGGTTACCATCCATATGGAATCCTCTGGTAGGTCAGTCCAGTGAACTTGCTGCAGTGTAATCGCCTATAGCAAGCACCCATGTGTTGCACCAGATTGTCACCAAACAACCTTGACAAGTGAGATCAATCATTGCCTTTCGACAGGGTCATTCAACACTATGATAGCCTTACCGTATTATCTGTGCCCTTACTTCAGAATAATATTGGGGCTACGGACGTTTCTAGAATGGCCACCATATGTGCTCATAGGGTTCTTTCTATCAAGATTTGAAAGACTTGATACCCCTCGTCACGGTTCTACCATTCTAAGGACATATATCAATACATATTGCAATAATAATGATTTACGCGATATAGAATAAAATGCCTTTTATTGATTAATGAACATTATTACAAAGAGTCAATTCTACAATAATTGATTGGCTCTAGGGCATCTACTCTAATAGGTAGCCTAAAGGATTTGAAAGTGTTGAATATCCTTCTTATGTGTGTAAACTCAATAAGGCACTCTATGGACTCAAGCAAGCACCACGAGCTTGGTTTGATAAACTCAAACAAGCATTACTTGATAAAGGATTCTATAATTCAGTTTCAAATTCAAGTCTTTTTATTCTCAAAGATTCTGGTAAAGTACTTTATGTACTCATATATGTAGATGATATACTACTCACTGGTTCTAACAATTCTGTTATACTTCAGCTAGTTCAAGATCTGAATAACCAATTTGCGTTGAAAACTTTGGGTTCTGTCACATATTTTCTTGGTTTAGAAGCCACTCAAACCGATGAAGGCATTCATTTAAAGCAGACAAAGTACATATCAGATCTACTTGCCAAAACCAAAATGCAAGATGCACATTCTTGTCCTACCCCTATGACTGCTAGTATCAAACTCTTTACTGCAGACGGTGAGTTATTTCAGAATCCTAGTCTCTATAAAAGCACCATTGGGGCTCTCCAATACTTTATATTAACCAGGCCAGATATCAGCTTTACCGTGAACAAATTGAGCCAGTTTCTTCAAGCTCCAACTGAGCATCAGAGGCAAGCTTGTAAGCGGGTGTTAAGATATATCAAAGGGACTCAATTTCATGGTCTTCTGTTCAAGGTAGCGACCTCTTCGTGTATTGAAAGTTATGTTGATGCAGATTGGGGTAGTAATCTAGATGATAGGAGATCCACAAGTGGTTATTGCAGCTATCTAGGTCCCAATTTGATTCAATGGAGTTCTAGAAAATAAAAGGTGGGTGCCCTCTCATCAACCAAGGCTGAATATAGAGCATTAGCTCAAACAGACACTGAATTGACCTGGTTGGACAACTTGTTCTCTGAATTGGGTATGAAGTTAAACTCTTTTCCTATCATTTGGTGTGATAATATTAGTACTAGTGCACTAGCCGCTAATCCAGTTTTTCATGCGCATACCAAGCATAGTAAGATTGATACACACTACATACAGGATCAAGTGTTGGCCAAAAAACTTACTGTATAGTATGTCCCTTCCAAGCTGCAAATTACGGATATACTGACCAAGGCTCTCTCTATTTCTCAGTTTCAAGAACTTAAACAGAAACTCACTGTTACTGAAGTAAAAGCCCTTTGACATAACATTTTGTATTGTCATTTTCTATACTGTCATGGTGCAGTTGTTATTTCTTCTAGAATTTGTGCAGAATTTGTGTACTTTTCTTTTAGAATTGATATCTTTCACTGAAGGAGTGTTGTAGAGGAGTTTTGTGCAGAGTAGTGTTCTGCAGAGTGATGTTTTACAATGCAAATTTTAGTTGCTATTCTTCAAATGCAGATTTAATTTTAGTCTCAGTTGGCTGTCAAATACAAATTTAGTTTCAGTTTTAGTTGACTGAGTTCAATTGTTATGGAAGGAATGCTTTACAACGCAGTGTTATGCAAAGTACTACAGTTCTTGTTTTAGATGCAGATTTCTTTTTCAGTTGACTGAGTTCAATTGTTATGCAAAGGAATGCTTTACAAAGTAGTGTTATGAAGAGTAATCGCTCCTGTTTTAGATGCATATTTAATTTCAGTTGGCTGAGTTCAAGATTATTATACCGAGAAGTGGTTTACAGAGTAGTGTTGTGCAAGGTAGTGCAGTACACTATTCAGATGCAAAGCTTCATTTTTTGCTTTACAAAGTAGTGTTGTGTAGTACACTATTCAGGTGCAAAGCTTCAATTTTGGTTTTGCTTCTTTAGGTGTTTGGTTTTTCTTGCAGCTCTAGTTTTGATTGGTTCAGTTGTTTTAGGAGTAAGTTCAGTTTTGTCATTCAATTGCATCAGCTCATATCAAGTTATCTGACATTAATACAGCCTAGTTTCACTCAACTAATTATTCAACAGTCTTGATAAGAGCTTAGTTGAATCGCTTGATAAAAGCTTTGTTGAATCAATGTTTTGATTCAATACAGGCAAGTTGCCTGAGAGTAGTCCAACTATAGGGGCATGTTGACCACATATATAAGGAAGAGTTGTATAGCTAAACAACTGTAGTTTAGTTTAAGAGGGAGTGTTGGTAAGAGGCTTAAAAGAGCAATAATCAAAGCTTGGGGGATTAATCTATAATTTCTTATATTTCCCTTACAAGCAATGGTGTTGTTTTGTAATGTTTAATAGCTATTATCTTTGCTCACTCATTCAACTTACTCAGTCTCTCCAACTCTGTATATAAATTCCCAAATGTGTAATCTCACTCTCTTAAGTTCAATAATACAGATTCTCTCCAAAGTTTTCTGTGATTAAGTTTTTCTTTCAATTCCTTCTCAAAGAGCTTTCTTTTAATCTCTACCTGACATGTAATAGTTTGTTGCAAATTTAGAGTATATTGCATAAAATTTGGATTTTTTGTATTTAAACCCGTAACTTTAATAGGCTATAACTTCTTGAATAAATCATATATGTTTTCCATTTTGGTGTCATTGGAATCCTTGTTGAAAGAGCTTTCCAACAATACACTATTTCTTTTGTTAAAAACGGAGTTGTGGTTGCAAAGTTATGCTACTTTAAAGTTTCGGTTAAACTTATTGTTTAGGTGATTTTGGCAGCCATTTACGGCGCTGGTTTGGGGCAAAAATGTCATTTGGGATGTCACCGACACAAGCCATACATCCACTTTCAAGTTTCCCCTCTAAAACACCAAAAAATGGTCGAAATCGTACTATTAAAAACTGAAAAAAAGGGGTTTAAAAGTTGCAAAAACCGAGTTAAGAAGTGAAAGATGGAATGCATGAAGAATGATTCATGTGATACTATAACATGTATATTCTTATTTTGCAAAAAATTTCAATCAAATTGAAAACAAGTAAGGTATAACTTGTTACCTTAAGTCCTTACCAACCTTGGAGACTTTTAATTTCAGGAGAAATTAAACAAAAGAGTATCCACACTAAGGTAAAAGAAGAATTAGGCCAAGAGAGACATTTAGGGTTCTTAGAAATTTTGATCTCTATCTTAAAATTGGTATATCATTTTCTTTATATATGTAGCCTTGCAAACAATTCAATAATTGTTTTGGACTTCCTTAAACAATTCCATAATTGTTTTGGAGTTGTAAATAATTTCATAATTATTATGAAGTTATTAAACTTCTTTAAATAATAACATTGGATTAACATTTAATCACAATTAACAATTTAACTCTTAAATTTTTTACATAACAATTTAACCCTTAAATTGTTCATATGTTTTCAATTACAACCCATTGTTAATTTCAATTTAATATAAAGAAAATGATTAATTATGAATTGGAATTCCATTTAATTCCAATTAGCAATTTAACTCTTAAATTATTCATAATAAATACTATAACCCTCCATTGAATCTAATTCAATGATAATAATATAAATAACTTTTTATTACCCTTGATAAGTGCTAGCCAACCTTGGATAATCAACTCTCTTTGGCTATTTCTCCATTCTCCTTAGTTTTTATGTGTGATCTCTTAGGTTCACTGTGACCTAGTCGTGGTCCCAATATCATAGTCTATTCCGATATGTTTTGTCATAACTTTTTATGAACAAAACTCCCACTGATTATGGTAGGCATCTAACAATGCTCCATAACCACGAAGTCAAAATGAAGATATACTCCAACAAACCCTTTTATAATCATACGCATTGTATAATCAAATCCTTCCGTTATCTAATCCCAATTAAGAATGGATTCATGGTATGTCAAAATCATTATCTTAATTTTATATCAAATTGACAATTAATACATATGGAATCTATTACCATGAAACAACCTTTCAAGTAACAATTTATATACTCCGGCCAGAGATTTCCCTTTTCCAATATATCTTGACATTTGTCTAGGAACTTGATATCAATCTATACCAAGTCAACGGATCCTATCTTGACTATCACTTGTCCTCACACATAAACAACACATGGCCAAGTCAGCTTATTAACACATGACATTATTAGCCTCGTGTTTATACACCATATGAATCATATGCATTTATGCAGAATCCAACCGTGATATCTCAGGTCTAAGGATTAATAATACACTAGTACAATCTTATGATTAATCACTGACTACATTTTAAATATCCATGTGATTCATCATAAATTTTCATATTCGATAAACAGTTCACTAACCACTTATCCATGCTAATGCCCTAGTGATATAACTTTTATAATCATCCACGTTAATACCATCACATGATATTCTACGGAGGCATTCAGCATGCCTACTATGTAGTATTATTGCCCAATTAATATTACCTGTGTAGGGAATACTTTGATGACTTTGATCTTCAAAAGATTTGTATCATCCGGATATTTCACATGTAATGCACATATATAAATGAAGCAATAAACCACATGTGAAATAAGAACACTTTCTTCTATTGATAAGATAAAAATGTATATACAGAATATATACATTAACATATATATACAAAACATAATGCCTTAGAACTGGCGAAACGATTGGTTCCTAGGGCATACACTAACAAGAAGACCCGATCAAACCGGGTCAATGGGTCAAATCAACCTGGTCAAGGATAAAATGGGTCAAACTGACCTAGGAAAAGTCAAAGGTCAAACCAGGTCAAATCAACCAGGTCAAACTATGGTTAATGGTTTGGTTAAAATTCATTTAAGTGATACCGTTTCTTATAGTCTAATGACTTCACATGCTAGTATTGGTGTTAAACATACTGTTATGAGTGAAAACTCGTATTTTCTGTGGCATAGGAGATTAGAACGCATCTCCATTGATAGGATTAAAAGGTTGGTAGCCGGAGTTATTAAAACTCTTGACTTTACTGACTTTGATACTTGTGTAGACTGCATTAAGGGAAAGTAGACTAACAAATCCAAGAAAGGTGCCAGGAAGAGTTCTAAACTTTTAGAGATCATACACACAGATATTTGTTGCCCTGACATGAACTCTAGTGGTCAGAAATATTTCATCACTTTTATTGATGATCACTTAAGATATATATATGTCTATTTACTTCATCACAAGGACGAAACGTTGGATACTTTCAAATTATATAAAGCAGGAGTAGAGAAACAATGTGGAAAACAAATTAAGATCGTGAGATCTGATAGAGGTGGTGAATATTATGGTAGATACACTAGTATAGGACAAGCATTTGGTCCATTTGCTAAATTTCTTCAAGAGCGAGGTATTGTGGATCAATACACCTTGCCTGGCACACCATCTTAGAATGGTGTGGCAGAATGGAGAAATAGAACAGTAATGGATATGGTACGGAGTATGCTAAGTAACTCCAAGCTTCCTCATTCTTTGTGGATTGAAGCTCTTAAAATGGCAGCGTATATATTAAACTGAGTTCCAACTAAGGCAATTCCCAAACTGCCATTCGAGTTATGAAAATGTTAGAAACCATGTTTAAGTCATTTACACATCTGGGGTTCCCAGTTGAAGTTAGGGTTTATAATCCACAAGAACAGAAGTTAAATCCTAGGACTATTAGTGTATATTTTATTGGATATGTTGAAAAATCCAAGGGATATAGGTTTTATTGCCTAAACCATTCTAGTAGAATTGTAAAATCGAGAAATCCCAAATTTCTTGAGAATGACATGGTTAGTGGGAGTGATCAACTCAAAGACTTAGTTTTTGAGAAAATTGATGTTTCAGATAATACTCCTGCATCAAGTAAAAGATTGATTGTTCATCCAGATAGGATAAACAATGAGGAACCAATCATTCAGAGTCCACATTGTGATGAGATTGTTTTAGAAGATAATTTTGAACAACCTCTACCATAAGAGGAACAACCAGTTGTGCAAGGGTGTACTAGAACATTAAGGAGATGTACTAGAACAAAGAAATCAACAATTCTATTGATTATGTAGTATATATGCAAAAGTCTCAGTCTGACTATGACATAGGTCCCAAACACATTTTTACAGGGTATGGATAGTAGTAAATCTAAGTTGTGGTATAATACCATGATTGACGAGATGAATTCTACGATAAATAATAAAGTTTGGGACCTTGTTGAGTTGCCTACTGGAAAGAAACCTATTGGTTGTAAATGGGTATTTAAAACCAAAAGGGATTCATTAGGAAACATTGAGAGATACAAGGCTAGACTTGTTGCCTAAGGGTTCATGCAAAGGGAAGGGATAGATTATAAAGAAACATTTTCTGTAGTTTCTAAAAAGGATTTATTCTGTATTATCATGGCATTAGTTTCCCATTTCGATTTAGATTTACATCAAATGGATGTGAAAACAACTTTCCTCAATGGAGATTTGGACGAAGAGGTTTATATGAAATAACCTGATGGATTCATTTCAATTGATGGTGAGCATTTGGTTGCAAGCTTAAGAAGTTCATTTATGGACTTAAACAAGCCTCCCGATAGTGGTATTTAAGATTTCACATTGTTATCTCTTCATTTGGTTTTGTAGAGAATGTCATGGATCAGTGTATACACCACAAGGTTAATAGCAGCAAAATCATCTTTCTTGTGTTATCTATAGATGATATTCTACTTGCAACCAATGATTTGGATTTGCTGCATGAGGTGAAACAATTTCTCTATCAACATTTTAGTATGAAGGAAATGGGTGAGGCATCTTATGTCAACGACATTAAGATTCATAGGGATAGGTCCCAAAATGTTTTGGGACTATCTTAGGAAGCCTATATTAATAAAATTCTTGAGACATTTAGGATAAAGGATTGTTCACCCGGTGTTGCACCCATTGTTAAGGGTGAAAGGTTCAATATGAACCAATGTCCTACACTTGAGATTGAAAAAGAACAGATGAAAACCATTCCTTATGCTTCAACTATTGGAAGCCTAATGTATGCTCAGGTTTATACTAGACCTGACATTGCTTTTGCGGTTGACATGTTAGGAAGATATCAAAGTAATCCAGGTGTAAATCATTGGAGAGCTACAAAGAAGATCATAAGGTATCTTCCAGGAGCTAAAGGTTTCATGCTTACTTATAGACAGTCTGACATTCTAGAAGTCGTCTGATATTCAGTCTTAGACTTCGCTGGCTACGTTGATTCTCGAAAATCAACATCTGGATATGTTTTTATGCTAGCTAGAGGAGCTATATCTTGGAGAAGTACCAAACAATCTTTGGTTGCCACTTCTACCATGGAAGCTAAGCTTGTTTCATGTTTTGAGGCCACTACACAGGGTACTTGTAGAGAAGTTTCATTTCTAGGCTTGGAGTTGTTGAGTCTATCTCTAGGCCAATAAGATTGTATTGTGACAATTCAGTTGTTGTGTTCGTTGCTAAGAACAATAAGAGTGGGAGTTGACATTAAATACGTAGCAATAAGGAAGCACATTAAAGCCAAAGAAGTGCTCATTGAACACATACACACCAAGCAGATGATCGCTGATCCTATAACAAAAGGAATGCCACCAAAGACGTTCAAGGATCATGTAGCTCAAATGGGATTACGTCCTGCTTTGTCACTATGAAAGGTAATACTTTCATTCTTTGAAACTTTGTAATTTGGTTTGTTTTCTCTTTTAGCTTGTATATATTTTGGTTAGAAACAAACAAATATTCTAAAGGACCTGGAACAGACATTTGAGGTTTCTTCATAAAGTAATATTCCACATTTAAGCGTTTATTTGGAAAAAGAAAATTGTATAGTAATACATGGAAAGTAATACTTGTTTAAAAGTGACTTACTTCTATGATTCATGCAATTAATTTTATTTTTCTAATTAAACATACATAATATAAAACTACTATGTTGTGGATTGTGTAATAAAAGTTTGAACCAAGTGGGAGAATGTTAGAATTTTAATTAATTAAAATTCATTACCCTAAAATTACTATTTGATCCTTCACTTTTATATAAAATTTAAACTGCTGAGCAGTTTTCAGCAGTTATCCCCAACAATTGTCTTTGATGGAAAGACTTTTGCATACTTTAAAATGGGAATAGTTACAGGTCCCCAATACATGCAATTATTTTGATTTTCCAAAAACCATCATTCTGAAAATTGCAATGTATTGGAAGAGTCTGTAACCTTTGAAAAACACAACAACAACAAATTGCTATGGTTGGAGGTTAGTGGTTAAATTATTTCGCTTCCGCAAATCTTCATGAATAGATAAACATGTATATGAATAATGATATGAATATATACATGTTGTTTTTGAGTGATTTACATTGCTGGTTTTAACAGTTTGCCTTGTTATTATGAAACCGTGTTTCTTTATTTTGAGAGTTTGTTGTTTAATAATCCATATTTGGATCCTTTATGAGTTTTTGTTAGTCACTCCAATGGAGGACTCTTTAACAGAATTTCTTTAGCATTCAAGTTCTTGTGCGCATCTTGTTCCTCTTTTCAAGTCAAATACTTGCACATTTGTTTTGCCCTGTTACTGTTTTTCTACAAAACTGCCGCTTAATATTTTCTCTTTATTGTTAGCTTAATTTGGAAAAAGAATCTGCTGATTTATTTTTCAAATACAAGCAATTAATTGACTTTGCTTTACATCTTAATTGGTACAGGCTAGCTGCTGGAGGAGTTTATTTGCATCTCAGGGAAACTTCACCTAGGAGTAAATGAAGTTGACGTGAAAGTGATAATGATACTCTTTATTTGTCAATCACCATGACATTACCTGCATATTGCATTTTATGAGTAATATTGTATATGTTATTAAGAAAACTGAGATGATGGGATAGCATTTTATAAGTTTTATTGATTTATTTAATATCTGAATTACCTTATTAATTCTTTGGTCTTACAATTATTTCAATTTTAATTTTGTTAGTTATGTGCTAGTTATTATAAGTATCCGAGTTCATTATTCTTTTTCCAGAAACCAGAGATTAATCTTGCTTTACTCTGTCTACAACAAGAATAATTGATAGTAGCATCAATTAATCCAGCAATTCTACCACTAATATCAAATCTAGCTTTACTGTCTCTCCCATCTCTTCATTTTATGTTCACCATGTCGCGGCTTGATGAGATTTGTTTCTATTTCATGTTAGTGCCAGGCTTTTACTCGGGAAAAAAAGGTTATTTTGGTTGGCCACAACTATGGCACTAATGGATTTTATTTATTTGTAAACTAATACATTCAAAGATTGTCAAATCAAGTTTCCTAAGCAGGTCAGCCTTTTCCTTCCACTTGGTAAAGTCATCTCCGGATTTGTTCATCCGGAAGAACTATTTAGTCTCCCCAGGAAATTGTGACAGTCACTTTTGGGGTAAATCCGGCGACAGAAGTTGCCGGGTTGGTTTGAATATTTTTAAGCTTGATGAGAAGGACGAGTGGACTGCGTTGAAGGATGGATTCCAGGATAGAGCCTTGTTCATGTTCAAGGAATGCAACTTTTTTCTTCCTGCTCAAGAGTCCTCCGGATGTAAATGGAATTGTGTTCATTTACCTGATAGAAGTCATCCGAATGTTGACTGTGATTATCCTGGAAGTAATGCCGTGATTTTTAACCTGGAAAACCGTTGTACTGATAAACTCTCAGCTTTTCCTAAATTTTCTGGTCGATGCCAACTTGGCTCTTCTCCAAAGGTAAGGTTATTTTTCAATACTCAAAAGAAACATGACTATTTTCTTTCCTAAAAAGCAAAATGAATCCTGATTTTGTTCATAAATGTGAAGTTTCTTTCTATTAGTACTGGAGAATTGCTCGGTTCGATGTTGTCTCCATGTGCTGCTAAAATTTCCAGATTTTGAGCTTTTAAGCTGCAAAAAAGGTATGAGGATCTTCTTGGATATGGTTCATTTAGGTTGTGCTGGGTGGTTAGGTATTCTTTTTCAGAATCTCAAGCATGAGATTCAAGTGTTGTAAATAGTTGGTTCCCTTTTTGTGAGATTAAGCCTAAAAAATAATTGCATAACTGTCTTATATCTAGTTGATTATTTTGTTTTGAGCTGTCTCTTGTGATTTTCCTTTTCAAATTTAACTAACATTTTGGTTCCCTTGATGTGTTTACTAATTGATGTTTGGATTATTGAAGCTACCAATTCTTACTAAAATTATGTTTTTTCATCCTCATTTAATATAATAGTTTACATATATGAAGCTTCAAGTATCAAACCACACTCTGCCTCTCAAAACAAGAATACTTGCTGACATCGTGAACCAAAATGGGAACAGCCGTGAGATTGATTGGAATCATTAGTTATCTTATTTTCCGAAATGGGAATTTGCAAATTCGCATTGACATTGTCATTATTGGATAGATTCAATCTCTCTTTTGTTAACAAAGAGTCTTTGGATATGTATTCCAAGGGTGTCATGTTAAAACATTCTTGTATTAGAGTTTCCGGCGGAGACTTGTGAATAGGCATAGAGGCCGAGACAAACACCGCAGCCAAAACCTTTTCAGGGAATCTCTCCATGGCAAGAGATGCACATGTTCTAAGGCCACCATAGTTGTGACCAACCAAATGACCTTCTCTTCCCATGTAAGAGATATCCATGAACTCCATCAGAGGCTGCAAGTAATCTTAAATAGAAGCAAATCTCATCAAGCCGCTTGATATTGATCCCTAAGCACCCAAACCTTTAGCATAGCGACCATAAAACAAGACTAGATTTGATTGTCATTTTGCATACTTTTCTCTGTTTTCTTGCCAAAAAAAAAAAAAAAAAGATTAATGAATTCGAATATTTATAATACGGCCCTAGTTAGTAAATACGCGTTTTATACGCGAATTATACGCCCAGCCGTATAATTCGCGTATAAAACGCGTTTTAACGTATGTTATAAAAATTACCGAATTATACGCGTATAATATGAATACCCGTATAATTCACGAATTATTCGCGTATAATTCGCGAATTATTCGCGTATTATTGCAAAAAAAAAAAAAAAAAAGCCTACTGCTCACCCCAAAACGACGTCGTTTTAGGGGGTTTAATTCAAAATTACACGGTATCTCTTCTCTTCTTCAGTTCTTCTCCTTCCTCAGTTCTGCGATGGATGACATTTTCAGCTTTTTTTCCTCAGATCTTCGACGTTTTCAGCTTTTCTGCCAATACTTCTCCTTCCTCAGCTCGGACGGCGAACTGGTTGAGATTTTAACGGGTTTGTGTTTGTGTTTGGGGGAGAAGAATAAATTTGTGGAAGGCGAACTGGTTGAGGGTTTTAACAGGTTTGTGTTTTTGTTTGGGGGAGAAGAATAAGTTTAAAGAAAGGAAAGTATTGGCAGAAAAAATAACCTGTAAAGCAGATGCCATTGTTGGAACTCTGGAAGAAGCAGTTGGCTTTGTGGGTGAGACCGTGAGACACTGAGAGATGATTTGATTGAAGAAGAGAGAGGGAGGGGGGTTTTCAAGATGGGTCACGGGTGTTTAATTTGTGTTTGTGGTGGATTTCAACACTCAACACTGTAACTGTAGATTATGTTTTATAATTCTATTGCATAAACAAAATATATATATATATATTTTCTATTGGTGGGATAGAACAAGACATAGGCCTGGGAATTTGTTAAGGCAAAGAAAAGATTAACGTTACCATAGGCAAAAGCAAAAGCAAAAGATTTAATTGAAGTCAATGCTGAGATACATTAATAATTAGTCCATAAAAGTATCAAAACTAAGATCAATATTACCGTATTTTTCAAAACGTATTATTGATAATATACCGTATTAAACCCGTATATACCCGTATCATATTTTTTTCGTATCCGAATTTTATGACCGAATTTTTATAAACGTATTTTTCACTGTTTACCGTATTATACCCGTAAAATTCCCGTACCGTTTTTTTGCCGTACCCGTATTTACTAACTAGGAATACGGCAGCCACCATGAAATGAAGAGGTGATAAACATCAGCCTCGCATAAATCAAAATGAGACTCATGAAACATTTTTTTATATTTTCAAATCACAAATGCTCACTCTGGGTCTAAATGACCCCCACTCAAGTTTTTTCCACCAACAATATTTTCAGAGAAGTTAATAACAACTTTCAAATTAAGAAGATTTATATATATCAGAAGATTAACAAGATTTTTCCTAAATTAAGAAATCTAAAATTAAAATAATTGCACGGCAAACAAAGAGTAAAGGCTATTCCATCGATCATCTCAACTTTCTTAATAAAATATACATATCATGTCATGGTGATTGACAAATAAAGAGAAACATTATCTCTCAGGTCTCACTTCACCTATATGCAATATGATTTAAAGATTCGCCCCGTTGCAAATTGGCTTCTCAAGCAGCTAACCTGTAATAATTAAGATTAAAAGGAAAGCTATTTAAGAAAAATACAAAAAAGTTCTAGATAGAAGTAACAGGGAAAAGTAAATCTAATTTTTTACTTGTATACTTGGTCTATAAATTGAAATAACATTTTGCTCTTGTTAACAGAGTAGAACACTTTACACCAGAAACTTAAATTTAATCTCTCAATTCTCATTTTGGTATCAAAGCCATATCAGTTCCTTGATAATTGGACTTCTATCAACTTAGAAATCATATCATCGTTTATCAGAAAAGAGATATAATATCTATATACGAATTGAGTGTCCAAAAGAAAATCCAAATTTTATATTCTTATGCCAAGGAAATCTTGTTAGAGAGTTCTCAATTTAGTGAACAAATTGAAACTCAATAAGGATCTTGTTGAATGAAGGCTTGAAATGGTTTCCTTGTGCCTTTAAATTGTGCGACGTTGTTTCAGTGGGCTGTTGGAGTAAATCATGACCTTTGATCCAATTCAGATCCAACGGCTGTAATTCAACATGTGGTCAACGGTATTTAAAGAAGCAAAAGTCGCAAATTGAAGGAGTAGAGTGTTCTTTATGTTCATTTAGCAATATTATGTGTTAGTGTTTACTTTTCCAATCAAATCTGTGTAACTTGTTGAAGTTGAGTGATTAGTGAGTTAGTCATTCGGTGAGAGAGGTTTTTTTCTGAAGATCTTAGGGATTCCAAGGAGAGTTTCTCTAGGTTGGGTTATGGGTGGGATTTGGTTGTATTCTGTAACACCTACTAAAAACTAGTACAATGCATGCAATTTAACAATAGAAAATTGGGCCTAAAGAGTTTCTTTTCATTACAATTCACATGTCTTTTATACACAAAGGTTACTGTTTACAAAAGTGCATTTTAAAAGACAAAATAGGGGAACAGTGTAGCTAATTCTCTTCGCTTGCCGACGCCCCTCCGACCGCATCATCACCTAGAACCTGCATCCACAAAGGAAAATAACGGGGTGAGCACAATTAATGCTCGCAAGTAAAACTCTCTGTCTGTCTCCCCGTGTGTGACTCTTAATTCTTTCCTTTTCTAATTGTTTCTAATAACATCATGACCTCATCTTACCGGAGGTACGGCCGAATGGCGTTCACACAGCACCATTTCACTCTCTATGGCTATCGGGTGGAATTCACACAGTACCAACCCGTTCTTAGTGACTACCGAGTGAGGATCACAAAGCACCAACTCGGATTCCTCCTAACTATCGGGTGGAGATCACCTAGCACCCACCCGTTCCTCATGAATTTTTGGGTAACGATCACCAAGCATTTACCCGTCTCTAGTCACTATCGGGTGATGATCACCAAGCATCAACCCGCTTCTACTAGCCATTGGATGATGATCACAAAGCATCAACCTACATATCTCATAACTAATCGGATAGTGATCACAAAGCATCTACCCCATTTCTATTACTCATTGGGTGACGATCACAAAGCGTCGACCCATCTCTCTAAGGCTATACGGATGATGATCACAAAGCATCAATCCTATTCCCTTAACGGTCGGGTGATGATCACAAAGCATCATCCCAACTATACTACTCTTCTAACTCATTCTATTGTAGCATTTTTCAATGCTCTCTACCCTTAGAGTAATTTTACCCACTAAGCTCTCTACTCATAGGGTATTTCTATACACAAAGTTTCCTACCTTTTCTTAGGTCACTTGTCAATGCATATAACAATGCACACGGATGATTCATCTCTACTAATGCACTTGTGAAATGCCAACATGCAATGTTGCAAGAATTAAGGTTCATTACTCACACTCAAACCTCTTTTAGGCATTTCATCAAACAACTCATGTGCACTATAAAACTCTATCAAAGTCATGATTCTAAAACTTTTCTTAACGATCCAAAATGGGGAAAAACCCCTTCACAAAGCCACAAAACCTGCCATAGAAAACACTTCCAAAAAGGGGATTCATAATACCCCTTAAATTCCATCTCAACTACCTTGCCAAACCAACAACCCATTTCTCAAATTTGCAAGGTATAATCAATCACAAAGCATAGAAATCTCTATTTAATCCTTCATACATGCTATATTACATGCACATCACATACATACATCATTTCTATCAAAACCCTAATCAAGAAAATTCATAAATCTCAACTTGGGTTGGGTTTTACTTACTTGTTATGGAGAGACTTCACCAAATCTTCTTTTCACTTGGTTTTCTTGATTATTCTCTCAACTCTTAACCAAAAGAATGAAAACCCTCAAAAACCAAAATGAACTAAAATCTACAAATCACACAACTTAAGGAGAAATCCTTACCTTAGGAAGCCTTAGGTTGTTTTCTCTACCCCAAATCACTTCAAAATCCCTTGGAAATCCTTGATCAAAAGAAAAGAGAAGTTGGGAGGAGGAGAATGAAGAGTTGCGTTTGAGAAGAAGAGAAATGAGGGGTTTCTTTGATTCTAATTCCTTTTAATGAAATATAAACACACTCATTCCCATTTTGCCCTTATTCTTCTATAGAAATTCCATCCATATCCTTTGATTCATTACAAACTCACCCCCATATCAACATATTCTCCATGAAAAATCCTTACAATTCACTCCCCACTTTTCCTGCTAATTAGGGGTAGAATGGTCAAATAGCCCTTGGGGAAGAAAATGTCTAAAACTCACTCAACATTTTATTCGGCCTGTCGCCGCGGCGAAGAAACCTTTGTCGCCGCGGCGAAACTGTCCAGAGAGTTTCACCCTTGGTTTCAACACATCTTGGCCGCGGCGAAGATTCTTCTTCGCCCCGGCGAAGCTTGGTACACTCAAATTCTTCTATTTTCAACCAATTTTCAGGGCAAACATTCAACAAAACATTCCTTCAAACAATATTACTAAAACCAACTCAAAAGAGAGCGAAAGAGGAAACAATAACAACGTACCTCAGGTGGGGCGTTACATATTCGATTGATAAATCTTCAGATCTGTGGTTGTAAACTCTTGTTCTAATTGATAAGTGCAGCAAGCTCCTTTGATTCTGAAGCTCAACGTGGATGTAGTCTATCCAATCTTGGATAGGTGAACCATGATAAAATTTGTCTTGTCTTTCTTGCTTCTTGATTCTTTTGTGCATGTTCTTATTTGTGTGAATAGAGATTTAGGATTATTACATAACAGTGGTATCAGAGCTTTGGCAAGAGGGTTATGTAACACCTTCTGAAAACTAGTATAATGCATGCAATTAACAATGGAAAATTGGGCCCAAAAGTTTCTTTTTATTACAATTCACATGTCTTTTATACACAAAAGTTATCATTTACAAAAGTGCATTTCAAAAGACAAAATAGGGAACAGTAGCTATTGCTCCGCGCGCCGACGCCCTCCAACCGAATCATCACCTAGAACCCTGCATCCACAAAGGAAAATAACGGGGTGAGCACAAACAATGCTCGTAAGTAAAACTCTCTAACTGTCTGTCCCCGTGTGTGATTCTCAATTCTTTCCTTTTCTAATTCTGTTTCTATTTCTGTTTCTAATAACATCATGACCTCATCTTACCGGAGGTACGGCCGAATGGCGTTCACACAGCACCATTCCACTCTATGGCTATCGGGTGGAATTCACACACACCAACCCTATCTTAGTGACTACCGAGTGAGGATCACAAAGCTCCAACTCGGTTCCTCCTAACTATCGGGTGGAGATCACCTAGCACCTACCCGTTTCTCATGAATTTTGGGTAATGATCACCAAGCATTTACCCATCTCTAGTCACTATCGGGTAATGATCACAAAGCATCAACCCGTTTCTTCTAGCCATTGGATGATGATCACAAAGCATCAACCTACATATCTTCTTAATTAATCGGGTAGTGGTCACAAAGCATCTACCCCTTTTCTATTACTCATTGGGTGACGATCACAAAGCATCGACCCATCTCTCTAAGGCTATTCGGATGATGATCACAAAGCATCCATCCGATTCCCATAATGGTCGGGTGATGATCACAAAGCATCATCCCAACTATACTACTCTTCTAACTCATTCTATTGTAGCATTTTTCAATGCTCTCTACCCTTAGAGTAATTTTACCCACTAAGCTCTCTACTCATAGGGTATTTCTATACACAAAGTTTTCTACTCTTTCTTAGGTCACTTTTCAATGCATATAACAATGCACATGGATGATTCATCTCTACTAATGCACTTGTGAAATGCCAACATGCAATGTTGCAAGAATTAAGGTTCATTACTACCACTCAACCTCTATTAGGCATTTCATCAAACAACTCGTGTGCACGATAAAACGATCTCATAGTCATGAATCTAAAGCTTTTCCTAACCATCCAAAATGGGGAAAACCCCTTCACAAAGCCACAAAACCTGCCATAGAAAACACTTCCAAAAAGGGGATTCATAATACCCCTTAAATTTCATCTCAACTACCTTGCCAAACCAACACTCATTTCTCAAATTTGCAAGGTAAGAACATTCACAAAGCATAGAAATTCCCATTCAATACTCCATACAAGGCATATTACATGCACATCACATACATACATCATTTCTATCAAAACCCTAATCAAGAAATTTCATGAATCTCAACTTGGGTTGGGTTTTACTTACTTGCTATGGAGAGACTTTACCAATCTTCTTTCCACTTGGTTCTCTTGGCTATTCTCTCAACTCTTAACCAAAAGAATGAAAGCTCTCAAAAACCAAAATGAACTAAAATCTTCAAAACACACAACTTAAGGGAAAATCCTTACCTTAGGAAGCCTTAGGTTGTTTTCTCTACCCCAAATCACTTCAAAATCCCTTGGAAATCCTTGATCAAAAGAAAAGAGAAGTTGAGAGGAGAAGAATGAGAAGTTGCGTTGGAGAAGAAGAGAAATGAAGGGTTTCTTTGATTCTAATTCCTTTTAATGAAATAAAACACAATCATTCCCATTTTGCCCTTACTCTTCTTTGGAAATTCCATTCATATCCTTTGATTCATTACAAACTCACCCCCATCTCAACATACTCTCCATGAAAAATCCTTACAATTCACTCCCCACTTTTCCTACTAATTAGGGGTAGGAAGGTCAAATTGCCCTTGGGGAAGAAAATATCTAAAACTCAACCAACATAAAAATCGGCCCGTCGCCGCGGCGAAGAAACCTTTGTCGCCGCGGCGAAACTGTCCAGAGAGTTTCGCCCTTGGTCTCAACACATCTTCGCCGCGGCGAAGACTCTTCTTCGCCCCGGCGAAGCTTGGTTCACTAAGATTCTTCTATTTTCAACCAATTTCAGGGCAACATTCAACATAACACTCAAACAAACAAATATAACAAAAGCCAACTCGATTAAGGGCGAAAGAGGAAACAATAACAACGTACCTCAAGTGGGGCGTTACAATTCTTCCCCCCTTAAAAGAATTTCGTCCCCGAAATTCAAACAAATAACTCAGGGAAACGATTCTGCATGTCCCGTTCTACTTCCCAAGTGGCTTCTTCCACTTTGTGATTCCTCCAAAGGACCTTCACAAGCGGAACACTCTTATTCCGAAGCTCTTTAACCCTTCGGTCTAGAATCTGAACTGGACGTTCTTCATATACTAGATTTTCTGCTACTTCAACGTCCTCTACGCTCAAGATATGGAGGGATCACTTACATATTTCCGTAACATCGAGACATGGAAGACATCGTGCACCCTATCCATACTAGGTGGTAGGGCCAATCTGTAGGCCACCTTTCCTACTCGTTGCAAGACCTCAAAAGGACCTACAAACCTCGGTGCTAACTTCCCTTTGGTTCCAAAACGCATTACTCGCTTGTAAGGGGAAACTTTCAGAAACACTTTGTCGCCCACTTGGAATTCTACCTCTTTCCTCTTCAAATCGGCATAACTCTTCTGGCGATCTTGGGCTTGCTTCATTCTATTTCGGACTACCTTCACATCTTCTACTAGCTTCTGAGTCATTTCTGGCCCAAGAACGGTACTCAACTCATCTCTCTCTCCCACTTCATCCCAATGAAGCGGAGACCTACACCGTCTACCATACAAAGCCTCGTAAGGCGCCATTCTAATTGTAGACTGATAACTGTTGTTGTAGGCAAATTCTACCAATGGTAACATCCCATGCCAGGATACTCTGTAATCCATGCAACAGGCTCTCAACATATCCTCGAGCACCTGATTCGTTCTCTGGCTTTGGCCATCGTCTCGAGGATGATAGGCGATCGAATGCCAAGCGGGTACCCAAACTCCTCGTAAACTTGTCCGTAAGGTTGAAACAAATCTGGAATCTCTATCTGATACTATAGTCTTGGGCACACCATGCAATCTGACTATCTCCTTGAGGTAAACCTGAGCCAACTGATCTGTAGTGGTACTCTCCTTTACTGGGAGAAAATGGGCTGACTTGGTTAACCTATCCACAATCACCCATATAGCATTACACCCTTTCTGCACTCTGGGAAGACCCGTGATAAAATCCATTGAAATGCTCTCCCATTTCCACTGGAACACTCAATGGGGTGAAGCAACCCACGTGACGGCCGGTGTTACGCTTTCACCTAATCCGGCAAGTTAGACATTTAGCCACAAAGCTCGCGATGTCTTTCTTCATACCAGACCACCAATAGCCTTTCTTGATATCTTGATACATCTTGGTTGCTCCTGGATGAGCGGTGTACGGTGTGTTATGAGCCTCTATAAGGATTTTCTGTTTCAACTCCTCATTTGGAGGAATGCACAACCGATTTCTGAAATAGAGGACACCATCTCTCACAAAGAACTCCGATGTCTTGCCCTCACACACTTGCTGAACTAATTTCTGACACCACTCATCAGCCATTTGCTTTTCTCTAATTTCCTCCCATAAGGAAGACTGTACCTCTAGACTGGCAACCCTTCCCTGGAATTCCACCTCAATCCGTTCCTTAGACAATTCTTCTATTAACTCTTTCTGTCTGGTAAGCCGGAAAACATGGGCTTTTCTACTCAAAGCATCGGCTACGACATTGGCTTTTCCTGGTTGATACTTGATCTCACAATCATAATCCTTGACCAGCTCTAACCACCTTCTCTGTCTCATATTCAACTCCTTTTGAGTGAAGAAGTACTTCAAACTCTTATGATCGGTGTAGATATTACTCTTCACACCATAAAGGTAATGCCTCCATATCTTTAAAGCAAAGACCACGGCTGCTAACTCTAGGTCATGCGTAGGGTATCTGGTCTCGTACTCTTTCAATTGACGAGAAGCATAAGCTATAACCCTACCTAACTGCATTAACACCGCACCAAGTCCCTGCAAAGAAGCATCGGTATAGATGTCATAATCTACACCCTCCTGTGGTAATACTAGTACAGGAGCTGATGTTAACCTTTTCTTCAACTCTTGGAAGCTTTCTTCACAAGCTTCTGACCAGATAAAAGGAGTTTTCTGTTTGGTAAGAGCTATCAACGGCTTAGCCAACTGGGCGAATCCTCGCTACAAATCGCCGGTAGTAACCTCCGCCAAGCCCAAGAAACTCCCCGATTTCTTTTATTCGTTCTGCCGCCATTCCAGGATGGCCTGCACTTTACTCGGATCTACCGAAATCCCTTCCTTCGACACGGTATGACCCAAGAATATCACTTGATTCAGCCAAAATTCACACTTGGAAAACTTAGCACACAACTTCTTTTCTCTCAGTCGTTGCAATACTAATCCCAAGTGTTTCTCATGCTCTTCTCTGGACTTTGAGTAAATCAGAATGTCGTCGATGAAGACAACAATAAACTGATCCAAATACTCATGGAATACCCTGTTCATCAAGTCCATAAAAATTGCTGGGGCATTAGTCAAGCCAAAAGGCATTACTACAAATTCATAATGCCCGTACCTGGTACGAAAGGCAGTTTTAGCCACATCTTGCTCAGCCATCCTTACCTGATGATACCCAGACCTCAAATCAATCTTGGAGAACACTGCTGCACCTTTCAACTGATCAAAGAGGTCATCTATCCGGGGTAGCGGGTACTTATTCTTCACTGTAACTTTATTCAACTCCCTATAATCGATACACATCCTTAGTGATCCATCTTTCTTTTTCACAAACAGGATTGGAGCTCCCCAAGGGGAATGACTTGGTCGGATGAAGCCTTTATCTAAAAGCTCTTGGAGTTGCTTCTTTAATTCTTGGAGCTCAGCTGGGGCCATTCGATAAGGGGCTTTGGATATTGGTGCTGTTCCCTGGTGCTAGTTCGATACTAAATTCTACCTCTCTCTCGGAGGCAAACCCGGTAACTCTTCCGGAAACACATCTAGAAAGTCTCGAACTACTGGCACCCTCTGGGATCTCTAACTGTGGAACATCACCACTCTGCACTACATGGGCAATATACCCCGAACACCCCTTTCTCAACATCTTCCCTGGCCTTTACATTACTAATCAAAGATGCTCAATGATGGCCTTCTCCAAAACTAAACTTATCTCCACAATCGAGGTTAAACCTCGCCTTCTTTTTCCGACAGTCAATCTCTACTCCATACCTCCCTAGGAAATCCATACCCAGAATCACATCAAAGTCGGGCATATCGAAAACTATTAAGTCAACGATTAACTCTCTACCCTGGATCACTAAGGACTCTCTTAACAAAATCTCTTGAGTCACAACACTAACCCCATCGGGTAGTTCTATCTTAATGGGTTGTGCCGCTCTAGTAGGTCTCAAACCTAATCTCTCAAGCATCCCATAAGATATAAACGAATGGGTAGCACCCGAATCAATTAAAGCATATAAAGGACTGCATGAAATAATAAGCCGGACTGAAGAATCTTGGCTGATGGATCGGCCTCTGCTTCCCCTCCCCGTGCCACAAGAAAGACTCGCGCGTAGCGACTCTCCCCGAACCCCACTGAGCGATTGGTGGAAGAGGGGCTTTACAATCCCTCATCATGTGCCCTGGCTGTCGGCACCTATAGCATACTCTCTGATCCTTCAGACACTCTCCCGGGTGGTTCTTCCCACACTTAGGGCAAGGAGGAAACCCTTCCGTTCGAGGTCGCTTATTCCTCCACTCCTTTCTATTCTGTTTATACTGAAACTTCTTTTTCTGATTCTTCATATCTTTGCCTTTTTCACCCTCATGTCTCTCTCTCTGAGGAGCGGAGGGTAGCTCCTTCGGTCCTCCTGTCGAGGATCCTACAGGGAAGATTTTATTCTCAAAAATCTCCGCCTTCATTGCCCGCCTCAAGGCCTCACTGTAATTGCGAGGAGGGTTGGAGCTTGTCATAATATCCCGGGCTATCTCCGGCTTCAATCCATGCACAAACTTATCCCTTCTCAAGGCCGGAGTGCTTACTATTCCCGGTGCAAATCTTGCAAGAGCGTTGAACTTCACCGAGTACTCTTTCACAGCGCTAGCTCCTTGCTGTAAACTGATAAATTCTTGGACCTTCTCATGAACTTGGTCCTCGATCTATACTCGCCTCAAACTCTTGCCTAAACTCTTCCCATGTCATTACTGTCGCATCATGAGTTTCTTCCATTAATTCCCACCAAATTCGGGCATCACCCCGAAACAGGAAACTCGCATACCGGATCTTCTCCCGGTCTGTCATGGGAAATAAACCCGTGGCTCGTTCTACTGACCCAAGCCACTCCTCTGCTACTACTGGATCCGTAGTACCCTTAAACTCTGAGGGCTGGTGTTGACTGGAAAGACCATATATCGGTTCAACTCTGTTCGGTACTGGGGGAGGTACCGTTTGCCCTCTTTCGACAGGGCGTAATCGGCGGTGCTGCACGGGGTACAACTCCCCTCCCCGAGTTTCAATCATAACCTGCTGTATTATTCCCCGGACTCTAGCTTCATCCAAGGGAGGGGGCGTAGACTCTGGTGGGTTAGAAGGTTCTCCTTCATTCACCACACCTTTACCACGATTTCGATAACTACGCCTCATCTACAAAATGATCACACTAATGAACTCAAGAAACAATTACTGTAAGGAAAGAATTACTCACACGGTTGGTTAAAGGACGTCGTGGCGATGAGAATAGTACACTGTTCAATCCCAAAATCTTTGCTCTGATACCAAAAATGTAACACCTTCTGAAAACTAGTATAATGCATGCAATTAACAATGGAAAATTGGGCCCAAAAGTTTCTTTTTATTACAATTCACATGTCTTTTATACACAAAAGTTACTGTTTACAAAAGTGCATTTCAAAAAGACAAAAATAGGGAACAGTAGCTATTGCTCCTCGCGCGCCGACGCCCCTCCAACCGAATCATCACCTAGAACCTGCATCCACAAAGGAAAATAACGGGGTGAGCACAAACAATGCTCAGTAAGTAAAACTCTCTAACTGTCTGTCCCCGTGTGTGATTCTCAATTCTTTCCTTTTCTAATTCTGTTTCTATTTCTGTTTCTAATAACATCATGACCTCATCTTACGGAGGTACGGCCGAATAGGCGTTCACACAAGACCATTCCACTCTCTATGGCTATCGGGTGGAATTCACACAGTACCAACCCTATCTTAGTGACTACCGAGTGAGGATCACAAAGCTCCAACTCGGTTCCTCCTAACTATCGGGTGGAGATCACCTAGCACCTACCCGTTTCTCATGAATTTTGGGTAATGATCACCAAGCATTTACCCATCTCTAGTCACTATCGGGTAATGATCACAAAGCATCAACCCGTTTCTTCTAGCCATTGGATGATGATCACAAAGCATCAACCTACATATCTCTTAATTAATCGGGTAGTGGTCACAAAGCATCTACCCCTTTTCTATTACTCATTGGGTGACGATCACAAAGCATCGACCCATCTCTCTAAGGCTATTCGGATGATGATCACAAAGCATCCATCCGATTCCCATAATGGTCGGGTGATGATCACAAAGCATCATCCCAACTATACTACTCTTCTAACTCATTCTATTGTAGCATTTTTCAATGCTCTCTACCCTTAGAGTAATTTTACCCACTAAGCTCTCTACTCATAGGGTATTTCTATACACAAAGTTTTCTACTCTTTCTTAGGTCACTTTTCAATGCATATAACAATGCACATGGATGATTCATCTCTACTAATGCACTTGTGAAATGCCAACATGCAATGTTGCAAGAATTAAGGTTCATTACTACCACTCAACCTCTATTAGGCATTTCATCAAACAACTCGTGTGCACGATAAAACGATCTCATAGTCATGAATCTAAAGCTTTTCCTAACCATCCAAAATGGGGAAAAACCCCTTCACAAAGCCACAAAACCTGCCATAGAAAACACTTCCAAAAAGGGGATTCATAATACCCCTTAAATTTCATCTCAACTACCTTGCCAAACCAACACTCATTTCTCAAATTTGCAAGGTAAGAACATTCACAAAGCATAGAAATTCCCATTCAATACTCCATACAAGGCATATTACATGCACATCACATACATACATCATTTCTATCAAAACCCTAATCAAGAAATTTCATGAATCTCAACTTGGGTTGGGTTTTACTTACTTGCTATGGAGAGACTTTACCAATCTTCTTTCCACTTGGTTCTCTTGGCTATTCTCTCAACTCTTAACCAAAAGAATGAAAGCTCTCAAAAAACCAAAATGAACTAAAATCTTCAAAACACACAACTTAAGGGAAAATCCTTACCTTAGGAAGCCTTAGGTTGTTTTCTCTACCCCAAATCACTTCAAAATCCCTTGGAAATCCTTGATCAAAAGAAAAGAGAAGTTGAGAGGAGAAGAATGAGAAGTTGCGTTGGAGAAGAAGAGAAATGAAGGGTTTCTTTGATTCTAATTCCTTTTAATGAAATAAAACACAATCATTCCCATTTTGCCCTTACTCTTCTTTGGAAATTCCATTCATATCCTTTGATTCATTACAAACTCACCCCCATCTCAACATACTCTCCATGAAAAATCCTTACAATTCACTCCCCACTTTTCCTACTAATTAGGGGTAGGAAGGTCAAATTGCCCTTGGGGGAAGAAAATATCTAAAACTCAACCAACATAAAAAATCGGCCCTCAAGCCGCGGGGAAGAAACCTTTGTCGCCGCGGTGCTGTCGAGAGTTTCGCCCTTGGTCTCAACACATCTTCGCCGCGGCGAAGACTCTTCTTCGCCCCGGCGAAGCTTGGTTCACTAAGATTCTTCTATTTTCAACCAATTTCAGGGCAACATTCAACATAACACTCAAACAAACAAATATAACAAAAGCCAACTCGATTAAGGGCGAAAGAGGAAACAATAACAACGTACCTCAAGTGGGGCGTTACAGGTTAGTTGATCTATGAGTTTCTAAACTCAATCAAGAGGGTCTTTCGAGAAACCTAAGGTTAGTTTACTTTTGGGGGTTTTTCATCTAGATAACTACTTAGTACTCTAGGGTTCTTAAATTGGCAATTTGCAGTACAAATTCATCAATTTAGAACAGTTCTTGGAGATCTGGGGTTTTGTCTGGTTTCTTAAGTCAGAAGCCGAAATTGAACTTCTATGGCTCAATTGGGGCAATTCTTGAAATTTTCTCAAACACACACAATGTCTACAACTACTAGAATGGAGATTACCCAATACGATGGGAATATCAACTTCAATAGTTGGAAGAAGAAGATGAAAACACTGCTTTCTCACAACAAGGTTGCTATGGCACTGGAGAAGAAAGCCGAGAAGTGGCTTGAAGAAAAAGGTAGAGGTTGATGAGGAGGTGTATAACCTCATCATCATGAATCTCTCGAACAACATTTTGAGAAAGGTGGACGGCTTAGAGACTCCTCTGGTTTTGTGGGGTAAAATCGAAACTCTTTATGCTTTACAATCAGCACTTAATCTTGCTTTTTTAAAGGGTGCATTCTTTTCATATAAGATGGATAGTTCTAAGTCTGTTGAAGATAACCTAAATGAGTTCTTAAAAATAACCTTAATACTTAAGAGGACTAACCAAGAACTAGGTGATACTAGCCTTGCAATGATTCTATTGAATTCTTTAACTAATGATTATTCAGTTGTAAAGAATGCACTACAATACTTTAGTACTGTACCAAGTCAAGATTTAATCATTGTTGGACTAAAGGCTAAAGAACTTGAACTAAAAGTCCAACAAAGGAATGGTAGCAATCTGTTTGTAAAAAGTAAAGTGAAACCAGTCAACCTACAAGAGGCAACCTATACAATAATGTTCCTAGGAATAAGTAAAAAGGGAAAGAAAATAATAGGCCTAAAGGAGAAACTAGGAAATGGTTTTATTGCAATAAAACAGGTCATCTAAAGAAAAATTGCTTCGACTGGATTAAAAACAGAAACAGGGAAATACTGAGAGTAATTTAACTTCAACTAAAAACCATATAGAAGAACCTAAAGTACTTATTGTGGCAAAATCAAACTATGTACATGAATGGTGATAAACTCTGGTTGCTCCTTTCACATGAGCCCTCTTAGAAATTTGGTTCCAAGATTTTGAACCATATGAGCATGAAACAGTGTTTATGGGTAACAATAATGCAAGTGGGGTTAAGGGAATTGGCAGTGTCACTAAGGCTAACTAGTGGCAAATTCATTAATTTGACTAAAGTTAGGTATATCCCTAAACTCAAAAGAAATTTATTATCCTTAGGGACACTGTAATACCTAAGATGTCAAAGGTATGCTCCTAACTCAAAATAGTCCTTTAGATGTTAATTTTATGTTAAAAAGTATAAAATCGAACAAAGGACAAAATAGTCAATTTATTTGGAACAGTATGAATAAATTATCCATAGAAAGGTATTAGGGGCAAAATAGTCATTTTGCCTATGGATAAGCATTGAAAAAGTCAAGGATGAGTAGGCTTAGTTGCATTTAATGGCATTAATTAAGTAATAATTATGTTTAGTGCGAAATGATCAAAATGCCCTTATATGAAGAATTAAGGACTTATGAATTATACAATTGAAATAATTGGGTCAATAGCATAATTTTGGAAAATTAATGAAATGTTTTCCTATAAGTGAAAGGAAATTTGTTCAAGCCAAGGAAGAGAGCATTTCTTCAACCTTTCTTCCATTTTCTCTCAAATCTTCCATGAAACAAGCTTTCTCTCTCTAAGTTTTAAAGGAGTTTTGCATAATTTTTCAAGGAGAACAAGATAGGAGCCTTGGATCTTAAAGTTGAAGGGTTTAAGGATTAAGGTGTAAAAGAAGACAAAGGAAAAGGATTTGTTGGAGGAATTCTTTAAAAAGGTAAGGAAGAACCTCCCATGACTTTAGGGATTATGCTAGGGTTTGTAGATTTTAATTAAACCTTAAATTAAGGCTTTAAGGCATATAATTAGTTGATGGCAAGTGTAGTTGAACTCATTTATTCTATTTATTGCCTTGAATTCATTATACATGAAGTTATTGCTATTTATGTTTTATGAGTTGTTATGTTTGATTGAAGAAAATGAAGTGTGAATGTTGATTGTGGCAAAACTTACAGTATTTGAGGCCACATGGTGTTGAATGGTTGCTATTAGAAGTATTGATATGTTGTTTGCATTAGCTTACAATGTTATAACAATAATGGATGATTATGGGAATGAGATTTTACACTTCCTTTAAGATGTTAAAGACTATTAAAGGGAGGTTTATTTGATCCATAAGTTGACCTATTGGTTAATTGTCAACAGGAATTGATGTGGCATAGTTTAATATGAAAAAATCAGATTTGGTAAGCTTAGGGGTTATGTTAAATGCTTCAGTATTTTGACCATAACTTAAGTTATAAAAATCGAAATGAGATGATTCTGACATAGCCCTACAACTTTTATGTTTAGGCCAAGAGCCAATTCGTTTATCAAATGGATGGAAAATGGCCTGAAGTGTAAGCTTCTAGTTGTTAAAGTTTAAGTTTTAACATAATTAATTCTTATGATTATGAATTGATTATATATTGACGTGATTAAGCCATGTACTAATGTTTACCCATTAGTTAGATGATCTTTGAAAGATATACATAGTCATGATGTCAATGCATGATTAATGTTATGAAATGGCATAAAGATGCAATGTAATACATGTTTTAAAATGATGAATGTGAGCAAGAGGTAATGTAAATGGATTGATAATCCATCGATGAATTAAAAGTATTAAGCTCACTAAAATATGTATTTAAATGCCATAAGATGTTAGAGATGCATATAGACATGATGGAAAACGCGTAAGCATATCCTCGTATACTAGTTGAGGAAAGATGAATATATGCTTTAGATGCTAAATAACGCGTAAGCACACCTCCCAATGATATGAGCTCTAGATGAATTTTAGGCAAGGTGATATGAAGTGCTTAAGATGCTAAGAAAGGTCCAATCGGCTACACGTTAAATGCTTCATATGCATTTAGTTGCATTACATGAGTTATGATGTTATTTACATCACAAGATGATTTATACTCATGTTAGATGATATTTAGATGTTATATCATGACATGTAATGTGTGTGTACTATGTTTACATACTTATCTGTATGTGTATGCATTGATGTTTATATAGCCATGGGATAAAATGATGAAAAACATATGAATTAGAAAAAAAAAGTGAAGTATACCTAGATATAAAAGATAAGTAGTGTGTTAACAAATATGTTTAAATAAAGGTAAAATAGCACATTTAGAATGAAATGGATTATTCCTTACTGAGCGATTAGCGTTCACCCTTGCATTGTTGATTTCTTTGCAGGTACACCAGAAGCGAAGGATGCTAGAGACAGCGAGGCTACACGTGAGGGGAGATGATTTATTGTCATCTTGATTTTTTTATCTTGATGTAAATAATATAAATGATAAATGTTTGTGAAACACCTTTGGAAGCTTCCACCCTATAAATATGTTTTGATTTGTAATTTCTGGATAAATTCTTAAAGTTTTTGAAATTATAAGTTTGGATCCTGCGTGACATCTTATATGCATGTTTTGGATATTATTATTATTATTATCATCCGTACACAAGTTTTTTCTAAATAAAACTCGTTCTCCAGACATGTATCCCTGGGATTTTCATTGAGGGATATTCAGAGGATACCTGACTGGAGGGGGGTTTTACAGACACTAGATGAAGTTGGATGCTGTTATAGAGCTGAAAATGGATGTTTAAATGTGTACAAAAATGAAAACCTAGTTCTTAAAGGAGAGAAGAAAAATGGCTTGTATATTCTCTATGGAAATTATAACTCTGAATTGTTAAATATTGCACTTGTTTCTACTAAGTGGCACCTTAGGGCCACATGAGTCAAGAGGGATGAATATCCTCAATAGCCAAGGAATACTTGGCAAAGACACTATTTCTACTTTAGAATTTTGTGAAAATTGTGTGTTGGGAAAACAACATAGGCTAAGTTTCAAAAAGGGAACTCACATAACCATTAAATGTCTACAGTACCTTCACTCGAATTTTTGGGGACTTGAAAGAGTTAGGTCCCATGAAAGAAATAGTTATTTCCTATCCATAGTAGATGACTACAGTAGAAAGGTTTGGGTGCACCTTCTTAAATCCAAAGACCAAGCCTTAGCTATGTTTAAAGAGTAGAAATTGTTAGTGGAGAATCAGGTTGAACATAGAGTTAAGGCACTAAGGACCGATAATGGTTTAGAATTTTGCAATGCTAAATTTTATAGGTTTTGTAGTGAAAATGGTATCCTAAGGCATAGGATTGTCAAGAAAACCCCTCAGCAAAATGGAATTGCTAAGAGAATGAATAGGACCCTATTGGAGATGGTTAGGTGTCTATTATTTACCTCTGGTTTGCCCAACACTTTTTGGCGGGAAACACTGATGACATTAGCCTATCTAATGAAAAGGAGCCCTTACACTGTTATAGATATTTACTGTCTAGAAGAAAAATGGTTTGGTAGGAGGCCCCATTTGAGTCAACAAAGGATATTTGGGTGTGTAGCTTATGCACACACAATGAGAGGAAAACTAGAACCTAGATCCACTAAATGTGTTTTTCCAGGATACCAAGAGGGGACAAAAGGCTATATATGAGTTATGGGATAGAGAATCTCCAGGGATAAAGGTCATTGTGAGTAGGGATCTTGTGTTCAATGAAGGAGTTTTTCCATGCAAGAATACTAATAATGGTGTAGGGACCCCTAGCACTTCTAAAACACCTACAACCTCAACTAGAATTACCCAAATTGAGGTGGAGCCTATAATACAACCACTTGATCCACCCTAGCTAGAAACGGATGAAGAACTAGAGGTTGAAACAAGACCAAATGTTCTTCACCAAGAAGAAAAACATGAAACAAAAGAGTTGACTAAACCTCAACATGAGCTGCAGCAATAACAACTTGCAAGGGACAAAACCAGGAGAGAGGTAAGACCCCCAGCAAGATATTCTTATGTTGATATGATTTACACTGCTTTGCTTGCAGGTACTGAAGTGCAAAGTACTAAACTTGAAACATTTGAATAAGCAATAAAGTTTAAGGACAAAGGCAAATTGTAGGTAGCAATGAAAGAGGAAATACACTCACTAGAGATAAATGGGACCTGGTCCCTTGTTCCCAAACTAGAAAATCATAAATTGAAACAATATAAGTGGCTGTATAAAATAAAAGAAGGCATCTCATACAAAAACCCCCTAGGTATAAAGCTAGGTTAGTAGCCAAAGGGTACACCCAAAGAGAGGGCATATACTTCAATGAAGTCCTCTCCCCAATAGTAAAGTATAAGACCATCAAAATGATGCTCTTTATAGCTGCCCACCACAACTTAGAACTAGAGTAGTTAGATGTAACTGTAGCCTTCTTGCATGGTAATTTTGAAGAAGAGGTATGCATGAGTCAGCCTGTTGGTTTTGTAAATCAGAGTGTGCCTAACCATGTATGCCTATTACACAAATTGTTGTATGGCCTTAAATAGTCCCCTAGAGTTGGTAAAAAAGATTTGACTCATTTGCTGTGAGCACAGGATTTACAAGAAGCAAATATGATAGTTGTTTCTATTTCTCATTGAGTGATAACATGCTATATACTTACTGCTTTATGTTGATGATATGCTATTAGTAAGTAAGTCTAAGTCTAAAATACTTGAACTAAAAGGTAAACTTAGTTCTGAATTTAGCATTAAGGATTTAGGGAATGCCAAGAAGATTTTAGGTATGGTTATAAATAGAGATAGAAGAAATTGTGCATTAAAAATCCATCAACAATCATATTTGCAAAAACAAGGACTAAATTTGGGGTGTCAGGGTCAAAACTAGTCTCTGTGTCACTAGCTAGCCATTTTATGTTGAGTAAAGCCCAATTTCCCAAGACTGAGTTTTAATTGATCAAAATGGAGTTTGTACCACTCAAATGTGATAGGGTCTGCCATGTATGCAATGATAAGTACGAGGCCTGATTTATCCGTTGTCATATCCATGTTAAGTAGATTTATGTCTAATCCAAGGGTTGAACATTGGTTTGCTTTGAAATGGGTGATAAAATACATTAAGGGTCCTCTTGGGAGTTTCATGATAGCGGTTACGAGGGTAAACCATTGTAGCAGTTTTAAGGGGTTTTTAGTAGCAGTTTTTAAAACACCCAACCTATGCTTGGGAGTTTATTTTCTAGCGGTTCGAATTTTTTTTTAAAATGATAAATTTACATATATGCCCATAAAAATACCCCAACTTTAACTAGTACTTGGGAGTTTTGTTTTTTCAATTATAAGGTAAGAGTTCTTTATTTGTTTTCTACTTATTAGTATTTTATAACTTCAAATGTGATAAAGTCTTTAAAAAAAAAAAAAAAAAAAAATTTATGATTGCTTAAAATTATTTTATATTTGATATGGTTGAAGACATGCATAATATGGTTGATTTTTTTTTTTTTTTATATAATTGGGATAGTTTTATAGTGGATAGGGTATTTGTGGAATAAAATTTTAAAACCAACCAAAAGACACTCTGATTTGGGGTGTTTTATAAACCCCTAAAAAATACACTACATTGGTTCGGGGGGTTTTTGAGCCAGTCAAAATTAGTGCATAAAAAATCTAACAAGTAATGGTTTTAAAATACCTCAAAACCAGTCTAATTAAAAACCTCTCAAAACCAGTGAAAAAAAAAACTCCTACGCAGACCCTAATAATACCCTTTGTGTTGGATTTGAATACTGTAAAAGGAGTGCTTCACTTGATCTGGTTGGTTTTGTAGATTCTGACTTTGCAGGTGATAAAGACACAAGGAAATCAACTACCTCCTACTACTTTACTCTTGGAGGCAACTGCATAAGTTAAAAGTCACAACTGCAACCTATTATGGCTCTCTCATCGACTAAAGCTGAGTATGTAGCAGTTGCGGATGTGTTTAAGTAGTCATTGTGGTTGAAAGGAATTTTGCCAAAGGCAAGTCTAACAGGTGGGAAGGTGACTATTTACTCAAACAGCCACAATGCAATTCATTTGAGCAAAAACCCATTCTACCATGAGAGAACCAAGTATGTGGATGTATGTTTTCACTTTGTAAGGGACCTGATGGCATCTGGTTTGATTGGCTTGAAAAAAATTGGTACAAAAGACAACCTAGCAGATATGGGTACTAAAGTAGTTACTACAGCCAAGTTCAAGCACTGCTTGAACTTGTTGTTTGTAACTTAGGTTGGAGTATTAGAGTCACGAGGGTGTGAGTGAGCTGCACTAGTTAAGTTCTGGTATGATGGATGTTTCAAGTCTTCAAGGTGGAGATTATTAAAATGAAGGCTTGAAATGGTGTCGTTGTGCCTTTAAGTTGTGCAACGTTGTTTTAGTGGGCTGCTATAGTGAATCCCGACCTTTGATCCAATTCAGATCCAATGGCTGTGATTCAACATGAGGTCAACGGTATGTATTTAAAGAAGCAAAAATCACAAATTGAAGGAGCAGAGTGTTCTTCGTGTTTATTGAGCAATATTCTATGTTAGGGTTTACTTTAACAATTGAATCTGTGTAACTTGTTGAAGTTGAGTGATTAGTGAGTTAGTCATTCAGTAAGAGGGGTTTTTCTCTTAAGATCTTAGAGATTCCAGGGAGAGTTTCTCTAGGTTGGGTTACGGGTGGGATTTGGTTGTATTTGAGTGATAGATCTTCAGCTTTGTGGTTGTAAACTCTTATTATAATTGATTAGTGTAGTGAGCTCCTCTGGTTCTGGAGCTTAACATTGATGTAGTCTATCCAATCTTGGATAGGTGAATCACGGTAAAATTCATGTTGTCTTTCTTGCTTTTTGATTCTTTTGTACATCTTCTTGTTTGTGTGAATAGAGATTTAGGATTATCTCATAACAAATCTAAATATGGATAACTGAACTACATTGCTTCTCGTATAAAGAAAACAAACCACCTCATCAAGGAAACTGCTAAAGCACACAAATCTAGTAATTTCATTATTCAATTTTCTAAAAGATAGAGTTAGAGAAAAGAAAACCTCACAGGAAAAGGAGACAATTTGGAGGAGGCTAGATAAGCCTGAGAAAGCTAGCCAGGAAACATGTTGAAGTCAAAACAACATGACAAAGCAATAGCTGTTTGACCAATAATAAGAAACAAAAAATTATGAAAATTTCAGCTATCAACTTTTTAGGTTTAAAGCAAACATTCATGTTTCATTACTCAACCTAGATGTTTGAACTACATTTCTCACATCTTTTGTTACTTTTCTTTTATTTTCTCTCCTAATCTGCATATAATTCTCTCTCCTATATTTCCACAAACGAAACAACTGATTGAAGTTTTGGTGAAACACGTAGGGTCAAGAGTTAAGATTTTTGAGAACTTTAGATATATTTCTTAATTTTATAGAAATCTGTTTTGAGGGGCGTTTTGGTCAATTCATATTTCATATTTAAAAGATAGTGATGACAATAACTCAAAAATAGCCAACCATATCCAAATCCATGAGTGATTAATAATGTAGTAGTTTACTTGTGCCCTTTTAGAGCAGGAGATGAACGCAAAAAGTTCAACTACTTTGCTAGAATCCAGAAAGAATTAGCTGTTTGTTTGGATTAGACTAACAAATTGTGTATTAGTTATACCTAATAATTAAAATAACTAATTTATTTATTTATTTATTTCCTCGTTAGCATCGAACTTGTCAATGGGAGCCGAGAGTAATTGTTCAACTTGAGACATTCATGCATCCACGCACACACAATTTGAAGTAAACTTTTAAAATAAATGCTTTTGTCACGGTAAGCATTTTATAACTGATGATGGACAAAGAGGTTTTAGCAGTGTCTATATGGCAAATGAAGAAGATGAGCCAACCATATCCAAATCCAAATGCTAGTCACTCTTGAGATTCGGTTGCTTGGTGGTTGATATGGATTGGTTGGAGTTGATGGTTGGAGTTGAATTTCAATTGGGATAATCTGGTGGTTTGGTTGTGTGGGTTGCTTGGTTGTCGTTGTTTTCTCCTTCTCAGATTGATGATGATGGGATGGATGATAACTCGTCGATGAAATTTCCAGTGGTGGCTCTACAATGAGCAAATTTTTTAGTTTAGAGAACTAGACTTTGATACCGTGCGAATTTGATGAATTGGATTTCCAATTCATTGATTTTACTCATATGGTTACAGGCTTTATATAGGGGAGATACAATCTACATAATCTCTTAACAATAACACTACACAAACATCACTCCCTTACAACATGACATGGCAAATGAGGTGGCATCTCCAGAAGCCAAGTCACTCCCCTAAAAAATAAAAAAATAAAAAAATTTCTCTAACCCTAAATTTCAAAATTTAGCGTTACCCCATGAATCAAATCTTAATCCCCAAATTCATTTGCAAACCCCAAAGTTCAAATCTCCTTTCCTCTCTCTCTCGCGGCCTCTCCTACCACCACTTGAGCCCTCTTTCCCCTCCAGCTCGTCCTCTCCCCCTTATCTTCAGAGACTCTCAAAATGTTGTTCAGTGTCAAGATAAGATTTCAAAAAAATCTCCAAATTTACACCCGAAAACCTTAAGATCTCCGAGCTTTTCAATGTTGCTTCAATCCAACTAAAGCTTCTGGTTTTTCGATTAGAAACATGAATTTCACAGCAAGTTTTCACGGGAACTTGAGTTTGCTGCCAGTGTAGTTCTTGCTGCCATGTTCGTCTTCAGCCATTTTTAGCTTCTTTACTTTATCCTCGCGTGGAACGCTGTCGTTTTGCAAGTTTTTTTCAAGGTAACATTTTTAGTTTGTTTTGTTTCTTAATTTATTTATTTTTTTGGTTTCCTAAGTAATGAAGTACTGTGTTTAATGTATATTTTGCATGAAGAAGAAAGAGATTGTTTGTAGAGTAAGCGGGATGATATGAACCAGATAGCAATAATGATAAGGTGATTTTTTCTTTGAATGTTCAAATGTTTTTTGTTAAGATTCAATGCAGATGAAATGCTTTTGTATGGTTATTGTTTTTTTAAGCAACTATTTTGAATTTGGTCTTGGGGCTTGGTTTTGGCCTTACAAAGCACGAAATGTTTGTGTTTCGTTAATTGATATTGAAGTTTATATGAATATATACAGGAAAAGCAAATAAATGAAGATAGGGGAAACCCACTTGCCACTAATACCCATCAGAAAAATGATAAACCTGAGCTTGATTTGAAGCTTGATGATGTGAATCAGATAACCAGCAATGATATAAAAACAAATGGTCTAGGTGGTGGTGTGCAGGTATTTATTTCTGATTTTTTATTGAATTATTGCTAACCTAAATGTTAGTCAATGGATATGTTTTTTGCTGCATCCTGATTGGTTTAGTTACTGGTTAGTCGGTGATATCTGATGAATTCAACTTTCCATGATTTGCCTTAATAGTTGAACTTATGGGGATGTGATTTGCTTCATATTTATTTTCTTCTATTGTCATAGACTTCTTGATATGCTTCGAAAGTCGAAGGGTAAAATCTTGTTCAATATTATGGCTTCGGGTAATCTCATTAAAGAATACGATATTGACTTTTGCCTGTAGCATTCAAGTCTATCAAGAAGATGGAAACAAATGTAAGGAATTAGTGAAGCAGCAAAATGTGACTAATTATGATTCATTGTGATCTAAGAAACTGACAGTTCATCATAATGATGGATTTGAGCTAGAAGGCTAAGCCAAGGTAGGGGCTGTTTATTAAATATATAAATCTCTATACTACAACATTTATTTTTTATTTTTCATTTTTAAACTGTATATTGTTATTGTTTTTAAACCGCATGACTTGTTTATTGAGACTTTATCCCAGTAAAAAATGCATCATTGTGTTTCTTTTGCTTTAAATTTGCAGTTGGTATGTCTGTCAACATTTTTTTAAACATTTGCGTGGAGCTTAGATTTTAGAATTGTTACTTTAAAGCTTGAGATAGTTCTTAATATAATTGGTTTGGTCTCAATAGGTAATGGAGGCAGCCCAAGCTTCAGCTAGATTGTCAGGTAGTTACTATGGCTATGCATTGTTGCTTTAGATTTTTGCATTTTATGTGAGGCCATGATTTCTGGCATTGGTGTAGATTGGTGGGTGCTAGATAAGAAGCCCGGGCATGTTGTAGTTTTTTGCAGTGTAGATTGAGCAGGTGTGCAGGTTGCAGTTTGTTTATGCATTTTCTAGGAGTCTTGGGCAGTATGTGGAAGGTGGTGTGTGCTTGAATTGAAGTAGTGATCTAGACAGTGGTATGTATGGAGGTGCAGCATGATTGCTGCATTTTCTGCAATTTATGGGTGAAGGCTTCAGGTTGGTTGTCTTGTTTAGTCTTACTGTTTGTGTATAAGGATTGTATATACTTGGTTGCTCTTGTTTCTTTTTGTGTAGTTTGGTCCCTTGGGCATGTCCAAGGTCCTCGCCTGTGTAAAAGGGAGTGCGATTTTTAGGATGTAATTCTTTTAACTTTTAATAAAATTAGTAGGTTTACCTAAAAAAGAAAAAAAGAAACCTGGATTTTTAATGTTTGCAATTAACTAAGAGCAGATGGTACATTATTTCTACCATCACAGTTTCAAGAGGAAAAGCTGGCTTATCTCTGGCACCAAAAAGAACAAATAGAAAAAACAAATGTGAATTGTATTACAGATCATGTGCAAATACATGAAAACCATATTTATTCACATGAAAGAAAATAAAAGTTCATGATATCTACACAACTGATTTTTTCTCCAGTTTCATCCTAAATAGCCTGTTCCATCCTAACATCCTAAACAATAAGTCCAATTTAACAAGCTCTGTCCTAACATCCTAAACAACAACTTTTCTGCCTCAGCCTTCTCAAATTCACAAAGTGGAGAAAGATTGCAACTTCTCAAATTCTGCAGTAGCAGCAGAAACTACCCAAGCTTCCCATCCAGCAAACTGAGAAAGACTACAACAGAAAAAAAGACAAGCATCAGATTATAAACAAAAAAAAGACATGCATAAGATTATATGTCACAAACATGCATGCATCTATCTACCGTACCCATCATCAACTTACTCCAATTAGCTCCCATTCATTCATTGCAAGAGTAATTCAAATCACAAGAAAGAGTAACATAAAATTGCATATTAATATCAATGGTCCAAATGCATTATCATATCATAAATTTCATTAAACTCTTAAGGGAATGAAGTTCAATTTGAAAAAAGGAGTAATGAAATTTGCTCTTGGAAAGTGGTTCGAAACAAAAAATTTCAAGGCTTTCTTCTCATAAAAATGCATAACCTCAACAGATGAACACAATTAATCAATTCATATGAAATAACCTTTAAAGCAAATGAAAATGAGAAGCAGAGATATGCAGCTATATGCAACAATAAGGACTGAGAATTGTATGTGAATATAGAGCGAAAAAAGCTCTTTTATGAAAACACTCACAACAAATGCACTTGGGAAGGTTGCATTCAGCAAGGTATTCTTCTCCAAAAACCTTTGAGTAGCACTCTCATATGAAACTGCATCATCATAATCATTACAAAGCCAAATTAAGCACTAATAATAAGTTCACACATTCCATTTGTAAAATTTAAATGAGTTGGTAAAATTTTTCTACACAGAGATCACAAAGAAGATGCATTGAGGTAAAAACTATTTAAAAGAGAAGGCTGCTCAACAGTACAAGAGTTAAACAACAATAATTTACATCTTTTAAACTTTATTTTCTGTAATCCACAGTTAATAAACTAAAGATTGGAATGTAATAGGCAAACAAATCCAACCAGTAACCACATATTAAATAGACTGGAATGTCAACACAATCAGTTATACTTCCAATTAAACAGATATTGCAGACCATAAAAAATAATTACGGTTAATGCTACCAAGTGAACATTAAATCTAATCAGCTATGTATAACTTGTCTTAATTCCATCAATTTCTCTCATTGAAGGTCTTCAAAGAAAAAGCAACATGTTTCCATCCATTCCAAACTCTAAACGAATCAATAAGCATGTTATTCCTGTATTCCATCCAAAGGGCGATCTCAAGCAAAATTAACGAATAATAAGAAACACATTTGCAGTGAGAAGGAGCATCAAATGGAAAAATATCTCAATCATATTCCTATTTACCACACTTAAGAAATTTTGTGAGGACACTAACATAAGAGTACATGGGAACATGTACAATATCCTTAATACCATAGTTCATATTTCAGTTTCAAGTTCAAATGAACACATCAAAGGATCACCAAATGGTGTGTTTTCAAGCCTAATCCAGGCTGCTTGTAGACCACCATACACCTAAATGTCAGATGACCTTAGCACATGAAAAATGAAAATGAATAAGTTCAGTATATTGAAATAGAGAGTAAGAGAGGCCAAAATATATTTGTCATGTGGGAAGCGCTTGATCAAATGATCAGTGTCATAGACTATGTATCCGTAGAAGACCAAAGAACTAATTCCACCATATACAACAACAGTCGTTGATCCAAGAGGAAAGAACGTCTAGAACATAACAAAAGGATTTTCAAATTCAAAGAAAAAAGAGCAAAGATACAGTCAAAGATAAACAACTATAATGAATGAATAAATAAAGACATGGATAGAGTTAAATTCCCTCCATATTTGTTTAAGAATCATAATTAGCAAAATCCTATCAGAATTAAGAAAATAAAAGAGACAGAGACAGAGAGAGAAATAAGGGATATGGACATACGGATGAAAGGGAGCAGTGAGAGGAAAAGGAGAAGGTCAGAATTGCTCCTCAGGAGGTTGTTGATGGAAGAGTAAAAAAGGTGATGGAGGAAACCAGAGTGGTCAACACAATCAAGGTGGTCGAAATTCCGTAGATCTGACAGATGAATACCCAACAGAGCTGGTGTAGAGGTCGACCTGGTGCGGCTGTGGTGGTGACTGTGTTTTCACTTGAGATTGGGGAATGTGGTGGCTAGAGTTCTAAAAATTGAAAGAAAATCTGGGAAAAAATTTAGGGTTCCAATTTGAGTGAAAATGAAATTGATTTAGGATTTGGATTGCGGGAAAATGAAGTTTGGAATTTGTTATTGTAAGAAATTTTTTTTTTTAAATTTTTGGAAGGAAGTGATGTGGCATATGGCTGACATGGTAGATGAGGTGGCATCTGCCATGTCAGCTACCATGTCATGTTGTAAGGGGATGTTGTAAGGGAGTGATGTTTGTGTAGTGTTATTGATCTCTTAATTATGTCAATTACAATATACCGACATAATTAGGAGATTACATTATATCAAAAATATTATGAATATCCTAAAATTGACAAAATTAAGAGATTACATATTTTGAAAATATTCAAGGAATCTCAACAAATAATAGTCCCATTATTAATAGAAACAAAGCCAATAAGTGTTTAAATTAATAGAAATAGAAAATCCCAAATTTAAGCACCAATAAATGTGTAGGTGTGCTACAGTAATGATGTACATGTAAATAATTCTGATTGCATCTTAATAAGATACTATACACGTACTCCTATGTAAGAGAAGAGATTGTACAAGGACTGATATTAATATTAATTCGACCATGTGCACAACCAATCTACTTATACACAACTATAGGAATGTTCTATGACAAATTTGTTTTAAGAAATATTATTCATGCATGTATGGACTAAGATTAAACATTAAATACAACTCAACAAAGCTCATATCAAGTGAGAGATGCTTAATTGACAAAAAGATGATAAGTTGCAACCTTAACAAAGATGAGAGTGATAATTATAATGCACATGAAAATGTGCAAGAGTAAAAATAAGCCAAATGAAGAAGTAATATGCATAAAACAAATTATGATATGCTGAATAGATATAATATGACATGTGAATAGATAAAACAAATCAAGGAAAGTAAAGAAAAACTTTTTTATCATAATGAAACTTTCTGATTAATGATGTCAATCAGAGGGAGTTTCGTGCCTCCTATCATGTTGCAAATCGTCGTTGGCAAATAATTGTCAAGCCCCCACGATGGGCGTCAAATTGTAAACAGTAAAAATCTACAATTACAGAGGGGACGAATCCTGTGAGGTTGGGGCCATTAACAATCCGTTGGACCTGGACACACAAAGAAACAAGTGTGAAGCTTACAAGAAACACCGGGGTGGTGTCTGTCGTAGGCATTCCGATACTCAATTCAGCAAGGCTGAAATAATCTATTTAGTGAGGGTGAAGGAACAAGAGGTTACCAGAAGTTTAGTCGGAAACTAGAACTACAACGAAGGTGTAAAGTTCTTAGGTGCAAGAACTTGGTAGCTAATAGAATGTAGTGATATTCAATCCTCCCCCCTTTTATGAGAGGGTATGCCTTTGTTTATATAGTAGTCATAGGATCTTCGTGTCTTAGTAGGACTTTGAGTCCATAATGGTAGAAGTTTAGTAAATAGGAAAGTCTTTGATTTACTTACCTTCGGAATAGTAAGAGTCCTAATTCATATAAGATTTAGGATCTTAGATGAATTAGGATATAAATGGATCTCTTGAGAGAATTAGGGTAGTGGTGAAATAGGAAGTAGATGTCTTTAATAGAACACTAGACCCTTATTAGATAATATGGGCTACTGGGTTTGGGCCCAAGTGAGCTAATGGTAAGGCCCAATTTGAATGGTCCAACCCGTGAAGGATTAGGTTAGCGCATTGGGCTGGCATGTGACATGAATATAATCGTGGGCTTAACCAGGATTTGACCATGGTCTTAAGCCATGTTGTAAATGTTACATGCTTGGGCCTAATAAGGCCCAAGACGATTTTTTGCCCATATAGTTAGCCCTTCACTCTCAAATTTAAAGAGTATTTTGCTTAGAGAGTAGACTTAGTTGAATGAATGCGGACTGAGCAAGTTAGTACTAGGAACTCATCAGGTCGGATGGACCGTTGTTTGAAATGTTATGTTACAAGTTCATCAAGTAATTTGAGGTGGTAGGCCTCGACTTAGTATGCAAAACTTAGTGGAGATGAAACTTAGAGTCTTCCTATTGAAGAGGAATTCTCAATTGAATATGGTGTCAAGTTTTGGAGACGTTTTCCTTAAATGCACTTCTTTAATATGACCGAGTGACATCGAGCCTTGTCGACTGAGATTGATTAAGTATGAATGCAACTGCGGGGTTGTAATACGTGTTAACAAGATGGCTCAAGGGCCACTCGGCTAGGCTTATTATGCCGAGTGGATTGTGTATCAAGTGGGAATGTTCATGAGTTTTATCCTTCGAGTCGATCGTACCATCATAAGGCTTCATAATTGGAAAGGTGAATTTGTGTGGCATTTCAGCTAAGGCTATGTCATCCATAAAGGGTGAGTCGGCGTAACTACAAGGTAGGTTCTTCTTGGCTAGGGTTGGTACTCTAACGATACCCCTCAGCATAGCCTCTACATCGGCCAATTTCTTAGCCAACACGTGCTCAAAGGGTGTGGCGGTTGACAGTAGGTTCGCATTAATAGTAGGATGAGGGTTTTATAGGCCACTCATCATGCTATGATGAGTTAAGTCGAACGTTGTAGTATGAAGGGTTACTTGGGGTTAGAGTTTCAATTCATCCCTTCAGGATGAGTCAGCCTGAGAGTGACGGTTTGGGTGTTTTGGTCTCCATTTATCCCTCCAAGATGAGTGTGCCCGAGAGTGATGGTTCTAGTGTTTTGGTCTACATTCATCGTTTCAGGATAAGTCAAGTTGATCAGTGTAGTATAGAGGGTTACTTGGGGGTTAAAGTCTCCATTCATCCCTTCAAGATGAGTCAAGTTGGTTGATGTGGTATAAAGGGTTACTTGGGGAGTTAGAGTCTCCATTCATCCTTTCAGGATGAGTCAGCTCGAGAGTGACAGTTCGGGTGTTTTGGTTTCCATTCATCCCTTCAAGATAAATCAACCCAAGTATGACAGTTCGGGTGCTTTGGTCTCTATTCATCCCTTCAGGATGAGTCAACCCAAATGTGACAATTCAGGTGCTTCGACCGACATGGATGGTGAGTAGGGTGCTTTGATCTCCATTATCCATTCAGAATGAGTCAACCTGAGTGTGACAGTTCAGGTGCTTAGGCCGACATGGATGGTGAGTGGGGTGCTTTGGTCTTCATTCATCCCTTTAGGATAAGTCAACCCGTGTGACATTTTGGGTGCTTCAGCCGGCATGGATGGTGAGTGGCGTGTTTTTGAGGCCACTTGGACCATGGGGATGAGTGGAAGCAAGTGGTGTCTGATGGGTGTTATGGAATCCACTCGACTCATGAGTGTGAGTTGAGCCAAGTTGATAAGAGTGGACTGTGGAGGGAAGAAGAGCTGAGTGGGGAAGAGTTGCATTACTCTCCTTGGGGATGAGCCAAGCCAAGCCAAGCCAAGCCAAGCCAAGCGGGAAGAGTGAAGCGAAGAGGAGCCGATTGGGGAAAAGTCTCTCTTTTAAAGAGTAGAAGCCTTAGGGATGAGCTGAGCAGAAAGAATGAAACGAAAAGGAGCCGAGTAGGGAACAGTTGAATGACTCTTTTTTAAGACAAGTGGAAGCCTTAGGGATGAGCCAAGTCGAATGGGAAGAATGAAGCAAAGAGGAGTCATGGGGAAGAGTCAATGACTTTTGAAGACGAGTGGAAGCCATGGGGATGAGCCGAGCTGAGCGGGAAGAGTGGAGGGAAAAGTCAAGTAGGGATGCTTTAGGCAAAGTAAAGATGTTCCCGGTCGAGTGAGAATACTTTAGGCCAAGTGAAGGTGTTCTAGGCCGAGTGAGAATGCTCTAAGTTGAGTGAAGGTGTTCCAGGCCGAGGGAGAATGCTCTAGGCCAAGTGAAGGTGTTCTAGGAGGAGTGAGAATACTCTAGGACAAGTGAAGGTGTTCCAGGCCAAGTGAAGGTGTCTCAGGCCAAGTAAGAATACGTTAGGCTGAGTGAAGGTGTCTTAGGCCGAGTGAGAATGCTCTGGGTCGAGTGAAGGTGTTCTAGGCCGAGTGAGAATACTCTAGGCCTAGTGAAAGTGTTCAAGGCCGAATGAGGATGCTTTAGGCTGAGTGAAGGTGTTTTAGGCCAAGTGAGAATGCTCTAGGTTGAGTGAAGGTGTTCCAGGCCGAGTGAGAATGCTCTAAGCCGAGTGAAGGTGTTATAGGCCGAGTGAGAATGCTTTAGGCCGAGTGAAGGTGTTCTAGGCCGAGTGAGAATGCTCCAGGCCCAGTGAAGGTGTTCTAAGTCGAGTGAGCATACTCTAGGCCGAGTGAAGCTCAAGGCCAAATAAGGTTGAGTGAAACCATGAGGCTAAATGAGGCTGAGTGGAACCATGTAACCGAATGAGGCTGATTGAAACCATGAGGCCGAGTAAAGCTCAAGACCGAATGAGGTCAAGTGGAACCATGTAACCGAATGAGGCTGATTGAAACTATAAGGGTGAAGCTCAAGACCGAATAAGGCCGAGCGGAACCATGAGATCGAATAAGATCGAGTGAAACCATGAGGCTGACTGGAACCATGAGGCCGAATGACATCGAGTTAGGCCATGTCCCCTACTCTCTAAGTTAAGGGGTACTTAGCTTAGAGAGTATATTGTTTTGAATGTAGTTGTAAAACGAATGACTCATTACCCTCCAAGAGATGAGTCAGATGTGAGTGATTGAATGAGTGAAGCAGTGCCCTTCAAAGTGTTTGTCAGAGGCCCCACGGTGGGACCCAAACCGTAGATGCAAAAAATCTATAGTTACGGAAATAGAGTCTGATCCTGTGAGGTTGAGGTCATTGATAATCCGTTGGACATGCACACACGAGGAGACAAGCGTGAAGCTTATGGAAAACACCAAGGTGGTGTTTGTCGTAGGCACTCCGACGCTCAAGTCAACAAGGCTGAAAGAGATTATTTAATAAGAATTAAGGAGAAGAATGATTACCAGGAATCTTGTTAGAGGCTAGGACTACGGCGGAGGCATAGATTTCTCGGGAGCAAGAATTTAAGAGTAAGGAGGTGATTTTGAGTAGTCGAGATTGATTATTGGAGGTTGATTGAATAATGAGAGGGTAAGCCTCTGTTTTTATAGTGAACCCAAGGGGTTGGAATCCTAGTAGAACACTGAGCCATATTTTGAGAGATAATCCCTATCAAGAAAGAAATAAGGTTTCTTGCCTTTATTAGATTAAGTTTACTAGTTTGAGTAAGATTCAAATCTCAGCAAAAGAGGAAATAGAATATGATTTTGATTTCCCATTTATGAACTGTTGTAGGCTAATAGGTCAGAACCCAATTTAGCTTAACTTATAGGATAATCCAACTCATAGAATATGCAGTTCACAAGGTGACTTTAAGCGTAGACTCAATCAAAATTGGACTAAGGCGTTAAGCTATAACATGTTTATTTTATTATTGGGCTTCATCAAGCCCAAAACAATTTTTTGCCTATACATATATTCGATATCAACTTAATTATAAGAGTTCAATCATATGATATTTCATTGTTTAATTGGAAAAGATTTAAAAAATATATATATATTGGGGAAAGCTTTTAATGTGTCGGGTTTGGATAACATGAAAAATAATGCAGTGTTATGGTCCACTTCCAGGTCTGCATATATAATAATATTATAAAATATTGTTTAATTTTTCGTTTGACTCTCACTCATTTTGCTTGGTGGGCAAAGTTTTTTTGGTGGCCTGTTAAACCTGACGTGGTGTTTTAGTTTTTTAATCGCAATGGACTTTATTATTTTAAATCGTAATACAATGTTTAACGTTCTTCTCGTTAACGTCATGTCGTTCATGTCTTTCAGAGATCAAACAACTGGCGTTTATAATTTTATTTCTCGTGATAAATATCATTTAAGTCTATCAATATTCAAGAATCATCAAAGTAGGGATTTTTTCCATACAATGCATGACTATAGAGGGTAAATAGATATTCCTTAGTAAGACAAGTCGTTTATATTCTGAATGACATGTCTTTTACTTTTAATTTTTAAACGAATCGGTGCCATATGGTAAAAAAATGAACGACATCAACATCATTTCTTTAACAAAATGACATGTCGGTCGTCCTTTGAACGACTTGTCATTTAACTTTTACAAGAAACGTTGCTGTTCGGTAAAAATGAAACAATGACATTTCTTTGCAAAAACGACATGAAAATCACCTTCTAAACTTCTAAACAACATGTCGTACTTTTGATGAATATCAGTTAACCACTCTGTGTTTCTATAATATAAGAAAACTCTCGGTTGTATGATTCTTGATGCATCTAATTAACATTTATCATAAAGAATTTTAAAATTTAAGGTATGAACGACAACTCGTTTACAAAGAAAACGATGGTCATTAACGTTAGAAACAAGTTGGAATTTATAGAGAAAATAGAAAGACGACATGTCGTAAAAATCTATCCAAACCTAGGAAAATTCCACTGAAATCTGAGAAAAAGGTTGGTGGTTTTGATCAACAAATTCAGCCCAACCTGGATAAATGCCCATAAATCCTACATGACTACAAGAGGAATGGTTTCAAAGAGGTGGAGTATTTTGCAAATGCAGAATGCAATCATAAGTTTCTTCATTAACTTCATGTGAAGAAGCTCTGAGCATGCCTTTCTCTAAGAAAGTGACTGGAATTTTCTTAAATTTTGCATTCTATGAGAGTTTCATCAGAGTGTTAGATCATGATGGGAACAGGTGATTTCATATTTTTTCATTATCCTATTTCTACTAGAAAAAAATTATTAATTGCATCATTACCAAGTTATTTCTTGTGCTTCAAGGCTGTAGTCTCTGACCAAGAAACTATAAAATCATAAAATACAGAAAGCAGATAAGAGCAGCAACAAATTGTCTCAATACTGGTAAGATTTATTGCCCATTTGGTCAATCTAGTACGTCAGCAATGCTAACCCTGTTTTGGATATCCAATATGGATTTAGGATCCAGAAGTAACTACCATAGTCTACTACATATATTAATGTAACATTTGTTTGTTTGCTTTTCTTCACAGTCGATTGTCATAAATACCCAAAACAATGGCATTAATCTCATGAATGCGCAAGCTATTTGATCAAATTAAAGTTCTCTCTTCCCCCTAGAAGGCTACATGGATTCACTTTCACAACCACGGCAGCTTCACATCTTTTTCCTTCCACAGATGGCTCATGAAATCATCAATCCAACCATAGATATGGCCAGAATATTTGCCAGGGAAGGGTTGAAGGCAACTATTATTTCTACACCCCTCAACGCTCCTTTCGTTTCTTCGAAGATTGAGAAAGATAGACAACTTGGTCTGGAGATCAGTGTTCGTATAATAAAATTCCCTTGTTTGGAGGCCGAGCTGCCAGAAGGATGTGAAAATCTACATTTGTTTCACCAGAAATGGCTATTAATTTTAAGATAGCTCACATCCTGCTTCGACAACCTGTCGAAGAACTTCTACAAGAGTGCCACCCCAATTGCCTTGTATCAGATCGATTTTTTCCATGGGCTACAGAAGTTGCAGGCAAGCTTGTGATGAGAACAGCAGTCAAAACACAACAGTATACTGTAATATAAACTCAGAAACACACTCTGTCACTGCAACCACTGATTTATATATATATATAGAATTAAAATGAACAAAACTCTACAAGCAGCAGGTGATAACAACGATGGCAAAAACGATAACAAAAGATGAAAAGATTGCTAGCACTTCGACCTCCCAACATTTCCCAGATTTTACCTATCCCTCCAGCTAGCTACTGCTCTCTTTATATATAACTGAATTCACACTTTCCGCACTCCCTTACGTGGAGATTCCCCTTAACTAATTCTAATCTGAATTCCCCTTGCTGCCCTCGTCCACTGAATTGACCAGGTTGCCCTTTTTCTTCTTCTTTTTGTATACTTTGGTTATAGAAGGCGTATCAATACTCCCCCCTTCGAGATCCACCTTGTCCTCAAGGTGAAAATCCAGAAACTGCAGCAATATCACGTCGTAAGCCTCCCACGAAGCTTCAAATGGAGGAAGGTCCCGCCATTTAATCAGAACCTCTAGGTAACCATCCAGCAATTTGCGGGTGGACAAGACGTCTTCAGGTTGCACCTGTAGCTCTAAGTCTTCAGTTAAAAATGAGGGAAGCGGTTGAACAGGAACTGAAGAATGGAGACTTGGTTTAAGTTGGGAAACATGAAACACCGGGTGGATACGAGAAGTAGGAGGCAGTTCCAGCCGGTAAGCCACTAGGCCAATCTTTTCTAACACCTTAAAGGGGCCATAGAAACGAGGACTTAGCTTCTCATTGAGCTTCTTAGCTAAGGACCGAAACCGATATGGTTTGAGCTTCAAATAAGCGTAATCCCCTGGTTGAAACAACACCTCCCGGCGGTGTGCATCTGTAGACTATTTCATGTGTTCTTGGGCAGCAGCCAAATTGTGCTTAAGGTCGTCCAATATGGCATTTCGGTCCCTAATCTGGCAGTTGACATCTTCAATCAAGGAGGGGCAGTCCATGAGTTTAAACAGAATGGGAGGGTCTCGCCCATACAAAGCTTTGAGGGGGGTCATTTTGGTGGAGCTGTGGTACGTAGTGTTGTACCAAAACTCATCCCATGCTAACCATTTGGGCCACTGCCGGGGTTGGGAGCTGCAAAAACAGCAAAGGTAGGCTTCTAAACACCGGTTGACCACTTCCGTTTGCCTATCCGTTTGGGGATGGTAGGCGGAGCTAAATTTAAGAGAGGTACCTGCAGATTTAAACAACTCTTGCCAAAATTGGCTCATGAAGACCCTATCGCGATCCGAGACAATGGATTGTGGAAAGCCATGAAGTCTTACCACCTCACCGATAAACACAGTAGCAATGTCTTTGGCGGTATAAGGATGGGTCAACAACAAGAAATGAGAGTATTTTGTGAGACGATCGACGACCACAAAAATAGTGTCAAACCCTTTGGCTTTCGACAAACCTCTTATAAAATCCATTGAGAGATCACCAAACACTTGGGTTGGGATAGGCAGGGGCTACAACAACCCCGCAGGATGCAGATAGGAGTGTTTGTTAATTTGGCAGGTAGCACAAGAGTGAACAAATTTCATCACATCTCGTCGGATACCCTCCTAAAACACCACAGCAACAATTCTCTTATAAGTTCGAAAGAAACTAGAGTGGCCCCCTCTCGGACTACAATGAAACTCCTCAAGTAGTTTCGGAATGAATGATGAATGTTTAGGAAGGACTAACCTGTGTTTGAACAATAAACACCCTTTGCGAAACATGTAATGAGGACGGTTGCTAGGGTCGAACAGAAGATCTTGAACAATAATTTTCAGCTTTGGATCAGCTTGTGCTTTAGGTGCTATAGCGTCATAATCCGTGAACTGAACCGTGGTGATGGCAGTGAGTGCCTGTGTGTCGTCCCGCCGGGACAAGGCATCAACCACCTTGTTAGAATTCCCTCGGAGATAGTGAATGTCAAATGAGTACCCCATGAGCTTAGAGATCCGTTTGTGCTGATCTAGTGTTTTAACCCTTTGGTCAGTAAGAAATTGCAAACTTCGCTGATCCGTCTTGATAATAAATTTGCAGCCAATGAGATAATGACTCCACTTTCGTATAGCAAAGACGATAGCCATAAGTTCCCGTTCATAGGTGGATTTAAGCCGCGATTGAAGAGAAAAGGCCTTACTGATGAACACAATTGGTCTGGCAGTCTTGACTAAAACAGCCCCCATTCCAGCTCTTGAGGCTGTTTGAATCTCGAAGGGAAGCTCAAAATTTGGTATCGATAAAATGGGCACCATGGTCATAGCCGTTTTGAGTGTGTAAAAGGCCTCATGAGCTTCAATACTCCAACCAAACGAATTTTTCTTCAGTAATTGGGTAAGAGGTTGAGCTATGGAACCGTAGCCTTTTACAAACCGCCGGTAATATCCTTTGAGTCCTAAAAACCCTCGCAAGCTTTTCACATTTTGTGGTACTGGCCAGGATATCATGGCTTCAATTTTTTGCGGGTCAGCCTCCACCCCGATAGCTGATATTAAATGGCCCAGATACTCTAACTTGTGCTGAGCAAAGAGACACTTCTTTCGGTTCACCACCAGTGCATTATCCTGCAAAATCTGGAAAGTTTGGCGTAAGTGTTGCATTTGGGTATTCATGTCAATGCTATAGATGAGAATATCATCAAAGAAAACCATAATGAACTTCTGTAAGAGTAGCCTAAATATGGTACTCATAAGGGCCTGAAAAGTCGACGGTGCATTCGTTAACCTAAAGGGCATCACCAAGAATTCATAATGGCCCTCGTGGGTATGGAAGGCTGTCTTCGGAATATCCTCTTCTTTAACCCGAATTTGATGATACCCGGACTTCAAATCTAACTTGGAGAAGATCGTCGCCCCTGCTAGCTCATCCAGCAACTCTTCAATAGATGGGATTTGAAACTTGTTGGGGATGGTAATGCCATTTAAGGCTCTAAAGTCAACACAAAATCGCCAACTCCCATCCTTTTTCTGGCTTGAGCTAGGCTGGATAATTCCTGATCCATCATTTCCCCAACTAACCTTTCAATCTCATTTTTCTAAAGGTAAGGGTATTTATATGGTCTAATATTGGGTGGTTTTAAGCCTGCTTGCAGGGTAATGGCATGGTCAAGTGTCCTACAGGGAGGGAGTCTAGTGGCTTGGTCAAAGGCGGGGCAAATTGGGCAAATCGGACAATACGCCACCGCAGGCTCTAACTCTTGTTCATCCGGACCCTCCCTGACTTCTATTGAACTGCATTCCACCACATATCCATCCCCTTCCAACGGCAGCATCCCAAGTAATGTTTTCAGAGAAACTACCGTTTTCACTAGTGAAGGATCTCCCCTGAGTATTATGTAATAGCCACTACTACTCAAAACATTGTAAAGAAATACATATAAAATAACATAAGGAAATTGGGCCCAAATTTTTCTTTTATTAAACATATATACATACTCTTTACATACATATGCATTTTTATACAAAAATATATAACGTATACAAAAGTCATCAAAACATCAGGGACAGTGGAACCACTCCTCCTCGCACGCCGACATCCATCCGACAGTGTTCCTCACCTAGGTCCTGCAAAACATGGAAAAACAACGGGGTGAGCACTAAAATAATGCTCAGTAAGTAAATCCTCTACTCAAACTATCCCCGTAACTCTCTCTTACATTCTTTCCTTACATCCTCATTCAATATCTCTTTGGGCACATCTTTCTTTTCCTCTTTCTCTTTCTCTTAGAACTCTTTTCTAATAACTCTTTCATATGTCACGACCCCATCTCACCGGGGGCACGGTAGGACTCACTCCCATCACGTGACCTCTATTCACTCTAGCCGATCGGACTCGGTTATGCATGGATTCGCAACCCTTGGCCATGTGAGTCTATAATCTCTCTCTCTCGGGTACTCGGGTATAGCCCTCATCCGCATGCCCTCTCACGGGCTACACCACTTCTCTAGCTGATACTCATGCCGCTCTCTCAATGCGGCGTACATGCGGGAATACTACCCATTACTCACGGGTTCCCCATCGCACAACCTACTCTATTCTCTTAACTCTTATCTCTTAAAGAACTTATATTCAAATTCTTTACTAAATCTCAAGCTACTTCTCAAGTGTATAAACAAAGGTGTAGAGCTACCTCATGCTCCCTAATGCACTAATGGAATGCCAACTACAAGATTTCCTCAACACAGTCATTCTGCACCAGTCACACTAAAATGGCCATAACTTATGCTATACACCTCGGATTACTACGGTTCTGGTCTCATTTCAAAGCTTAGAAACAGGGCTACAACTTTTCTGTTTTGGTCTCAGCCCAGTTCGAACCATAAGATGCTCAAAAATTACTCAGAAAGTTACGGCAGTGACAGGGCAGATTTCACTTAGGCATTTCCTCAAACATCTCATGTGCATATAAACACCCTACGAAAATTACTACTAAACTTCATTTTCTAGCCATCCAAATTGGGGAAAACTCCCTCAATTACTCATAATCCCTGTCAAGAAAAGCACTCCCAAAAAGGATTACACAACATCTCTCAAACTTCAACTCAAACTCCATTCTCAATACACATATCAACAACACTTCTCATATTTAATCAATCCCAACTACTAAGACTAAGCACACATCTCATCTCAATTTTCAATAGGTATACCATGTACATACATAATTAAAATAAGTCTCTACTCAAAGCTTAGTCATAACTCAACTTGGTTGGATTTACTTACCTTGTGCAAAGATGGCTTCCTTAGCACTTCTCCTTCCCTTTGTGGACTTGTCTCTTCTCTACCACTCAAAATAACCACAAAGGCAGCAAGAACCAAATAAGACTCCACTATAAATACAAGAAAACTCACATCTAAAGCATGAATTCTTACCTTAGAAAGCTTTAGATGAAGCCTTTACTCAAAATCCCTCTTAAAAACCCTTAGAAATCTTGGAAAATTGGGTGGAGAAATTGAGAGAATATGGGCAATGGGAGAGGCGGTGGAATGAAGATGAATGAGGGCTTTCTCTACACTTTACTCTTTTTAGTTCATATTAAAAGCTTCATTTCCCATTTTGCCCTTGTCCTTTCTTGGAAATTCCATCTATATCCTTTGATTCTTTACAACTACACCCCCATACAAACACAATCTCTACTAAATTTCCTTTCATTTTACTCCCCACTATTCCTACTAATTAGGGGTAGAATGGTCATTGTGTCCCAAAAGAAGAATTCTCTAGAAAACTCAAGAATCTTGGTTTTTGGCTCTTCGCCGCGGCGAAGAATTTTTCGTCGCCTCGGCGAAATTGGGCAGAACCTACCCGAATGCCACTTCTCCTCCTCGCCGGCGGAAGTTTCTTCTTCGCCCGGCCCGAAGTTTGAATTTCCAACTTCACCAAAACTCAACCCATTTCAAGGCAACAATTCAACCAACTCAACATACAAACTCAATTTAAGTTAAAACAATAAACTTTTAGCTAATACGACAAATCTTAAATACGTACCTCAAGTGGGATATTACATATTACCTGCATACCTTCCTTCTCAAATGCCATCGTCAACTTGCCCCAATTAGTATAAACATCACCCAAAGTGCTTAACCAAGTTATCCCGGGGACCACATTAGCCCTACCTAGTTGGAAGGGAAAGAAATCATGTTGAACCTCTATCCCCTGCATTTCTAACTTTACATCTCGGCATATCCCTTCACCCTTGATTTTGAATCCATTACCCACCATGACCCCGAAAGACTTTGTGCCATCAATCAGAATTTCCATTTTTTGCACTATCCCCTATGAGATGAAGTTATGTGAGGCTCCACTGTCTACCAAAACCACTACCTCCTCACTCCTAATCTACCCCCGAAGCTTCATGGTTTGATCAGACGTAATACCTACGATGGAGTTCATTGATAACGATAGAGGGTGACCTTCGGCGGAGTTTTCAGACTCGGGTTCACTGATGATTTCTCCTCTATCAGGTTCATCGTCATCCAGCAAGAGAAGAACTTGAAGAGACCAACTTTTGCACCTGTGATTTGGCCCGAATTTCTTGTCATAGCGAAAACACAGCCCCCTTTCGCGCTTATACTATAGATCCGCTTCTGTCAGTCACCAAAATCCCTTATTTTGGGATGGGGTGGTTGTTCCACCCATCGTCTTCTCCTTCCTATCCCAAACTGGTTATTCTGTCCTGTCTCTGGAGGTTTCAGTCCCACAATTTCCCCATTTTGTCGCCCCAGATCTGAAGAAATGGAGACCCGATTGTAGGTCTCAGGATTTGCCCATTTGGGTTTTAAAAAATCTGGGCTTGTGTCTGTCCAGGACCCAGTTTTTCTCCTCTATTCTATGGGCCTGGTCAATAATCTCAAATAGGCTGTTAGACTGACTAACTCTAAGCTCAGCCCGTAACTCCTCTCTCAGACCATTTGCGAAAATTCCCATCAAAAGCTCTTCTCCTAGCTCACGTAGAGGGCCTGATAACTCTTCAAACTGTTCGCGACACTCAGTCATCGTACCAGTTTGCCTTAACGCCACCAGTGCTTCATAGGGAGATCCCTTATACGACGGCCTGAACCTCTCTACCAGTGCTGCTTTGAAAGAACTCCAGGAAGTTATCGGTGACCTAGACTCGACCCACTAGTTCCAGGCCTAAGGCTCGTGGCCTTCCATACACGGGGCTGAGTTCGGATCAAGGCCTTCCATACACGATCATTGCCTAAACCTTCTCCTCTTCTTCATACTTATTAACCGCAAAGTACCGATCAGCCCTGAAAGTCGATCCAAAAGGATCGTCCCCGTTAAATATTGGCAGTTCTAGTTTACGCATCTTCTTGTCCTCCTTCTCGTTGTCACTACTGTTTTTTCACTCAAATTCTTTGTCTGGGCCGGAGGTGTGTCCCTCCGATGATGAGAACGATTTCTCCTTACTTTGTTTTTCATCCCTTTCCTCCCTGAGACGCATTAGCTCACGCATCTCCGTTAAGTACTCCCTCACACTTCCCAGGTCAGTTTTCATCCTATCCACGCTTTCCTTTACTGTCTTCATTTCTTTTTCTACGTTTTCCATTTTGTTCTCTATCTTGGGTTTGACCATCCCCCAAAACTTGGCTCTGATACCAAATTGATGAGAACACCAGTCAAAAACACAACAATATCTTTGTAATATAAACTCGAAACACACTCTGTCCAATGCAACCACCGATATATATATATATATAGAATTAAAATGAACAAAACTCTGCAAGCAGCAAGTGATAACAACAATGGCAAAAACGATAACAAAAGATAAAAAGATTACTAGCACTTCGAGGGTCTAACACCTCCCAACATTTCCCGAGTTTCCCTATCCCTCCATTTAGCTCTTTGCTCTCTTTATATATAACTGAATTCACACTTTCCGCACTCCCTTACGTGGAGATTCCCCTTAACTAATTCTAATCTGAATTCCCCTGTCCACAGAATTGACTAGGTTGCCCTTTTTCTTCTTCTTTTTGTATACTTTGGTTATAGGAGGCGTATCAGCTTGGAATCCCAAGGTTTGTTTTCTGGGGAACTAGTTTTTTTGCTCTTTGCGCCTTTGATTGTATAATGTCACATGAGCCTCACAGAAACGTCGCATCTGATTTAGAGCCCTTCACCATTCCAGGCCTTCCAGACCAAGTAAATTTAACCAAACTGCAACTACCAAGCTTCATAAGAGAAGCATCCAAGAACGAATTAGCAAAGATTCTGAATCAAGCTCTTCAAGCAGAACTAAAAAGCTATGGATTCATCATTAATAGTTGCCTTGAGCTAGAACCAGCTTATGTCGTACACTACAGGAAGGTCATGGGACGAAAGGCATGGCACATTGGTCCAATTTTGCTGTCCATCAGGCACGCCGAAGATAAAGAAGAAATAGAAGATAAAGCCTCCAGTGATAGACTAGAATGCTTAAGATGGCTAGACTCAAAGAAACCCAACTAAGTTCTTTATGTGTGTTTTGGAAGTGTGTTCCGGTTTTCAAGCCTGCACAACTAGCTGAGATTGCGGCGGGCCTTGAAGCTTCTGACAGCACTTTCATTTGGGTTTATGCAAGTAATACTGAAGAAAATAAAGAGTGGATGCCATAAGGGTTTGAGGATAGGATTGAAGGGAAGGGTCTCATAATAAGGGAATGCACAACAGCTTCAAATTCTTGAACATGAAGCTGTTGGAGGATTTATGACTCACTGAATGGAGCTCAATAATGGAAGTATTGCTGGTGGGGTACCAATGGTGACGTGGCCACTCTACGGAGAGGAGTTTTTCAATGAAAAGCTGGTCACAGATGTTCTAAAAATAGGAGTCAGAGTTGGTGCCCAGGAATGGCGTAGATGGATAGATCATAGATGACAGTATATTATAAAGAAGGATGATATAGTCCAGGCAATAACTGAGTTAATGGTAGGCGAAGAAGGTGAGAAAATGAGAAGAAAGACTTGGGTGCTAGGAATGCAAGCAAGGAAAGCTATTGAATATGGTGGATCATCTAGCTCTGATTTGAAGGCTCTATTAGCAGATCTGAGATTGAGTTGTCCTCGAGATAAGTCACAGAATTGGATAAGTTCATCAGCATGCTACATTACCTTCTTTTCAATAAACACTTATTGAACTGTTGTTGTCTTATGATTTTAACAATTCTCAAGTTTTTGGATGTTATTCAATCTTTCGTACACTCTCCACTATGTAATATTGCCTTGAGGGATATTTATTGTTTCCAAGAAAATGAACTCAACAACATGTTAAAAAACTAATTAAAATCATAATTAGTCAATATGTAACTTTATCTCAGACTCAGATTCATAACTAAGTCATAATTAGTAAACACACAAAAATTTGTATTTGGTTACATTAGTACGGCACAAAATGTTTGTCCACAGACAGCATCCACTCCCTATTGTTCATGTTTTCCCCAGTAATTATTCTGTTGTTTGTCATTGAGATTAGGAATTGGACACAAGCAGATTTAAGAAGAAACAGCTCCTATTCAATTTAACCTTTTTCTGATTAAGTATATCAGACCTATAACTCGTCCTTAACCGTATTGGAACTACTTTGTTTTATCCTGATTATGATCTCACCAAAAAAACTTGGCTCATTGGGGCCAAGATGGGTTTCATCCACAAAGTTTGCGTAATCAAACATACTGTGCATAGAAATGCTTGCCAGCCAAGAAACAGGAAAAAACTTTCAGTGTTATGCTAAACACCAATTTCTGATCATCACAAACAAAAAAGTTTAACCAATGGATCATTGTCTGTTCATATACAAAGTAACCGACCAGTCTTTTAGATAACAATAAAAATGGTCAATGATGTAAAGGTTGCCAGTTGGCCACCCACCCCCAATGGTCAAAAGCAAAAACTTCAGTATAGATAGATCATCAATTACTTTACATATAAAATAAGAATGGACTACTAAAATAATCTAGATTCAGCATCAGATGATAATATTGTATATAGAATGAGAGAATTTCCTTGGCAACCAAGAAAAAGGAAAATACTTTTATATAACCAACAAACACAAACAATGGTTTACATGCTCTTCTCCTTCAGAAGAAACCTTGATAATAATTTTCTATTCATATTAAAAGAAAATGCCAAGGCCACCACGTAGATTACAATGACAATAATAATTTAACTCTTTTTTATGTTTAAATCATGTGCAGTAACCATATAGTAATTGATCAATTACGTAGTCTGCAAGAAATTAAAGTATAAGAATATCAGAATCATAGCAGCATATACCAGCTAATTAAAACTTTTAGCCTTTCTGTTTCTCCTCCTCAGCTCCTGCTAAAACTGCCTACTCTTTCCATTTCCCTGGAAAAAGCAGCATGGAATCAAGAGTACAGCAGCTTCACATAATGTTCTTTCCCCATCTGTCTCATGGACACCTGATCCCATCCATTGACATGGCAAGAGTATTCGCCAGGCATGGTGTTAAGGCAACCATCATTTCCACTCCTCTCAATGCTCCCATCATCTCTGAAATTACCGAAATGGATAAACAAATTGGTCTTGAAATCCACATTCGCATAATAAATTTCCCTTCAACCGAGGCAGCATTGCCAGAAGGATGCGAAAATCTGGCCTCAACAACTTCACCGCAAATGTTCAATAATTTCTTCAAGGCACTTACTCTGCTTCAACAACCACTTGAAGACATCCTGGAAGAATGCCGCCCTAATTGCCTTGTCGCGGATACAGCATTTCCTTGGGCTACAGAAGTTGCCGGCAGGTTTGGAATCCCCAGATTAATTTTCATGGAACAAGTTATTTTGCTATTTGTGCCTTTCTCAGTATACTTCACTATGAACCCTACAAAAATACAGTTTCTGATTCTGAATACTTCACTGTGCCAGGGCTTCCAGACCATATACAGATGACAAAACTACAGCAACCAAGTTATTTCAAAGGAGTCGATGATGAACAAAAGAAGCTGACAGATTTATCAGTTCAATCAGAGGTGACAAGCTATGGAGTCCTTGTAAATAGCTTCAATGAGCTGGAGCCAGCTTACTCAGAACACTACAGGAACGTTTTCGGAAGGAAGGCATGGAACGTTGGGCCGGTTTCACTCTGCAACAAGGAAATAGAAGAAAAATCTCTTAGAGGAAAAGCAGCCTCCATTGACACATATGAGTGCTTAAAATGGCTAGATTCAAAGCAACCCAACTCGGTTCTCTACATAAGTTTCGGAAGCAAGTATCGCTTTCCCGATGCTCAGCTGCTTGAGATTGCTAAGGGTCTAGAAGCAGCTGGACAGGACTTCATTTGGGTAATCAAAAACGAAGGCAAGCAAGAACTTCTTGTAGAATTTGAGCAGAGAATAGCAAAAGACAAGAAGGGTTTAATAATAAAAGGATGGGCTCCTCAAGTACTCATTCTTGATAATGAAGCCATTGGAGGGTTTATGACTCACTGTGGATGGAACTCAATCCTGGAAAGTATCAGCAATGGGATTCCAATGATCACATGGCCACTTTATGCGGAACAGTTTTATAACGAAAAGGTAGTAACGCAAATTCTGAAAGCAGGGGTAAGTGTCGGTGCCCAGGAGTGGACTAGATCGATAGATGCTAAGAAAATTTCTGTGAAGAAGGAAGATATAGAGAAGTCTGTGAAGCGGTTGATGGTTGATGAAGAAGGTGAAGAGATGAAAAGGCAGGCTACGGAGCTGAAAGAGATGGCGAGGAAAGCTGTTGAAGAAGGTGGATCGTCTTACTCTGATATAGAGGATTTCTTGGAAGAAATGAGGTCAAACTTTGGTACAAATAATCTGCAATCAAAAATTGATAATCAAGAAAAATACTAGAGTTGATGCATGTTTTTATGATGTAAAATTCTACCCTTTCCGAAGAATATGACCTATAAATTAGGGGGAAAATCTAAAAAAACATTAGACTTGAGAGAAAATTTAAGAGGCATAATAATGTGGGAAGAAAAAAAATATATCATATCAAGTTATGAAAATGATTCGAAAGTGTTGGAGTAGAGCCCCTATAACCAATCAATTATTGTGGAATTAACTCTTTGTAATAATGTTTATTAATCAATAAAATGCATTATCTATATCATATAAACTATAGTTATATATATTGATATATGTCCATAGAATGGTAAAACCATGACGAAGGTATCAAGTGTTTCAAATCTTGATAGTGAGAACCTTATGAGCACATATGGTGGCCATTCTAGAAACATCCGTAGCTTCGGTATTATTCTTACCAAAGGCACAGATAATACGGTAAGACTATCATAGTGTTGATCGACCCTGTCTAAAGGCAATGACAGATCTCACTTGTTAAGGTTGTTTGTTAACAACCTGGTGCAACAAATTGGTGTTTGTTGTAGGCAAGTTCACTGGACTGACCCATCAGAGGATTCCATATAGATGGTAACCGTAGTGTCTATGGAACACATCATCTAACGAATAGTGGTGCATGTGATCCTTCATCTAACGAATAGTGGTGCATGTGATCCTTAGAATTGAGATCACCGAACCGTCTTGTGCACCGATCGGTGTAGTTTGACAGTAAATAAACGTAGTTCTATTCAGAGCTATCAATACGGTAATGATTATCTGCATCAAGGAATGTATCAAGACTAAAGTGAATTGACAAATGATTCATCACTCCCGGGTATGGGAAAAGTTATCTCACGATACAATTCAGTTTATGACAATGATTATAAATCTGTGATCATAGTGAGATCGAGTTGTTGCTTAATCCAATTCATTATTCTCGTCATTGGTCCAGTAACTTAATCCAAATATATCGAGAGTAACTAAGGTTGACACTATTTCTATGTCATAGTCTCGATGAGATAACAAATGATGAAATGATTAGATTGTACGGCAATCATATAGTTGACAATTAGCTGTTTCACTAAATCTGAATCTATCGGGTGGCCATGATGCCTTGTTAGGAGTCAATCTTGGTCTGTGTATAGTGAGACAATTAATTGGTGTGAATCACGATACTACACACTGCCGGTAGCCTACGAGTCACACACATAGAAGATAATTTAAGAATCAGTTTGTGCAAGGGGTGCTTTCATCTTTTAGGGCGAAAGGGTATTTTGGTAATCTCACAGTGCAATTAAATTTGCTGAGATTGTTGCTTATATTTAATTTGATGTTAAATTAAATAAGTGAGATTATATTTAAATATATGTACACATATATTTAAATTGATTATTATTATTATTAATTAAATGTTAATGTATTTCTATAAATACATTAATTGAGTTTAATTGAAAATAATTATAATTATAATTAAAATATCATGATTGGGAATGTTTGGACATAGAGATTGTTTGGGTTGAAGTCCAAGCCTATTCCTTAATGGAATAGGGTTTTGTAAGCAATATATAAGTCCAAGGTTTTGTGAATTAAAATGAGAGATTCTTTCATTAAATATTATTGATTGAAAGGAAAAAGATAACACACAGCCCATTCTCTCCATCTCACGCCAGCCTTGTTTTCATTGAATCAAAATTTCTTGATTCTTGAATTTGGTTCTTAAAGCTAAAGAGGATCTAGCAAATTCCTCTTTAGCTCTTCGGGTTATCTTCGTATGGATTACCACTAGTTCAATCCTACTCTTGGATCGATAGCGAACCTAGTTAGAGACAAGTTTGAAGGAGTCTCCAAACGTACGTATGAACTCTAAACTCTACCATGATTGTTCATATTACTGCAGATTTTGATTAAACATATAAACTATATAATTTGTGCCCTAATCTTGGCTTAAATGGATTCGATCTATGTGCTTTAAATTTTTTGTTTCCGCTGCTTTAAGTTTGATCGTTTCCTTACAGAAAGCTCTTATAAGATTATGATATCTTCTTGTATAATGGTTTATAAGAAGGATTTGTATGTTTTATGTCACTCAGTTTTCCAACTGAATAATGTCTTGAGATATTTTATTTGTTTAAAGGTTCGGAGTTTTCAGCTAAAAGTGAATATCTTCACAGTATCATGAAGATGATGAAGAAGTATGTTATTTCAATTTTCCACTCAAATCAATCTTTATTTAATCTCTTTGTTCTTCCTCTCTCTTTTTAAAATATAAACACCCTTCAGGTTTGGTGTAAGTAAAGTTAGATCCAGAGGTTTAAACAAGTGACATTAGGGGACCAAATATTACAATATAGTAACATTTTCATTTAAAAGATAAACCCCATTAGCTTAATATGTTATTTAACACACAAAATATGACAAAGAGACAAAAAAACCCTTTTGTCTTATCTGATTATAAATAAAATAAACAATAATATAAAATATGTAAATTATAAAATTAAGAAAATAAAATAAAAGATGTTAAACAAAATAGATGTGTGTACTTTATTAAATAAATTATTTGTTTACTTTGTGCTTTGTTACCCGTTATCAACTGTACCATCATTTATTTATGCATATTTGATTAATTTTCATTATATTTTCAATTTTACCCTTAATCTTACAGATTAGACTAACGACAATCATCTTTGAATGAAAATGTCATAATATTATAACGTTTGGACTTACAATATCGCTTGTTTAAATCCCTGAGTCTAATTTTTGAGTAGAGGTGGGCAAAAGTTGGGTCCGACGGTCCCAGGCCTGGGCCTAACTAGGACTAGACCTAATTTGGGCCCGATTCTTAAGACCAATGGCGGACCCAGGATTTTTGCTCTAAAAAATTTCAAACTTTGTTTTTCGTTTTTTTATTTTTAAAATTTTTAATTACGTCGAGAAGGAATCTCAAGAGTGATTAGTAATGTAGTAGTTTGCTTGTGCCCTTTTATAGCGGGAGATGAACGCAAAAAGTTCAACTGCTTTGCTAGAATCCAGAAAGTTTTAACTATATGTTGTTTGTTTTTGACGTTAAGATGCATTAAACACGAGCTTGATCATTGTGATTACAGATTTGCCTTTATTCTTCTGCATTATCCCAATAATAACAAATGTCTATAATTTATATTCAGAGTAAAAATTCCGCTAATGTTGAAAATATTAGGACTTCTAATTTATATTAATAAATCTAATTTTGAAAAATTAAACCCTTCATCACAGCCTTTCATCTTCAACTCATCCATCTCATCTACTCATCTTCTCAAACACGCCTCTTCTCAAATCTCGCCCGAATCTTAAAACCGTGACTTGCAACATTGGTGATTCAAGGCCGGCCACACAAGGCCGCAACTTGCGGCATTGGCGGCCACGCATGGCGTTGTGCTTGCGGTTTTCCTAAGCTTCGTCGGGCCACCAGGTCGCAACTTGTGGTCTTGGATAGCGCCGCCTCCGCCATTGATGATTGTTTTGGTTTGTGGGGTTGTTTGATTTTGGGTTATGGTTTCGATTTTGATTTTAGGTTTATTTAGATTGGGTAATTCGATTTGATTTGGGATTTTGAGAGCTTAACCTAACAAAATAAAAGATTTGATTTTGTTGAAAACTTTAAAGCCAATGATAGAATGTTTGATTTTTGATAAGTGAGAGTGGCTGAGGGGTGACGGTGACTGTGACGGTGGGGAAGGAAGAAGACGAGGAAGGTGAGGGCAATGTGGATTGGGCGGCTTGACGGTTGGGCTCACCGGTTTGGGATTGTATTTTTTATTTTTTTATTCTGTTTTTAAAACAAAATTACAGTGGGAACAAATAATATATTTAGCATGGAACAAAAAAGTTAACGAGAAGGGTAGCAGCGGATCTAGAAATTTCCGTCAATAGGGCAAAATATAAACCAAAAAAAAAAAAAAAAAAATTAAAATCAATCATAACTACACTTTTTTTTTCATTACGATGAGCTTTAATAAAAAGTTATAAAATATAAATAAATATCTTCAAAAAACACAATTCTTGTAAAAATAAAACAATTTTTCTATAATTGTCCTTGATGAGTTTTCCTATTCTAAAAACGTTGGATAATCATCTCATTGTCAATTGTATCAAATAGATCTTTCTCAATATAGATGACCAAGCAATTATTCATCTATTGATCTCTCATTCGATTGCATAACCGATTTTTCACAAGATTCATTATAGAAAAAACCCTTTCAACAGTTGCAGTCTCAACTAATAAAATCAATGTAACTTTCACAAGCTTATACACCAACGTATGCAAAAATTCTTTTTTAAACCGAAATAAATTCTTAACCAAATCACCAATTCCTTGTAACTCAATAAATTTATCACAAGAACGTATGTCAATAACATAAATCTCAGTCTGGTTCTCAAATACCATCAACTCAAATGCAGAAAAATCAAATGGAGAAAACTTACCAAACCTATTCTTCCCTCTCTTCTCTTTTTCCTTTTCCTTCGCTTCTTCTTCCTTTCTTCTTTATGGGTTTTTCTCTCTTCTTCTTCATTTTTGGCGCACAGCCTAGTTTATATATAAAACAACTTCTTTGAATTATTAAACTGCCTCAAGATTCTTTTATTCTCACCATGACCTCGCCACATTAGCTTTCTGATGTAAAAATGCCCAGATTTCTCCCCTCAGTTAAATGCAAACCCAACAGTTCTTATTCCTTTCATTTTCACTCCTAATAAAACTTTTAAAAACTAACAAATCCCCTTGCATAAAAATAAAAATCACAAAAAATATGAAATATACATATACTAGGATTAAAAATAGGGTTTTACAAAAATAAAATCCAAACTAACCGTGGGGGCTGTTCCCAATGTTGGTAAAAAAGGGATGCAGATGCAAAACTGAGAAAGTGCAAGAGCTCTTCAATATTTGTGAAAGTGTCATCGTTTTGTCTTTATATTAAATGAGCTCACTTCCCAACTTAGTAGACTTAGAAGAGTGAGCTGAGTGTTTTGTCTTTTGCTGTATAAAAGACGTGTATCAGTTTTCATCTTCTTCAGTTTTTCATTCTGTTATAGTAACAGAAAACTGCAGAAGCAGTTCATGGTTAACTTCGTCCCCTTTTTCTTGATTTTCTTGAACTATTTCAGTTTCTCCACATGGTATCAGAGCTCTGACTCACATCAATGGATACCGATCTAGATTCTTCAAAGACGCTTAACAGCACAAGAAGAACGATACCCATTATGCAGAACCAAACCACCACAGCACTTGCCGCGAGCTTGCAAGTCATCAATCCCAAATTGACGAGGAACAATTACCAATTTTGGAGTTCACAAGTCATTTCCGCTATTGGCTCACACGATTTGGAGGATCACCTATTAGGTAGGGTTCCTTGTCCTTCCCTAATCTTAATCTCTGATTCTGATATTACAAATGAGTTAGGTCAAAATAGAGCTGGTTATACTGTTGGTGAAAGTCTAAATCCAGCGTTTGTCTTATGGAAAAGGACTGATAAGCTCATAATAAGTTGGCTGTTTCAATTTCAGAGTGTATGTTTGGATCTGTATCTAAGTGTAGATCTTCCACTGAAATTTGGTTAGCTTTAGAGAATGAATTTGTTACAGATTCAAAGGCTAGAGCTTTACACCTTAAAAACCTTTTGCAAACTATACACAAAGGGGATCTAAGTATTGGAGAGTATGTAAAGAAAATGAAAGAAATATCAGAAAGTCTAGCTACTAGTGGTTTAGTGGTGTCTGATGAAGATCTATTACAATATGTACTGGATGGATTGTGTCCTGAATATGATGTTGCGGTAGTGACACTCACATCTAGATTAGAGTCCAAGATTGATACTGTTACCCTGCAAGAAGCTCAATTCTTGTTGCAAAAGTATGAAATAAGGTTGGAAAAGTTCAATTATGTGGATCTTTATAACTCCTCAGCCCATGTAGCTTCAGTTCATAACCCAGGATGTTACAGTGTTTCTAATGTGAACAATCAGTCAAGCCAAAATGTGGCAAAAGTCACTGAAAATAATCAGTTTAGTAACAACCAGTCCAGTAGTGTTCCTTCATTGATATCCCTGGGAAATCCACAATATCCACAAACATACGTCAGTCCTCAATAGCCTTACTCAAACTCACCTCAGTCTTACCAACAATATACCTTCTCCAACCAACCTTCCTAACCATTGCCTTATGTAGTTCCCAACACATATGGACCAAGACCCTACTTGTCATGGAAGGGGACGAGAGGTAAATCTTGCGAAGGAAGAATTATATGCCTAACAAGGCAGGACATTCAGCAATCCAGTGCTATCACAGGTTTAATTCCACCTATAATGGCCAACATAATGTTTTTCCTGGACAGCAAAATGCCGCCTATAATGGCCAACAAAATGTTTTTTCGGGACAGCAAAATGCCTTTTCTGGAAACCTTTAGCACCATAATTCTCAATATATTAGCTCTCCCAATACTGGTCCACAGAGGAATCTCTTCTCTGATCAACAGCATTATTCTAGCTCTCAGCATTCTGATTCCCAATCTCATGCACTCAAACCTCTAGCCTTAGTTCATAGTGATGTGTGGGGACCAGCCCCTTTTTCTTCACTAGAAGGTTTTAAATATTATGTTCAATTCCTGGATGATTTTAGTAGGTTCACTTGGTTGTTTGCACTTAGGACAAAGGCTGAAGTTAAGTCAATCTTTATTAAGTTTCATCACCTTGCTGAAAGGCAATTCAACACTAAACTAAAATGTCTTCAAACTGATCAAGGGGGAGAGTATAAAGCTCTTTTTCCTTATCTCCAAGATAATGGCATACAAATTAGGTTCTTTTGTGCTCATGTTCACCAGCAAAATGGTAGAAATGAGAGCAAACATAGACATATAGTCGAAACGGGTCTTACCTTACTTGCACATGCATCCATGCCTTTAAAATATTGGTGGTTAGCTTTTGAAACAACAATTTTTCTTATCAACAGAATGCCTACTGATGTCTTTCAGAATAACACACCCTACTTTACACTTTTCAAGCAAATTCCTTCCTATGATAGTCTTAGAGTTTTTGGTTGTGCTTGCTTTCCCTTTCTTCGCAATTTCAATAGTCACAAATTTGATTTCCATTCTTCCAAATGTGTATTTGTTGGTTATAGTCTATTGCACAAAGGCTACAAGTGTCTAAGAGCTGATGGAAAAAATTTTGTGTCTCCTAGTGTTCAGTTTAACGAAATTGAGTTTCCTTTCTTAGATAACAGGTTTTCTCATACTGATGGTATTTCTAGTCTTGATTCTGGTACTGGTGTATCTGATCCCAATTCTAATACTTTAGTTAGTTCCTACACTCCAAACTCTTTCAAATTTCCATGTGTCATTGTTCATAATTCCCATTCTCCAGTTGGTTTTACTCCTCCTCCAGATTCTACTCCTCTTCCAACAAATGGTTGCCAATCTCAGTCCTCTTTACACAATACAGCAATTAGTCATTCCTTTATTTCAACATCACTGACCTTTCATTTACATCCCACTAAAGCAGTTCCAAATACCTTTACTACTGTAGTCCCAAATACAGTAGTCCTAAACACTTCCACTACAGTTGTCCCAAATACATCCTCACCAGCCTTACTCACTGCTACAGCAGTCCCAAATACATTCTCACTAGCCTTACCTATTGTATCTGAATTAGATCTTACCTATTCATCTTCAAGTTCACCTTTATTCAATAGCACCCAATCAGTCTCTAATCTTCCTGTTATCTCTTCCACTTGCTCCTTACCTAACTGCACACTTGAAGTTGATCTACATCCATCACAGTTCCCAAATATTCAACACAAATATGTTGTTAATTATCACCCCATGATCACTCGAGCTAAGTCAGCAACTAGTTTCTTTGCTAATTGTGATACTGGTTTATCTCCTACTGCCTATCTTACACAAAGTCAGCCTATTATAGAACCAGAACCCTTAAGAGTTGCTGAAGCTTTAACTAGCATTGCTTGGAGAGAAGCAATGAAAACAGAATTTGATGCACTTGTTCACAACAACACCTGGACCCTTGTGTCACCCACAGCTGATATGAACATTGTGGGAAATAAGTGGGTCATTCGCACCAAATTTCATGCCGATGGCACTCTACAAAAGCGTAAAGCTCGTTTAGTGGCTAAGAGTTTTCAACAAACACTGGGTTTGGACTACTTTGAAACCTTTAGTCCAGTCATCAAACCCTCTACCATTAGAATTATCCTAACCCTAGCTGTTACACACTCTTAGGATGTATAATAAATTGATGTGAATAATGCATTTCTGAATGGCACCTTAAATGAGGTTGTTTACATGAAGCAACCTATGGGTTTTGAATCAGCTACTTACCCTTCTTTTGTGTGTAAATTGAATAAAACCTTGTATGGACTTAAACAGGCTCCTAGAGCCTGGTTTGACAAGCTTAAGAATGCTCTTCAAGCAAAGGGGTTCAGAAATTCAGTTTCAGATTCTAGTCTTTTTAGCCTTAAGTTGGATTCTGGTTTTATCTATGTGTTGGTGTATGTTGATGATATACTTCTCATTGGATCAGATTCAGGCTATATCACTCATTCGGTTAAAGTTTTAAATGATGAGTTTGCACTCAAAACCTTGGGCTCTCTCAAATATTTCTTAGGAGTAGAAGCAACCAGGTCCATTGCTGGAACTCACCTCAAACAGTCTAACTATGCATCAAATTTGCTTCTTAAGACAAAAATGTTTGAAGCCAATCCTTGCTCCACACCCATGGCAGTTGGTACAAAGCTTAGTCACAATGACAGTGAACTGTTTGAAAATCCCAGCCTCTACAGAAGTACCATAGGTGCACTGCATTATCTCACCCTCACTCGACCTAAAATCAACTTCCTAGTCAACAAACTTAGTTAGTTTTTACAAGCTCCTACTGATTTGCATTGGCAGGCTTGCAAACGGGTACTTAGATACATAAAAGGCACTCTGAACTTTGGGTTGTAATTAAAACCAGCTAGCTCATTACATGTAGAGTGTTATGCTGAAGTAGATTGGAGAAGTAATATTAAATATAGACGATCTACTAGTGGATATTGTGTCTATTTGGGTCCCAACTTAATCTAATGGAGTTCCCAAAAATAGAAAGTAGTAGCTTTATCTTCTACAGAGGCTGAATATCGAGCTTTGGCACAAACTGCAATAGAAACTGCTTGGTTACAAAGCATGTTCACTGAATTAGGAATCGTTTACTCGAACACTAGTTATTTGGTGTGACAATTTTAGTGCAGGTGCGTTGGCTTCCAATCCTGTTTTTCATGCCCGAACCAAGCACATAGAAATAGACGCTCACTACATTCGAGAGAAAGTTCTAGCGAAAAATCTTGATGTTCAATATGTGCCTTCAAAACTTCAGATTGTTGATCTGTTAACAAAACCCTTGTCTACTGCTCAATTTTCTGAATTGCAAAAACCAAAAGCGATTGTTGTTACTCTTGCGACCTGCGGTTTAGAGAGTGGATTTTATTGATGTTTGCAAATTTGTTGTTGAGCAGATCACAGGGTTGTATAGTTGTTGCTATTGGTTGTTGTTTTTTGTTGGCTGCTGTTGTTTCTTATTGGATGTTATTCATTGTGTTGCGAAGTAGATTTGTTGTTGTTTGAAGTTTTTGGTTGCTGAGTTGATTACTGCATTGAGTAGATGTGCTGCAATAAATTTTTGCAGAATGGATTTTATTGATGTTTGTAGATTTGTTGTCGAGCAGATTACTAGGTTGTAGAGTTGTTGCTATTGGTTGTTGTTGTTTCTTGTTGGATGTTATTCATTGTGTTGCAGAGTGGATTTTTTGTTGCTATTTTTGGATTTTTTTTTTTTTTTTTTTTTTCTTTGAGTTGATTACTATATTAAGTAGATGTGTTGTAGTAAATGTTGCAGAATGGATTTTGTTGATGCTTGGAGTTTTGTTGCTGAGTAGATTACTGTATTGAGTAGATGTGTGGCAATAAATTTTGCAGAGTGGATTTTGTTGATGCTTGGAGTTTGGTGCTAAGTGAATTACTGTATTGAAGTAGATGTGTCACATTTTTTTTTTTTTTTTTTTTTTGATGATTGTAGACTAGATTTCATTGTTTGTTGATTGTTGAGTTAGGAATTCTCTACTGGTTTGATTGAATAGAGAACAAAAGTGTTCAGGAAAAACTTTTGCAGAATGTTGTAAAACAGTAGAATTCAGGCATCTTGTTGATCTGAACTATTATAGAGCAGACTTGGTGATCTAAACTGTTATATAGCAGAAGTGTTCAAGATTTTTTTGCGAAAAAGCTTTTGCAGAATGTTGTTAAATGACAAATAGGGGAATCTTGCTTGATCGACCCGTTATAAAGAAGACTTGCTGATCTGAACTATTATACAGTAGAAGTGTTCAAGAATACCGAGTATAGCTGCCCAGTCAGGTTTGAGGGAATGTTGGTAAAAAAGGGATGCAGCTGCAAAACTGAGAAAGTGCAGAAGCTTTCAATATTTGTCAAAGTGTCGTCGTTTTGTCTTTATATTAAATGAGCTCAGCTTCCACTTAGTAGACTTAGAAGAGTGAGCTGAGTGTTTTGTCTTTGCTGTATAAAAGATGTGTATCAGTTTTCCTCTTCTTCAATTTTTCATTCTGTTACAGTGATAGAAAATTACTGAAGCAGTTCTTGGTTAACTTCGTCCCCGCTTTCTTGATTTTCTTGAACTATTTCAGTTTCTCCACACCCAAAATCTCATAATTCTATAAGTGTAAAATTTAAATAAATATAAGATGTGGACTTTTTTAAAAGTTGAGTGGGGACTGTAGTCCCCACAAGTCATTAATTGGATCTGCCACTGGAGAAAGGTAATATTGGTATTTGTTACTCTACCTAAGTCAGTTGTCTGGATTCATAACTTTGGTAGCAGTTGGCGGTTTATGGTCATTCCTGATACCCCAGGGGGTTTAATTTAAAGTAATCCTTTTCAAATTCATTTTGAGACCGGATGAAGCATTATATATAGAGGCGTAGTGTTGAAATTTTTTTGCACACTGGAGTAGACTGTAGACTGTAGTCAAATATAAGTCTTACGAAAATGCCATTCAGGTATTTCTTCCGCCAACTATTTACTTAAGGTATCTCTCATCAGTTTTTTGGAATCACTAGTATTGTATATGTGTGAGTGATGTATGCATATATTCATTATCAATCTCTTGAACCAATTGTCTTCATAGATAATACCAAGGTATAGCACTGACTAGGGTGTTCAAAATTACCTGCTAATCGAACCGAACCGAATTTTTTGGATATCCGAAAATTCGAGTCTGATTCGGGTTATAAGTTTGAAGTTACTCGAATATTCCGTTCAGATTGAAAAAAAAAAAAAAAAGTCAAAACCGATTTGATACTCGGTTTTAAACACCCCTCGCACCGACTTCCAACTTAAAGGAGACATTTGTATTTCAAATTATTATGTTCCAATATTATTTAAATCCAATATTGAATCCAATGGTATATGTATATATATATATATATATATATATATATATATATATATATATATATATATATATATATATATATATATATATGTTATACGATAACAATTATGGTCAATTTACAGTTGTTGCTTATGTGAACATAGTAGTTAATTAATCTCAATGTGTTACATAAGGCAAATATTGTATAATTGTTGGCTTTTCCGCAATTTTTTCCATCACTCTATGTAAATAACCCAACATTTGTTCATAGACAATAACATCTTCACCATCTAGAGTAATGTTGAGAGGAAGAACAGCGTGCATTGATGGGTGGTGAGGGCTCATAGTCAATAAGGTCTTTCCCAGTAGCTAGTATATTTATAGGTTTTTCCTTAATTCATTTTTAGCATGAATTGTTGAAAACAAAAAGAAGTTCATCAATATAAAAAAACTAATGAATCAAATATTTCAAAATTGCATTTCAAAATAAGGATTTTTTTACTCTCGAATATTCAACTAAATATTAGAGTTTTCCAGAACTTTCCATATATATGTATATCATGCACCATTGAGTGCATCAAAATGCAGGGGAAAAAAATTTATAATTTAACGGACGCTTCAATTAACCAATGAATACATATATTATGTGTATTTATTTAGGAGACATGGAGCAAGTGAGAATTCTGATCCTGAAGCATTAGAACTTGTAATAGATATTCCTCTGCCGCAGAAAGATAAGAGCCAAAATACTGAAGTGGCTTATCATCTTTCGATGAAAATACGAAATTAATCAAGTGGTCATCTTCGAAAAAAAGAACGACAATTATCAAGTGGCCACCTTCCCTTGTTTTGCTTGCAGGTCAGCTCTCTTTCATAAAAGAAACATATTTGAATTTTATCTTTGGGATTTCGCACTGACAAGAAAGTTATAGGAAATTGATTCCATATTATGAGTGTTGGAGTTGTCGACTACTTCAGCATTAATGGGTAACAAAGACGCATTCGGGGGTCCCGTTGAGCGGGTGGGGATCGCAGGAGCAGTGCCCCCAAGCCCGTAGGCGGTTTTGGGCTTTTCCATGTATAACCGCTGTAGGATTTCTTTTAAGTTACTAATTCCTTTTTGGGTTGGGCTTAGGAATAAGAATCCTTGTAAAACTAGGTTTAATCTCTTAAACCTAGTATATAAACATACTTTTCTCTTGTTATGGAGGTGAGAGCAATTCCTTCATTGTAAACGAGAGAGGTGAGACATATTGCAATAATATTGACTCAGTTGGATGTAGCCCATATTGGGTGAACCAGGGTAAATCGCGTGTATTATTTTCTTTGTTTACTGTTTGTTTTGTTTTACTGTTATATTTTGTTCTGTTGTTGTTCTCTATTTCGTTTAATTGGTATCGAGCCGGGTTACGGTTAGATCGTGATTTAGAGATGGCGGGATCAAAGGTTGAGATTGAGAGGTTCGACGGCAAACGCTTCGAGCTTTGGAAACTACGGATGGAGGATCTACTCATTGATAGGGACCTGTGGGGTGCAATTGTGAATGATAGGTCGATAGTCGGGGACTGCCGTTGTTATGATGAGTGAAACATCTGCAACTGGATTGTCAAGTACGCTTGGGTCTAAACCTGCTGAAGGAGAATTATCAACGGCCCGATCATGCGCACTTTGCCTGAATGGGACAAGATGGATCAGAAAGCCAGAGGTTTGATTCGCATCTGTCTTGAGGACTCTGTTCTAACGAATGTGATGGATTAGGATACGGCTAAGGGTTTATGGCAAAAGCTAGAAAATATGTATCTGAGTAAGTCTTTGGTGAACGTGTTGTTCCGTCGCAAGAAACTCTACAATCTCCGTATGCATGATGGGGATTCTCTTGCTGCACATCTGGATGAGTTTAATACTCTGGTGAATCAACTACTGGTTGTGGATGTACAACTCACCGAATCTGAGAAAGTGGTAACATTATTATGCTCACTGCTTGATATGTGGGACAACCTGATTGTTGCGATTGGTGGTGGAGGATTGACACGGATGTCGTGGAAATCTGTATGTTCTACATTGTTGGCAGGAGGATATGCGGCGAAGAGGTTCGAGGGTTCGGAAAATGCTAGGGATGCTTTAGCGCTAGGGGACAAAACCTTGATAGGAATTCTAATAAGTCCAGGCGGCAGGGGGAAAGTCGCGAGGTAGATCTAAGAGCAAGGATAAAAGTAAGATTAAATGTTGGAGATGTCAGGAATTTGGGCATTTTAAGAAAGACTACAAAGAAACAAAGGTGAAGGGGAAGGAAGTGAAACTTCGTACAAGCGGGAATCAAATGGTGATATGTATGTTGTTCTTTGCTTGCATGTATGGTTTGGATCGACAATCGTCGCAGTATGTTAATCTTGGTGCGTCGTTCCATATGACACCTCACGAAGGAATGGTTTTGTGAGTATGAGACATACAATGGAGGAAAGCGTTCATTAGGAGATGATCTGTTGTAAAGATTATTGGCGCGGGAAAATCGGGGATGAGGTTGCATGATGGTTCGGTGAACGCTCCCACGAAGTGATGCACATCCACAGTATGAGTAGAAATCTGCTTTTACATTGGAACAATGGGCATGCAGTATAGTATTCAATTGTGACATAACATCTGTAAGATGACTCGGGGATCTATGGTTGTGCGAGGAGTTCGACATGGTACACTATACGGTGCAAGCATCGGTTGTAAGAAATTCCTCTTTGGGTGGTTATGTTTAAAAGGAAAAAGGTTTGAAAAAGAAATTGATTACGCAACATTGTGGCATCGGCGAATGGGGCACATAGGAAAGTCGGCTTTGTCTACTTTGGTGACTCGAATATGGCTGAAGGTATTCCTAAGCTGTTCCATGAGTTTTGGGTTTTGTGAGGAATGTTTACAAGGCAAGCAGAATCGGGTTAGTTTTCAATCGACAGGCACGAAAGCAACAAAAATACTGGAGTTAATTCATAGTGACTTTTTGGGCCCACTCCAGTGGAATCTATTGGTAAATCCAGGTATTATGTATCTTTCATTGATGATTTTTCTAGATACTGTTGGGTTTATTTCATGCGCATCAAGTCTGAGGCTTTTGAGAAATTTTGGGAATTTAAAGCCTTAGTTGAGAATCGGTTGTGAGGAAGATTAAAGCTTTCTGACCCGATAATGGCGGTGAGTTTTGCTCTAGTAAGTTTGAGCAATTTTATGCGACACGGGTGCAAGGCGAAAACTACACCTTACACGCCTCAACAAAATGGAGTGGCTGAAGTCTTAATCGGTCACTGTTAGAGAAGGCTAGATGTATGCTGAATACGACAGATTTGGGGTCTGAATTTTGGGCTGAAGCTATAGCGAAGGCTTGTTATTTGAAGAATTGGTCTCCCATCTTCTGTTAAAGACATGACGCCATATGAAGCTTTGTATGGTAAGAAACCTAATCATCTTTTATTAGAGTTTTTGGTTGTGATGCGTATGTGCATGTGCCAAAGGAGAAGAGAAGCAAGCTTGACTGTAAATCTGAGAATTGCAAGTTTGTGGGGTTCAAGGATGGCATCAAGGGATACAAGTTGTGGAATCCTGTGAGTAGAAGCATTACCTACAATAGAGACGTAATCTTTAGAGAGGTAAAACAACGTGTGGGAACTCCTGAAGATCTTGAGCAGTCAAAGAAAATTCAGTTTGATGTGACTCTTTGTAGAGCAAGAGGAGGAGATGACTCCTAATGTTGCTGTAGAGACTGAAAATTTAGAGTCTAGAGAATCTGACCATGAAGATAAACTTGATAGTGTGGCTGATGAGGGTTCTATGGATGATTTAGAGGATGATTCTGATGATGAAGTTGTGGTGCCATCAACTTTGAGGAGATCTACAAGAGTTAGAAAGGCACCAGTTCGTTTCTCTCTAAGTGCCTTGAGTGGATTACACGCTTTGAATGTGATTGGTGATGAACCTAGGAATGTAAATGAAGCAAGAGCCATGGAAGATGCAAATCTGTGGGAGGTTGCGATGAATGATGAGATGCGGTCACGATAATCCGTAAATTATACAGTTTTTATTTGATCTTTTTATCGGATTTCAGGTACTTTCTAATGCATTTTTAACCTGAATTGGTGCTTAATTCTTTACTTTTTCGTGTTTCGAGTTAAAATGGACTTTTGAAGCGAATAAAGACAAATTGGATAGTTTTGACTCGAAATGGCGTATCTCGGAAGATAGAAGAGTTAGGAGCAAGACAAAGCACGATGAAGCTTGTTTCCAAGGAAGAGAGCCGAAAATCGAAGAATCGAACGAAGAAGCAAGAAGAGTGGCAGTTCTGTAAATTTCAGAATCTTTGAAGGAACTTCGCCCCGGCGAAGAAGTTGTCTTCGCTGCGGCGAAGTAGGCCAGAGACGATGTGGGATTTATTCATTCTTCGCCGGCGGCAGTGATCCAACATTCCCGGATTTTGTAAAGCACTTGCAGGTTCGGGTTGTGCGTGTTTTTGAACCCCAGTTTTTGACTTAGTATAAAGAAAAACTTAACATTTTGTAGAGGGATCTTGACTTTTTTAGGTTTAGCGTTTTTGCACTTTTAAGAGTAAAGCTTGTAGTTTTTCGGATTGTTGAAGGGAAGATTCAAATTTTTGCTAGAAGATTCATCTTTTGGGGAGATCTCTTATCTTTCATCTCAGTTTCGTTATGTTTAACGTGTTTATTTCTATTTTTCGTTTTTGTAGTATTAATTTAGCTATGAACTAATCTTCTATGGGTTAGGGTTTTGATTGTAGTTTGGATTTTATATGGGTTAAGTTTTTGATTGTTTAATTTCCATGTGAATAAGTTTTGATTGTGTGTTATTCTGAAATTAAGTGCTGCATGTGATGAACATGATGAGATTGAGAAATAATTCATGTTAGGCTTCTTGGGTAATCACCATTATAGTATTGGATGCTAGAGATAGATTCAAGAATTAATGAAATCAATTTAGGATTCTTATGCTTAATGAATTTAGAATTATTAACCTTCAATTTGTTGGGTGCGGAATGTTAATAAGAATGAATAGGAAAAACATAGCCGAGAGGGTATGTTAACATATTAGTGAATCTGATTTACAACCATCGCGCATGAATGTGAAAATAGTGTAACTCTTAGGTTTAGCCCATAAAAGTCCAAACGAAGTCAAAACCCTACCCGTTTTACTTGAATTGATATTCTGTGTTTCATTTTGCTTTCTTAGTTAAGATTTAATTCTTTGTTTAGTTTCAGTTTTGTTCTCTTTTTCATTAAAATTTGCTCCCACCAATCCAAAGAATTCGATTACTTCAACTTGATAACATTAGGAAACTTAGTGCTTTGCTACAGTCCTCGTGGGAACGATATCCTACCCATCACTTTATTACTTGAGCGACTAGTGCACTTGCTAGTTTTGCATGTTGTAGTAAACACGCATCAAGTTTTTAGACATTCTTGGGGAGGCTGTTTTTTAAGTTAACATTAAGTTTTTCCTTGAGTTTAACTAGATTGAAGTTTTAATTTTTTGTTTTTAATTTTTTTAGAGTTGTGATTTCACTTTTCTTTCAATTGTGTTCGTTCGGTTTATGCGAAGAAGCGAGGCGTCCAAGCCAGTGGTTCTGTTGACCTTGAGCTTGAGAGGACTATAAGAAGATTAAACGAGAAAGAAGAGAAAGAGATACACTTACTGCAGAATCGGAAGAAGTTGTTGTTGAAATGGCTGAACAAGAAAATAGGACACTGAGGGAATTTTCAGTTCCCACAGTGAATAGAAGTGGTTCAAGTATTACTAGACCCTCTTTGTACAAGCAAACAACGAGATCAAGCGGCAATCATCCGGATGATGCGGTGTCGGTTAGATTCAACGGTGATTTGAAGGAGGATCCGAATCAGCACATTGCAAATTTCCTAGAAATTTGCGACACCTTCAAGTCAAATGGAGTGTCGGATGATGCTATTAGGCTCGTCTATTCCCATTTTCATTGGGAGATAAAGCAAAGGGTGGTTAATGGCATTACCACGGGAGCGATAACAACATGGAATGATCTGGCACAAAAAATTCTTGACCAAGTTCTTTCCTCGGTAAGTCTGAAATTGAGAAATGATATCACATCATTTCTCAAGATGATGCCGAGTCATTATGCGAGGCATGGGGAAAGATACAAGGAATTAATGAGGAAGTGCCCACATCATGGTTTGGGCTTTGGTTTGGCCCTTAAGTCCAAACATTCTATAATGGTTTGATGGGTAACGTGCAAACCATGGTTGATGCGGCTTCGGGGAGGGGGCTTTGCGGGAATAAGACACCAGAGGAGGCGTATGAGTTGCTTGAGGTTTTGGCAAGCAACAACTATCAAAGACCCGAATGAGAGTAACAACGAGGAAATCTTCGGGTCTTCATGAAGTATATGCTTTCCCACACCATCTCGGCCCAACTCACTTGCACTCCAAAAACGATTGGGAACTATGCGGGAGGGTAAATTCTATACAATCACCTCAATTAACATGTGATTTTTGTGCAAGAAACAATGTGAGCAGCGAGTGCCAAGTTGGAAACACATTTGCCGTCATCTTCATCAACGGAGCAAGTGAACTACTTGGCAGGGAAATCAAAGACAACGAACAACCCGTTCTCCAATACATACAACCCGGGGTGGAGAAATCATTCGAATCGGCTTGGGGAAATCAGGGGAATCAACAAGGTAACCAATGGAACCGGAGGCAAGTTCAAAATAACCCGCCGGGGAAGTGACCCAATCAACCCAGGGAGATCAAAGAGTAGCGAAGTTGGAGGGATATGTTTGGTAAATTCATGCAAGAGACTACGGGGGTTCATGAATGAGACGAGGACAAACTTTAGAAACCAAGGCGTTCATTCGGAATCTTGAAGGTACGAGATGGGCCAATTGGCCGAGCGAATGATAGACCACGGGGTTGTTCTACCAGCAACACGATGACCCACCCGTGACAGGGCAAATGCCATAATTTTTGAGAAGTGGGACAGGTTTTGGAAGAGGTAGGCCACATGCCAAAGAGGTGGAGCAACCCGGAAAGGAAGAGTTTGAAGAGAGGATTGATGAAGAGATTAATTGTGAAGAGAATTCGGAGTGCCTTGGGAGAAGAGAAACAGAAAGAGGATGAAAGGCAAAAGAAGAAGGAGAAATTGCCATTCCTTGAGATACCACCAGAATTAGCACATCACACCCCACCCGTGCCTTTTCCTCAGAGATTGAAGAAGAAGAATCAGGATAAGCAATTTTCGAAGTTCATTGAAATTTTCAAAAAATTGTATATTAACATTCCTTTTGCAGATACATTACGGCAAATGCCGAGTTATGCGGGGAAGTTCTAAGGAAATCCTTTGAACAAAGGAAATTAGAAGATGAGGAAAGCGGTGATGCTAACGGAAGAGTGCGTGCAATCCTCCCAGAAGAAATTACCCCCGAACTCCAAAGATCCGGGGAGTTTTACTATTCCTTGTGTTATAGGGGATATTACTTTTGATCGTGTGCTATGTGATTTAGGAGCTAGTATAAATTTGATGCCCTTTTGCATTTCGGGAGATTAGGGTTTGGTGAGGTGAAGTGAAGCCAAGCGACAATGTCGTTGCAACTAGCGGATCGTCGATAAAGCACCGAGGGTCGACCATTCTTAGCCCACGGTGAGTGATTGATGTGCGGGAAGGAAAGGATTCTTGTTAAGGGTTCAAGATGAAAGCAGGTAACTTTTAATGTGTTTGATGCAATAAAGTTTCCGTCAGAAGCGGATTCATGTTTTAGTGTGGATGTGGTGGACGAACTTGTTGTTGAGTCCATGGAAGAAAACATTCCAGAATTACCTCTAGAAGCATGTATAACCAAATCGAAAATGGTAGAGGTAGAAGAATCAAGGCAGAGCGATTGTGCTAGAATGTTAGAAGCACTTCAACCCGATTGAGGAGAGTCAAGATGCGGAATTTGAGGAGTTTGAGTTTGACAAAGAGAGGGCAAAGGAAAATAATAAAGAAGCTCCAAGGCTTGAACTAAAACCCTTACCGCCTCACCTCAAATATGTTTATCTTGGAGATTCTGAAACTTTTCCGGTGATAATTAGTGCAGAATTGAATGCCTTAGAGGAAGAGAGGTTGATTAGAGTGTTGAGAGAACATAGACTAGCAATTGGATGGACCATTACGGACATTAGAGGTATCTCACCCTCAGTTTGCATGCATAAGATTCTCATGGAGGATGACTTTGCCGAGGGTACAACCACAACGGAGATTGAATCCTTCAATGAAGGAAGTGGTGAGAAAGAGGTGGTGAAACTCTTAGAATGCGGGGATCATCTATCCAGATTTTCGATAGTCCATAGGTGAACCGGTACAAGTTGTTCCAAAGAAAGGAGGGATCCAACTGTTGTGAAGAATGAGAGTAATGAGTTGATTCCAACAAGGACGGTAGCGGGTTGGAGAGTGTGCATTGATTACGAAGTAAAGGCCCGAGCAGGCGACACGGAAGGATCATTTTCCATTGCCTTTCGTCGATCAGATGTTGGAGAGGTTGGCGGGGACATGCATATTATTGCTTCTGGATGGCTATTCGGGGATATAACCAAATTGTCATCGCTCCGAGGATCAAGAAAAGAAAAGCGACCTTCACTTGCCCCTCACGGCACCTTTGCTTACCGAAGAATGCCCGTTTAGGGTTATGCAATGCCAACGAACATTCCAAAGATGCATGATGTCAATCTTTGGAGACATGGTGGAAAAATTCATAGAAGTTTTCATGGATGACTTCTCGATTTTCGGATCATCATTTGATAATGTCTAACAAATTTGTCTCTTGTTTTGCGGTGTAAGGGAAACAAATTTGGTCTTTGAATTGGGAGAAATGTCACTTCATGGTCCAAGAGGGAATAGTGCTCGGGCATAGGATTTCCAGGATGGGATTGAAGTTGATCGGGCAAAGACAAAAGTGATTGAGAAGCTACCACCACCCATCAAATGTCAAAGCGATCAAGTTTCTTGGGGCATGTGGGGTTTTCTGAGGCCTTCATCAAGGATTTTTCAAAGATCTCTAAACCCGCTTTGCAATCTATTGAATAAAGATGTTGTTTATGATTTTAATGATGATTGCATGCATGCTTTCCCTAACTCCGAAAAAATTACTGAATATCTGCACCTATTATTGCGGTTCCCAGTTAGGGGAGCCCTGGCCCCTTGAACTAATGTGTGATGCTAGTGACTTTTGGCTTTTAGGGGGTAGTATTAGGACGAGAAAAAAATAAAGTGTTGCATGTAATTGAGTATGCTAACAAGACACTCGTTGATGCACGAATTACACCACACCGAAAAAGAATTGTTGGTTTGTTGTGTTTGCTTTTGAAAAATTTCGTTCTTACTTATTAGGTGCGAAGGTGATCGTTTACACGGACCATTGACTCGGACACCTCTTAGCGAAACAAGAAGCAAAACCTCGGTTGATAAGATGGATTCTCTACTTCAAGAGTTTGAGTTTGAGTTAGAGATTCGAGACAAGAAAGGGTCGGAAAATGTGGTAGGCTGATCATTTGTCGGGGAATTGAGAGACCAATCGGGGAAAGGAAATGAGTTGGAAATGCCAATTTAGAAATATTTCCGGATGAGAAGGCGATGAGAAGTGGAAGAAGCACCATGTATGCGGACTTTGCAAATTATCTTTCATCAAAAGGGTGCTCCCCAAAGTGGTATGACATTTCAACAGAAGAGGAAATTTTCTCGATTTAAAAATACTACTTTTAGGGAAGAGCGGATTTCTGTCCCCAGAGCCTTTATGCGGATCAAATGATACGGAGATGTGTCGGAGGAAGAAATGGAGAGCATTTTAAAGGCATTGTCATGAGAAAGAAGTAGGTGGCCATTTTGGGGGAGCTAGACGGCGCGAAGTGCTACATACAGGGTTTTATTGGCCAACCTCTTTAAGATTCCTTAGGATGATTGAGTGTGACCAATGTCAAGGCGGATGAAATATTTCAAAAAGAGATGAGATGCCGTTGAACAATATCGGTGGTTGTTAAATTTTTTTACGTGTGGGGGATAGATTTCATAGGTCCTTTCCCAAGTTCTTTTGGGAACATGTATATCTTAGTAGCGGTGGATTATGTGTCGAAATGGGTTGAACATGGACTTGAAAGCCGCAGGAGAGGAGAGAATCCTGACTTTGAGCAGGCTTGATGAGTTTCGTCTCAAGCATATGAAAATGCCGGAATTATAAAGAGAAGACTAAAAGGTGGCATGACAAGCACATCGGGTCAAGGTTTTGAAGTTGGATAGAAGGTATTGTTGTTGAACTCTAGACTTAGGCTTTTCCCTGAAAAACTTAAGTCTAGATGGTCGAACCATTCAACTATTACGAAGATACATGCATCGGGAGCAGTGGAAGTCACACACCGGGGAAAAGGGCACTTTCACGGTTAATGGACAAAGGTTGAAGCCATACATTGAGGGTGATGAGTTGCAAGTTCACCCCGATCCGACTTGAAATTCACCTAAGTGATGGAAGAGTCAAGCTTCCGACTATAAACAAGCGCTTCTTGGGAGGCAACCCAGTGTTTTTAACTTTTTGAGTTTAATTTTGGTTGTTCGAGTTTATTTTTATTTCATATTCATTGTATAAAATTTGATGTTGTTATTGTTTTAGGGTGTTTCAGGTGAAGTCTTGAGCCAAAGGAGGGTATAAAAAATTTCCAGACTTGGCCGCGGTGAAGGAACTATCTTCGCCGCGGCGAAGAGACATGAAGAAAACCAGGTTAGCTCTTGGAAGATTTCGCCGGCGAAGTAATTGTAATCGCCGCGGCCCGAAGAAAAGGAAAACGTTGCTTTGAAAAAATGGCTAAGGCATTTCGCGCGGACGAAGAATTTTCTTCGGCAAGGGGCGATAGCTTGTGCTCTCGGGAAGATTTCGCCCGCGAAGAATTTTCTTGCAAGGTAGGGCTGGGGAGGATTTTTTAGGGTTCATGAGCGATGAACAATGCGAAGCATAGCTTCCTATGGCGAAACAGAAAAGTTGATTAGGGTTTATGATTGATGAACTTTGCCGCGGCGAAGAGCTATTTCTATAAATACTCGCTTTACTTCTCTCATTTTTCACGCCGCCTTGCATTTTGAGTTGAGAGAAATTTTTTTTCAACTTTCAATCTTTCACTTCAATTTTGCTTTTCCAACCAAAATTATCACTTTACAACATTCCTAAACACCAAAACAACCCGTATCAACAACAAATTTCACAAAAATTTTTGGATCGAAATTTTGGGGCTTTCTTTTTTGGGTCGTTTCCGGTTCAATTCGTGGTGCAAACTCCTTCACTTTGGTAAGATCTCGAAAACCCAAAGCTTTATTTTGGAAAATTTTAAGTCTATAATCATAGATCTAAGATTTTTGTGAATTTTTGACTTGAGGAATTTTGGGTTTGTTGAGTTGTGATATTGAATAATGTTGAGAAGTTTGTGAACCAATTGATTGTTAGAAGTGTGGGTGTTGATTATTTGGAGTGGTTGTGTTGAATTGAAAAATTGTAGTTTGGGGGTTGAATTACAAATTTTTGGAAGTGTGGATTGTTTTTGCAGGTTTGACATGGCTATGTGTTTGTAGATCAAATTCTTTGGGGTTAACAGTGTGGATTGAATTTCAGTGAATCAATGGCTCCGAAAATTAAGCATAAGAGCAAGGGGAAGAACATTGACAACCAGTTTGTGAACGAGGCCGCCCGTAAGCGTTATGAGGAGGTGATCAAGCGAAAGGATAAGGGTTTCATCCACGAGCGTGGATTAATGACACCTGAATCTGTGGAGTGGAGTAGAGGTAGACGTTGGGACATGTTCATGCGTGCTCCTGATGTGCTGGCTATAGAACCGTTGGTGAGAGAGTTCTATGCCAACTTCCCCGAAAGTCAGGATGAGATTGTGTTTGTACGAGGGGAGGATGTGCCATTCTCAGCAAAGGATATCAACAAATTCTATAACTTGCCCGAACATTTCAGTTCCGCTGATGAGTATGTGGCGTTCAAAAGATCAGCCTATGAGGATGATATTATCTTGTCGGTCATTGCGAAACCACAGGGGGCAGCATGGGAAGTATCTAAAAAGCAGAAAAAAGACACTCAAAGGAACCACGTTGACACCAATGGCTAGGCGTCATTTGTGGGCGAGCTTTTATGCATGCTAAACTAATCTAATGCGGGAGGCGCTACGCACAGTGACTCATGAGAAGGCGGAAGGTTGCTCTACTCTATTGCCACGGGGAAAGAGTATGGATGTGGGAGACATCATTTATGAGTGTCGGGGAGGGATAGCATCCCAAAAAGGGCGATCAAATTCTTGTTTCCACACTCATCCACGGCCATGTGCCTAAAGCGGGGGTCAAGGTTCAAGATGATGGAAGCGCGTATTCATCCGCTCCGGAACTACAGATGCCGACTATTTCAAAAGAAACACCTTGCGAGCGGAAACTTCCCGACCAAGAGCCGGGGCGAAGAGGCGGGAGAAGAGGCATGGCCACATCATCCCGGCTCTAGGGGTCACAAAAAGAGATGATGCGAGGAAATGATGGGCATGATGAAATATATGAAGAAGCAGCAGGATTGGATGATGGAGAACGGACCACGAGCATTCATGAAGGATTGTCGAGACAGGCTTCAAGGAGGTGAAGGTTGATACTTCCATATCAATGGGTTGGCGGAACTTCGGATAGTGGCCGGAATCGGGAGGAGGAAGGCGAGGAAGATGAAGAGGAAGAACAAGGCCGAACCAGAACTTTGTTTATGTTTTGTTTTTATTGCTTTTCATTTATTTATTTATTTTTTTTTTTTTGGTCCAGTTGAAATTAAACTCATTTCATTTTGGTTTTGGATTTTGTTTATTTTGTTAGTTGTTTAGTTGATGTTTTTAATTAGTAGTTGTTAAAAGGGCGAGATTAGGTTGTAATACTTTCAATATTAGTTGTGAATTCGTTCTAACATGGGGAGGGACCCACCAGGTTTATTGTTTTGGCCGATTTTTGGATGATGAAAAGTCGAGCGGGTGAACATTGTGGGCGACAATTCATGACTTAACCGGGGAGGAGCATTCGTACCTTTATATTGTTCTTTTGTTTTTCGTTTGTTTCGTTTTTTTCTCTACTCCTGACTTATGCATAATGGAACATTGGGGACAATGTCATATTTAGTTTGGGGGTAGAGAATAGATTTTGAGTTTAAGGGTATATTGGCTGGAAACCAGTAACTGCCTTAAAAACTGCCTAGTAGTACTTGGCGACCTCGGGTTTAACAACGTCGCGTACACCTTAAACTGTAAAATCTATTTTAAGGGTATATTGGCTGAAACCAGTAACTGCCTTAAAAACGCTTAGCAGTACTTGGCGACCTCGGGTTTAACAACGCTGCGTACACCTTAAAATTGTTTAAAAAAAAAAAAAAAAAACGTATTTTTGTGTTGCATTTTTCTTTTGGTTGTTTTGTTTTGCCGATGATGAGTTGTACAAATCAATGATGAGAATAAGATTGTTGAATTTTTATTGTTGAGAAATGTTAAGCATTGCTTCAAGTTTACGTTTATTGACTGGATTTTGATTGAGGTTTGTTGAGTGGTTCAACCACGATTTTCAATTTTTTCGGCATGCTTAGATTCATTTTATGCGATTAGGTAAAGTCTTGATAATGTTGGTGGACTCTAGAACCTAGTTGAGAAATGCTTGAGGCGAAATTCTAGGAGTAGACATGGTTGAGGAAATGATTTAGGCATTTTTTTTTTTCGGAACGTTTAAGCCTTTCTAGCCAACCCATGAATGAAATTGTCCCTAGTCACCCATTTGAGCCATTTTAGCTTTACTTTATTTTTCTTGGAAAACAACATAATTGTAAATTCCTTTTTGCCCTAAACACTGTATCGTACCCTTAGGAGAATTCGGTCTTAGTGCAAAACAAAGAACGAAACGAGTGTACAAATGAGTAAAAGATTAGTTTGGGGGTTAAGAGAAGAAGAATGAAGAAGAGACCAAAAAGAATGATGTGGGGGATTGAGAGAAAAGAATAAAAACAAAGGAGGTAGTCACCTCAATTCAATTCTATTGATTGTGTGTTCTTAAAAAAAAAATAATAATAAATAATAATAATAATAATTTGAACACAATGCGGCCTAGTTTAAGGGTATACCGGCTGGAAACCAGAACCCGCCTTAAAAATTGCCTAGCAGTATTTGGCGACCTCGGGTTTAATAGCGCCATGTACACCTTAAACGAGTCTCCCTTGCATTTATGGTATTCAAAAGTTTTTAAGGATACGCGTTTGAAGGCTGTGAATTAGTGGACATGTTGATTGGTGTTGAGAAAGTGTGGGTTTTGATGTGATTTTAGTTTTGCTTTAGGACAACCGAGTTCTCTTACTTTGCTTCCTATCCTTTTATTGGAGCCCATGACCTGAGCCTAACGTTACAAGCTTTTAAAGACCTTTTGATTCTCATCTGTGTTTGGTCCTCATTAGTGGAGAGTAGTTTGATATTTAGACCTATGGAGTCTGCCACCATTTGATAAACTTTACAATTTTTGCATAAAATAATCCGGGAAGTTGGAATGTGGATTGAAGTGGGAATCACCTACTTGGTGGACCGATTGAGGAAGACAGTTGATGTAGCTTATAACTTCTTGGAGTGTCGAACATTTCCTGATAATAATTTTTCAACAATTTGTGAGACATTTGCAATTTCTAGGCAATTTTCTGTGGAATTTGAGTTTTGTTGATTTTGGTCTTTCAGTTGTTTGTGTGCTTTCATGTTTTTGTTTTTGCTTGTTGTCTTTGTTTTCGTTAGTTTTGTACGGTATGCTCGGGGACGAGCATCTCTTTAGTTTGGGGGTAGTTGATAATCCGTAAATTATACAATTTTTATTTGATCTTTTTATCGGATTTCAGGTACTTTCTAATGCATTTTACGAATTGGTTCTTAATTCTTTACTTTTCGTGTTTCGGGTTAAAATGGACTTTTGAGCGAATAAAGACAAAATTGGATAGTTTTGACTCGAAATGGCGTATCTCGAAGATAGAAGGGGAGTTCGGAGAGGGACAAAGCACGGATGAAGCTTGTTTCCAAGGAAGGAGAGGCCGAAAATCGAAGAATCGAACGAAGAAGCAAGAAGAGTGGCAGTTCTGTAAATTTCAGAACCTTTGAAGGAACTTCGCCCCGGCGAAGAAGTTGTCTTCGCCACGGCGAAGTAGGCTAGAGACGATGTGGGATTTATTCATTCTTCGCCGCGGCGACAGTCAACTTATTCAGTTTTGTAAACGCACAGTTTCGGGTTGTGCGTGTTTTTGGCTGGGTTTTTGACTTAGTATAAAAGAAAAACTTAACATTTTGTAGAGGGATCTTCAGCTTTTTAGGTTTAGCCGTTTTTGCACTTTTCTGAGAGTAAAGCTTGTAGTTTTTCGGATTGTTGAAGGGAAGATTCAGATTTTTGCTAGAAGATTCATCTTTTGGGGAGATCTCTTATCTTTCATCTCAGTTTCGTTATTTTTAACGTGTTTATTTCTATTTTTCGTTTTTGTAGTATTAATTTAGCTATGAACTAATCTTCTATGGGTTAGGGTTTTGATTGTAGTTTGGATTTTATATGGGTTAAGTTTTTGATTGTTTTATTTCCATGTGAATAAGCTTTGGTTGTGTGTTATTCTGAAATTAAGTGATGTATGTGATGAACATGATGAGATTGAGAAATAATTCATGTTAGGCTTCTTGGGTAATCACCATTATAGTATTGGATGCTAGAGATAGATTCAAGAATTAATGAAATCAATTTAGGATTCTTATGCTTAATGAATTTAGAATTATTAACCTTCAATTTGTTGGGTGCGGAATGTTAATAAGAATGAATAGGAAAACATAGAAGAGAGGGTATGTTAACATATTAGTGAATCCGATTTACAACCATCGGCGCATGAATGTGAAAATAGTGTAACTCTTAGGTTTAACCCATAAAAGTCCAAGCGAAGTCAAAACCTACCCGTTTTACTTGAATTGATATTGTGTTTCATTTTGCTTTCTTAGTTAAGATTTAATTCTTTGTTTAGTTTTGATTTTGTTCTCTTTTCATTAAAATTTGCTCCCACCAATCCAAAGAATTGATTACTTCAACTTGATAACATTAGGAAACTTAGTGCTTTGCTACAGTCCTCGTGGGAACGATATCCTACCCATCACTTTATTACTTGAGCGACTAGTGCACTTGCTAGTTTTGCATGTTGTAGTAAACACGCATCGGTCATTGGACAAGAATAGTACATGGATCCTATGTAAATTGCCTAATGATAGAAAGGCAATTGGTTGCAAGTGGGTGTTCAAAAGAAAGTTGCAGGCAGATGGAACAATTGCAAAGTATAGGCGAGACTCGTTGCAAAGGGATTCTCGCGTTGAGGTGTTGATTATGGTGAGATTTTCTCTCCCGTGGCCAAGTTAACATCAATCAGGTATGTTCTATCTATTGCTGCTGCGTTTGATCTTGAAATTGAGCAACTTGATGTAAAGACGGCATTCTTACATGGAGATTTAGAGGAGGAAATTTATATGAGGCAACCTGAGGGGTTCGTATGTAAAGGGAAGGAAGACTTGGTGTGTAGGTTGAGGAAGTCTCTGTATGGGCTTAAACAATCACCAAGGATGTGGTACCAAAAGTTTGACTCCTATGTTCTTCAGCATGGTTTTAGCCGCAAACCAACGTGGATCCAAGTGTGTATGTAAAAAGGTTAGAAAATGTCTTTGTTATTTTAACCTTATATGTAGATGATATGTTGCTAATAGGGAATAGCAAGGAGTTGATAAATTTTGTGAAGGGTCTGTTGGCTGCACAATTTGACATGAAGGATCTTGAGGCTACAAATTTTATTTTGGGTATGCAAATTACTAGAGAGCGTCAGAGTTGTAAATTGTGGTTAGGGCGGAGAGGAAAGTACATCGGAGGTGTTGAAGGGGGAAATTTAACATGGTAGGTGTAAACTGTGAAGAACTCCTATGACTTTGGGAGTGAAATTGTCCTGCGTCGTGTCCTAAGTCTGAGGAAGATGCCTAAGAAATGACACATGTGCCGTATGCGAGTGCTGTAGGTAGTTTGATGTATGCCATGGTGTGCACGCGACCCAATATTGCACAAGCAGTGGGATTTTTGAGTCGCTTTATGTCAAATCATGGTAAGGAGCATTGGAGTGCTATAAAGAATGTTCTTAGATATCTTCGTGGGACCTCGGATTTATCATTATGTTATGGAGGCATGGCGACTGGGGATGAGCTATATGTGATAGGTTTTGTGGATCTTGATTGGGGAGGTGATCTCGATATAGGCGTTCCACAAGTGGGTATGTATTCTCTTTATTTAGTCTTCTTGTTTGTTGGATGAGTAAAAGGCAAATCGTGGCTTTGTCATCGGCGAGGAGTACATGGCATTGACACATGCTGGCAAGGAAGCTATGTGGCTTCGAAGATTGAGTTTAGAGCTTGGTTTCAAGCTTGATGCTGTGAAGATTGGATGTGACAATCAAGGGGCTATTTACTTAGCCAAGAATCCTGCCTTTCATTCGCGATCAAAACACATTGACATACAATACCATTTATGAGGCAAAAGGTGGAGGAAAAAATTGGTGTTGTTAGAGGAAGGTTGATACACTTGTTAATCCCCCCGCAGATTTTCTTACCAGTACGTGAGCTTAGCAAAGTTTACATGGTGTGTTGATGAGATAGGCCTTCGTTGTGTGAAGTTTTCGCCAAGTGAGAGAATGTTGTAGTTGTCGACTACTTCGGCATTAATGGGTGCGGAGCACTTGGGGGTTACTGGGTTGAGTGGGCGGGAGTGGCCGGTGGCGGGTGGGGGTCGCAGGGCGCGCCCGAACCACCGTTAGCGGTTTTGGGCTTTTCCATGTATAACCGCTGTAGGATTTCTTTTAAGTTACTAATTCCTTTTTGGGTTGGGCTTAGGAATAACAATCCTTGTAAAACTAGGTTTAATCTCTTAAACCTAGTATATAAACATACTTTTCTCTTGTTATGGAGGTGAGAACAATTCATTCATTATAAACGAGAAAGGTGAGACATATTGCAAAAATTATTGACTCAGCTGGACGTAACCCACATTGGGTGAACCAGGTAAATCGCGCATATTATTTTCTTTATTTACTGTTTGTTTTGTTTTACTATTATATTTTGTTTCTGGTGTTGTCTCTATTTCGTTCAATGAGTTATATTTTTAATATGAGATGTCTTCTGTCAATGTTACTATACGATTTGTCTTTTTTTTTTTTTTTTCTTCAATATATTGTTCATGCATTATGAGTTCTATTTTTTAGTTTGAAGATCAAAACAGAGACGAGTATAAATTTTTATGATTTTAACACTGCACAAAAGCGAAATATTGATGCAGTTAAAGTTCAGTTCGATAATCCTGTGTTCAGTAATTCTTCATCAAGCCCACTCAATGTTGCAACAATCGAGAAACATGAAAATATTTTCCATGTAGCACCAGATGACCTCAAGTTGCGAAACATAAAAGCGAACACTGCCTTCTGTTTTGCTGTCATGGCTGGGAGTAAATCAATTTCTGTGAAAATGTTGAAAAAGAACCGAGACCTGTTGACAATCCGAGGTGGCTGTAACTTGACTCCACTAAATCTAGCTGCTATGTATAGAGAAAGGGAAATGACGTCATATTTATACCCGCAGTATGGTAGAGGAACACAGACATTAGCCGACAAAAAGCTATTTTTTCAGAGCATCAGTACTAGTTTGTACGGTAAGTATTCACTTATTTCTATATCTATTATCAGTTATGTTAGGCTTACCGACCCAATCACAGATTTTACATACCGACTTGAGTTAAATTTTCAGATTTGGGTTGTTGGATAGTGAGTCGATATATAAAAATCAGTATTTGGATCGGTAAATATAGTATTATTCATCTATTATATAGCATGCATAACATGATAAATTCACCATACATTAATATCTGTTTGAATAAAATAAGTAAATGCACAAGATACATATAATGATGGTCGTAATTTGGTTAACTTCTGAATTTTTGGGTAAATGAATCAAAGCAATTTCTATTCTTTTTTCATATCTACTTCTAAATTGATGTATTATTTTGAAGATATTGTATCATTTTGAAAATGTAATTCATAATAGCCCTTCAATATACTTGTAATATATGCTGCCCTTGCTTTCTAAATTGTGGGCTTGTATTGTATACATGTGAGTGATGAATTTCTAAATATGTGCTACATGTCTCATTGAAAGGAAAAGTTGCAGTAATTCAATTTTGTCGGAGTGAAAGAAAGATAAGAAGGCCCTGATATCGCTCTCCCTTTCTTCACTTTAAAATATCTCTATATGAAACTATACAGATAGATATAGGCGTGCGAAATTAAATATTGGCTGTGAAAGAAGAAATTTATTGAAATTTATGCAATGCGTTTAGAACTTACAAGGATTTGCTTTAGAATATGAAAAATAATTAGAATTCAATGGAGAGACACTTCAACTAACAAATGAATATTATATCATCGTATGGGTATTCGTAGCATGCCTCATAGTCATAACCAAAATAAATCGGTCCCGTTTATTCAGAAAGAAGTGGGAATTCAAATCATGAATCAACCGAAGTTCCAATGGATATTAATGGGCAGCAGCAAAATCTGGAAGGAAGTGAAGCTAGGTCATCATCAGAAGAAAATATTCAGTGGTTACCTTCCCTCCATTTGTTGACTGGTTAGCTCTCTCAAAACAAGAAACAGTGACACATATTTTAATTTTATATGTAATATTCATCCAAATTATTTTTTGATTTTGATGATCGGAACCAAGATAAGGACAAATTACGTTTGGATCTTCTTAAAGCTGCACAAACGGGAAATATCGATGCAGTTCAAAGTCAGTTCGATAATCCTCTGTTCAGTAATTCTTCATCACGCCCATTCAATATTGCAATAACGGAGAAACATGAAACTATTTTCCATGTAGCATCAGGAGCAAATCAAACTGACTTTGTAGAGAAGATGATTGATAAGAAAGTAGAAGATGCCCTGAAGTTGCAAAACATAAAAGGGAACACTGCCTTCTGTTTTGCTGTTATGGCTGGGAATAAATCAATTGCTGAGAAAATGTTGAGAAGGAACCAAGTCCTGTTGACAATCCGAGGTGGCGGTAATTTGACTCCACTAAATCTGGCTGCTATGTTTGGAGAAAGGGAAATGGCGTTATATTTATACCGGCAGTATGATGGAGGGACACTGACATTAGCCGACAAAAAACAATTATTTTTTGATAGCATCGACACTACTTTGTACGGTAAGTGTTCACGTATACTTATGATTTATACTGCCCTTGCTTTCTGAATTGTGGGCTGCATGTGCTAAAAATATTTGGATGAATTTCCTAGATCTTGCAAAGAAATTGCTAGAAGATGAAGATGATAATGAAAATGAATTGGCTATGACTCAATACGAGCGTGGCAACGATCTTTTGATACCCTTGCATCTGTTGGCTTTAACGCCCTTTCATCTGTTGGACCAAAATAGCAGAGGTAAAGAAACAGCCTTTTCAAATAGAGCTCTAGAGTCTGTCAAACGTCTTTGGGAGAAAATATTAGAGATAAGAGGCTAAAAGAGCAAAAGTGACAAAACAACTTTATTAAATCAAGCTCTAGCATTGGTCGAATGCATTTGGGAGAAAATAGTCAAAGCAAAGCGCGACCATGTTTGGGATTACTTAAAAGATCATCATGATTTATTGTTCAAAGCAGCTCAATTGGGGAATTTTAAATTCTTGGGTAAACTCATCGAACTTTATCCTGATTTGATTCATCTTAAAGATGATGATGAATGGGCATATTTCACATTGCAATTATGCATCGTCATGATGATTTGTTTAAGTTAATAGATCAAATAGGTTTCAACAAACAGTTGGTAGCATGTGATGTAGACATTAATGAAAATAGTTTACTACATCTACCTGCAAAATATCCAGATCAAAGACCATTGAGCACGATGTCAAGTGCAACGATAGGGTTTGGGATAAAATCTGTTTATATGAGGAACAAAGACCTCCAAGAACAAGAGATAGAAAGACTAGTTGACAAAATTCTTTATTGATTGCCACTATCTAGATTTAGGCTATTATATAGCCTTACACTTGACTCTATTGACTCCCAAAAAGACTCTAATTGTAAAAAGATAATAAGTCCCAAAAGGATTTTAATTATAAAGGGATAATAAGATAACCCTAATTCTATCATAACAAGATAATAATAAAATTATAAAAGATAATAATAAAATACTTAACACACTTATCCTAATTCTAAAATAATCCTAACATTGCCTTCCCCTTCGCCTCAACCTTGTCCTCAAGGTTGCAAGGTACGACACCATTAATAGCAGTTATCCCGGTTCATCCTCGTGCTTATCATCATCTTCCTCCATCGGCAAGAAAAAGAACTTGGCCGTAGCGCGATACCCCGCCCGGGAGTGGCGCTCGTCGCAATTATAGCACAAACCTTTGTTACGTCGTTCTTGCATTTGTGTTGCTGTGAGTCGCTAAACAGGCAAGGAATCCGATTTGTTTGGTGTAGGCAAAAGGGCCTGCTACATTGAAGGAACCTTAGGAGTTGATTTACTAGGATTGCAAGATACGGGGTCGACAGAATGCAAGTATAGGTGTAAATCCTGTAGCTTATCCTCTGTGCGAGCAAGACTCATGGCATGGTTGAGGGTGTGAGGCGAAAGGACCGCACCTCCCGGCCAAGTTCTGGTTTTGAGCCACGATACAAAGCAACTTGAAGGAGTGCACAGGAAGGCGAAACTTGATTAGAGAGTTCCTCAAATTGTTTTGATAAGCAACTGAGAACTTTGTTTGAGTAAGTTTCGCCAACTACTAGGTAATCCACAAATTTCGAAGGCCCCAAGCGAACATCTAAATCCTGTAGGAAAGAATGCCAGAAGCGGATGCCCATTGGAATGCATCCAGCGATACCAGAGAAAGTTGGCCCATCCATGTGGAAAGAAGAGATCGTCAATCCTTGCTCAGTAGAGATATTATGGTGCCATCAAAACGAGGGACTTCTAAACGGAATGACTTGGGAGAAAAACTCTTGGAAGTCGATCCATCTCGCCTAGCCAAATCTGAAGATGATTCATCAGAATGTTGGTTTTGTTGTTGGTTTTGCTTGCAGGTTTGATCGAACTTGTTGTTTAGAGCTGAAATCTGCAAAGTGACATCTTGAAAACCAATTGTCAAAACTTCCAATTTCTCTGTTAAAGAAGTGAGAGTCTCTGGCTGGACAGATTGTAGAGCCATAATTTTAGCAAGCTGCTCATCCAAAAAGAGGCAAGCAGAGTGCCTTGACCATAACTAGGGAATGAGAGCACTAATGATAGGGTTTGGGATAGAATCTATTTATATGAGGAACAGAGACCTCCAAGAACAAGAGATAGAAAGACTAGTTGACAAAATTCTTTATTGATTGCCACTATCTAGATTTAGGCTATTATATAGCCTTACACTTGACTCTATTGACTCCCAAAAGGACTCTAATTGTAAAAGGATAATGAGTCCCAAAAGGACTTTAATTATAAAGGGATAATAAGATAACCCTAATTCTATCATAACAAGATAATAATAAAAATATAAAAGATAATAATAAAATACTTAACACACTTATCCTAATTCTAAAATAATCCTAACATGCAACGAGAGTTGCTCATTTTTAAGGTAAATAATTATAGAGCTTCTTTAGTGTCTTATTATTTAATTATCATTATTTTATACCTTTACTTGGAGAAAATACCAATTATTGGTGATTCTCGATTAAAGTTTCAGTTAATATATATATGTTATGATTATAATTTGACTTTTTTTTAATAAAATTAATACTAAAGATAGAGTTGAATTCTAATAGTAAGAATTTAAAACTAAAAAATGAAGCTACCAACTTCTTTGTGTAAAATTAATGATGTAGGATGTTGAAAAGCTTGTAATGCCTGCATTTAGCGAATTGAAGAATTCAGAAAGCAAAACACCTCGACAGCTCTTCACTAGTACACATGCAGGCTTACTTAAAGACGGAGAAAAGTGGATGGGGAGCATAGCAAGTCAATGCATGCTTGTTCTAACAATCATTGCTACAGTGGTTTTTGAAGCGGCTTTCACTGTACCAGGAGGTAACGAGGATAATGAAGGAATATTGTGCTCCATATTTTTGCTATGGCACACGTGATTGCATTATCTTCATCTTCTATTTCAATTCTAATGTTCTTGTCTATTCTTACATCCGGTTACGTAGAAAATGATTTTTTTATATCATTGCCGCTTAAGTTGGTGGTGGGAGTGTTAACGCTATTCATATCCGTAGGAAACATGATGCTAGCTTTCATTTCAAGCTTTTATACAGCTTATGATCACCCTAGATCAAATACAGTCCTCATTCTTTGTACTATATTTGTAACTCTACCCCTGTTTGCATTTGATTCGTCAAGTCTTCTAAGAGATATGTTGTATTCATTCTGTTTTAGGTTTTTCCCTTAAGTCTATATGACGTTGTATTATGTATTTACTATTAGAGAAGAAGTAGTCAAGAATCTTTCTATTGAATTTGTATTTGCTTTTTGAATTTATGATCTCATATCTATTACACTTGTATATATATACCTGTGATGTTGAATAAAAATGAAAACAGCAATACTCTTTCTCCTCTGCTCACTTTGGCTTATCTTATATTGTATCGGAGTATTCTGGTCCAGTTCCTGCACTGATTATTTCCAGTTTTCAGCCATTTGCTTGTTGCCCAGTTCTGCCTGATCGTTTCCAGTTTTCAGCCACTCTTTAGGTCCAGTTCCTGCACTGATCATTTCCAGTTTCCAGCCATTTTCTCGCTGCCCAGTTCTGCCTAATCACTTCCAGTTTTCAGCCACTCTTTAGGCCCAACTCCCGCACTAATTATTTCCAGTCTTCAACCACTCTTTTCACCATCACATGTAATAGTATCCCGTCACTCCTCAAAACAATCGAACCAAAGCCATTTGCTCTAAGTTCTGGCAGTAGCACCTTTTGTCTACTTCTTTCAATTTTTGCACAAACGAGGCAGTTCCTGAATCGCCGAGGTTCCCATATCAAAGCGAAAACAGCCAGCTTCACTGATGTTCCTATGCAGCAGCTCATTTCCTACAGAAACGAGCCAGTTCCTGAATCACCGAGGTTCCCATACTAAAGCTAAAACAGCAAGTTTCATTGAAGTTCCTGATGAAATGTGATGCTTAATTAATTCCAATTTAATGTTAGTGGAGTCATGGAGTCAATTTCCTATTTTTATGTTAGTGGAGTCATAGAATCTGTTGATGCTAGATTTTGACACCAACTAAACACACGTGTGAAATGTTGAGCTGACCCAGAAGACACGTGAATGGGAGAATGAGAATAATAAAGAGATGGAGAATGATGTTTAAAGTGGTTCGGATGCTTAAGCAAGCGATTCCTACATCCACTAGTATTGTATTAATATATGAGATCAAGTCGCGTTCAGCAAACTGATTTACAAGTGATTACAAGAGAGAGAGAGAGAGAGAGAGAGAGAGAGAGAGAGAGAGTATATGAGTGCTATTCCAGAGAGAAATTAGCTAATCCTACAACGGAAGAGAAACTCTCTATTTATAGTGAGATGAGTTAAGGTAAGTCTGTGAGTGGGTCAGATTGCCGTGCAAATCTTTCCTTACATCTCATTGCCCACCTGCTCGAGTGATTTACGCGATGCGTCAAGGGATTGGACACGTGGACCTTCTCTAGCATTTTGTTAGTCTGGCGTACACCACTGCACTGGCGGAGCATGCCGCTCACGTCATCACGCAACATAGCTACGCCTGGATAGCTACAGGATTTACCTAAGCTCTGACCGCTCATGTTGACTGGGCTCTACGTTAGCCCTACTTTTTCAGGCATAACTGAAGTCCCCTAGTTTATAAGGTTTGAGAATCAAACCTTGGAAACTACATATTATGCCGTGACTTGATGCGTTTGAAGAGATACCCAGTCGACTCGACCTGGTTGCAAAGAGGTCGAGGAAACACTCTCATGCAGGCGACCTGAAATGGCCTTTACTTTAAGAGTCAGTGACCTACTCTTAGACCATATCAGTGCAATGATGACTTTGACCTCCATCCGAGGTTCACGGCCTGATTGCACTTAGCGGAATTTTTGTTGAAGGCGAGGCATCATGTCGCCCCCCGGCCCGTATACATCGAACTCGGGGAGTCACGTCACCTTGCGACTGACATGGGACAAGATCGAAGAGTTACATCGCTTCGCTATTTACAAAACGAAGAGTGTTCTTCATAACGACCTCTTCAGATGTTATCCGTTGCATTTTTGCAATGGATACATTTAATGAAATACTCTTTGCTCTGATAGACGTGTCCTATGAGCAATAAGTGCCAGCCATGCATATTAAATGTGAGCCATGCTTAAACGACATTCCCTATCAGAGCATTAAATGCGGACGTGGGCGTATTTAATGTGTAGGAGGGAGAACGTGCCGTCGCTTGAGTGTTTCAATGGAAAAGAATGACGATTTGGTTTCTCGAAGCGTGACGGTCACTCTTCTTCGCTGATCTGTGACACGTGGTCACGATCAACGGTGAGATGCGTTTTCCGCGCCATTTCTTTCACCATAAAACCCTAGGTTCATTTCAGGCAATGTCACAATATCCATCTTCTCAGTGAGAGCAAGAAATTTTTGTGAGCCTTGGTTCTTTGCCTTTCAGACTGGTGCGCACTTGATATTCGGAGCAGGAGGATTAATCTTCTCATTACAAGAGGTAAGGATTGTTCCTTCTGCCATTTTTATTATTTCCTGTTTTCAGTAGTTGCCATGCGATGACAGTCTGCCGGTAGTTGATCGGAGATGAAACATTCTCCTTGGGTTTGAGCCATGGATAGTGGCTCTAAAAATATTTTGTTAGGGTTTTTCTAGGGTTTAACGGAGGAAGTATTTACTCTTTCCTCCACGTCATCGTACGAAATAGTGTACAAGTACTGAGTGACTCCTACATGTTGCTTTTTTCAGACCACAGAGGAATGGACTTCCCCACGACCAAAATTGAGGAGGGGACCAGTTCTCCTGTGTAGGATGATCCTGTAGGTCCCCCTCAAGAAATCATGTCGATAATTACTGTCGAGGAGATTCGGAAGGTGCTAGACCAATACACTCTCAGTGTGGAGGTCTTCAGAGATAGGGTACACACAGCTCGGAGTCCGCCACGAGGGATGACTACGATCTCCGAGAACATATTCAAGAGTGAAGGATTGATCCCCTTCCACCCTTTTGTCAGGTCGATCCTCGATCATTTCGGGATCGCACCATAATAGTTCATGCCAAACACGTACATGATAGCCGTGGCTATGTACATTGCGTGCGGCAAAAACGGAATGGGCAAACTAATAGTGCTAGAGCTCAGTTGCTCGTACATTCTGAAAAAGAGTAAGGACAAGGATTCCTACTATCTTTCCAAGCAACCTACCATTGAAGCAAGAATACATAGTTACCCGAACAACATAGGTGCATACGAGACGAAATTCTTTTTCTTTCGTCATGATGGAATTTGCCATTTTCAGGAGCTGAGTAGGTTCTCCTTTCTTTTGGGTTTGTGAACTTACTTTGGTTCTTTGCTAACGAGCTCTTTGTTTCTTTGCAGTTAACAAAATGACCAGGTTAATACTCCTCGAGGATCCGGACAGGATCATTGCCTTTGGCCTTCTACCCGAAGAGAGTCGCGAAGCAAGATTGCTCATGACAACCGCAAATTTGTTGAAGTATGGTTTCTTCAACTCCGAGGCGACCCTAAAGACCATATCGAGTAATCTTCATAACCTTAGCTTATTCTTTAGATTTTGCATGTAGCGAATTGTTTTGCTAATGATGTTCACATGCAGTAACCATGCCTCCAAAGGTTCCCAGATCGCCACAAACAAGACAATTTTCCTTCCCTCGATTTGGGGCAACCGAACCAGCTGCAGCGGCTCCCAACGGTCCCCCCATCGGAGGGACACCGGCGGGTGCTCCAATCTGACCTACGGGCGCTCCCCAGCCTCAGGTTGCTCGCTCGAAGCGGCCCCTTGATGGCCCAACGGCCCCGGAAAAGAAAAGAGGTAACCCGGATCGAGTGGAGTCCAACGGAAGCGGAGGGTTTGGGTGTTCAGCCCGAGAGGTTGCAGCCTTACCAAGCATTTCGCTTGGGAGGGCCACCTAAGGACGCGGCCGGCATCTCTATTGCCCTTGAGGGTCTGTAGACAAGGCAAAGGGGAGCTGCCATCCCCAGGAGGAGTCCGGGCAAAGAGCTAGGGGAGGGAACTCTACCTGCTGCTGGCACTAGAGGTGGGCAAGGGCCGGTCCCTTGGGGGCCCGGGCAGAACTGCTTGGTTGGAGGCCCCTGGTCCCCAAATGGGACCCGATCACTCATGGGCCTAGGGAAACGGTCCCGGAGGCCCATGAGAAAAACCCGGGGAGCCGGACCAGGCCACCTAGGCACAGTGGAGGGCTAATCCCATGGGCTTGGATAATTTTTTTTTCCTCCCTCAATTTTTTTTTATTTTGGGCGCAAAACGAAATTTTATAGGGGGTTTTTAGTATTTTTTTTTTAGGGGTAAAATTTATAAATTTTTTAGACCTGGAATTTTTTTTTTTTTAATAAATTTTGTAAAATTTTATTTTAGCCCTCATAATTTATATTTATTTAAAATTAACAGGGGGTTTTATGTAATTTGGTAGGGGACTATATTGAAAAAATACAAAATTTTTTGGGCCCAAGCCTGGGACCGGTCCCAGGCCCGGGCCTTAGAGGAAGGCCAAGTGGAGGGCCTGGGCCCTTCTCCTTAGGCCTGTCCCATTTTGGGACCAGGCCTTCTAGGTCTGGTCCTCTCAAGGACCAGGTTTTGGAGTTGGGCTTTTGGGCCCGATCCCAAATGCCCAGCTCTAGCTGGCACAGACACATCGTGCTAGAGTCCATGGCTCAGCTACCAGATCATCTACAGCCGGTAGTCTTTACTTTGCTGGAATACGGGCTCGTAGAGGCATTTGAGTAGTTCATGGCCTCCAACCCCCTGGACCTGTTGTCCACGTCCTTCCCGCAACTGAGCCAGGTAAATGAGTTGTCATCGACGAGGACTTATATTTGCCTTTTAGTAGGAAGGACTAACTTTTTATTTTTTTCACTATACAGGCCCTGCTCTCCATGCACCTATCCCTATAGAAGGTTCAGTTGGGGGCTGCTGAGGGATTGGTCGAGCTAAGGGAAGAGAACACGTGGCTCAAGTGGGAACTAGAGGCCACACAAGCAAACAGAGACTTGTCCATCATTCAGACAAATCAGCATTTGTCCAAAAGGGATGCTGCACTTTAAACAGTGGACTTTCAAAAGGCTGAGTTGGAGAAGCACAGCGAGGAAGTAAAGGAGCTTCAGAAGATAGTGGCCAGACTCACCAAGAAGGCTGGCAAGAAAGACCAAGCGCTGCAAACGACCTCTGAGCGGGCCTTACAAGCAAATTGAGAAAGGGGGAGCTTTGGGAGACTATCGAGAAGCGGCGAGGAGCACTTGAGGCAGAGCTCCACTTCTCTCGAGGTCGCGTCGCTTCGCTAAATATGAAGATGCAACAGTAGGAGGCGGAGATTGAGAGGAGGGTTGTAGAATTGACGATTCAGTCCATCTTCGCCCTTTGGGCGAAGAACCCTGTCATGGATCTGTCCGACCTTTCCGACGAGTATCGGGATGAACTTGCTTCTATGGTGCGAGCCGAGGATGAGAAAGCGGCTCGAGGACCTGACCTAGAAGAGGAACATCTAGAGTACGTCCTGGAAGAGCTTGCACCCGAATAGGAGGTCAACGACTAGCTTGGGGATGTCAAGGTCACCCCTCCGGGGCCTGGGGATGAGGATCAGTGATCTCCTCTTGTAGCCTTTTCCCTTTTTGCTTATGTACTTTCCCTTCCATTAATAAATAAATACATGGCTTTCTTAATCTTTTATGGGCACTTACAATTTTTGTACCCTATGTTATACATGAGATCGCATTCTAACTGTTTATAATAACATTGGTACAAGTCTATGCGAACAGAATTATACACATGGAAAAATGATTACAAAAGAACATAATTATACACTTGTTATTTACAAAGATTACGAAAAATAAAATCTTTACAGGGAAAAATTGAGTTCGGAATTATTGATAATATGGTCAGAGATGTTCAGCATTCCAAGCTTGCGATACCTCGAAACCATTTAACCTTTTGAGATGATAAGTCCTCGGTCTTATCACTTTGGCAATGCTGTATGGGCCCTCCCAATTCGGTCCTAAAACTCTCGCACTTGGTTCTCTAGTACTGAGAAGGATTTCCTTCAAAATGAGGTCGCTGACCTAGAAGTCTCTTCTCCTAACCTTAGAGTCGAAGAACATTTTCCCGCGTTGTTGATAGGCTACTATTATTAGCTGAGCCTTGCTGCGATGTTCTTTAACTAGATCCAGACTTGCGTGCATAAAGCGGCTTCATTATACATTCATCGTGATTTACATCGAGAGAGGCGGCTAACCACCCTCGGCTTATACAGCTAGTCTCCTATTAGAGTGTAACGAGTAGCTCTTGTTCGCAGGGTCCTTGCTTCGACCTTGTCGTTGGGCAAGGTCTCATCTCGGAGATACTGAATTATAGTAGTCATCCAAGAAACTGATTCTGCCATATTCACGGCTGTCGAATCGGGTGCACTGAGGGGCCTCTGTAGGCGACGGAATACTTTCCAATGCATCTGAGTCCAGCGACAAGGCTATTTTTGCCAAGGCATCTGCCACAGAATTGCTATCTCTAGGAATTTGTGTGATCGTGAAGTACTTGAATGGCTTGAGCGTGGCCTTAGCTTTCTTTAGATAGCTAATCATATTTTCTTCTTTGGCTTGGTATTCCCCCAAAATCTGGTTGACAACCAGTATGGAGTCGTTGTGGATGCTGATCGCGGTTGATCCCATTTCTCTGGCCAGTCGTAACCTAGTGAGTAGAGCTTTATACTTAGCCTCATTGTTGGTCGCTTTGAACTCGAACCGGAGGATGCCATGAATGCAAGTCCCATCGGGACTTAATAGAAAGACCTGCCCTGACCCTCTTCCTGTTCGATGATCCATCAACGTATAGGTTCCAGGTTGACAGATTCTTAATAGTTCCCTGATTGACTTCGCTGGCTTGTTGCTCGGATTCCTTGATCGAATGATATGAAAATTCTGAAATGAAATCGATAACAGCCTGCCCGTTGATGGTTGCTTTCGATCTGTACTGCAGATCGAACTAACTTAGTTCCATGGCCCACTTGACAATTTACCCGATGCCTCTGGCTTCTGAAGGACCTGCCTAAGCAGGTAATTGGTCATTACATGAATTGTATGGGCATGGAAGTAAGGTCGTAACTTTTGGGAAATGATCAGCAAGGCATACGCTATTCGCTCCATTTTCAGATACCATATTTTAGCATCCAATAGGATGCTTGCTAAGTCATCTGCAGGCCCTTTGAACCCTGCTCTCTTCTGAACTAATGCCCGCTTGACCATATCTTGAGACAGACAAATACAAGAGGAGGATTTCTTGTAGGAAAGGCTTGGATAGAAGAAGTGGCTTTCCGAGGTGCTCTTTAATGCTCTGGAATGCCTATTCGCACTCGGGAGTCCACTCAAACTTCTTATTGGCCCTGAGTGTGTTGAAGAATGGAAAGCAGCGATCTGTTGCCCGATATGAAGCGACTTAGTATCGCTATTCACCTATTGAGGCTCTGAACCTGCTTTTTGTTGGTTGGGCTCTTCATATCAAGGAGAGCTTGGATTTTTTCGGGGTTGATCTATATTCCCCTCTGGTTAACCATATACCCCAAAAATTCTCCAAAGGAAACTCCGAAGGAACATTTAAGGGGGTTAAGCTTCATCCTGTACTTTCGGAGGATGTCGAACATCTCAGCGAGATGCGCGATGTGATCTGAAGCGACATGCGACTTGACTAGCATGTCATCAACATAGACTTCCATCGACTTCCCGATCTACTCGGAAAACATCTGGTTAACCAACCGCTGGTAAGTTGCGCCAACATTCTTTAGGCTAAAGGGCATAACTCTGTAGCAATACATCCCTCGATCTGTAACAAAGGAGGTATGCTCTTCATCTGGTGCATACATCAGAATTTGATTGTATCCCAAGTATGCATCCATAAAACTCAGTAGCTCGTGCTCGAAGGTGGCATCCACGAACTGGTCGATCCTTGGTAGGGGAAAAATATCTTTTGGACATCTTTTGTTGAGGTCTGTGAAGTCAACATAGGTCCGCCACTTGCCATTGGGCTTCTTTACTAGAACTAGGTTGGCAACCCAGCTTGGATAGAGTGCTTCTGAGATAGACCCATTCTGAAGGAGATTATCTACCTCGATTTTCAAGCCAGCATATTATTCTGGATCCATTGCTCTTCTCTTCTTGCGGACTAGCTTGGCCTCATTGTCAATGTTCAAGGCATGGTAAATGACATTTAGGCTGATCTCGATCAAGTCGGCATGCGTCCATGTGAACATATCGATATTTTCTCTGAGGAAGCTAGTTAGGTCACTGGCAAGCTGGGGATTGAGATTGCTTCAAATCTTCAACACTCAACTCGACTCGTTCTGGTTGACTAATACTTCAGATAAATCCTCAACTGGCCCACTGGAAGGGCATTCTGGATACGAGGATCCATGTTATCCTCGGCTGGGCCAGGCCGTGGTTCGATCCGAGTGATCGCCATTGCCTATTTGGGAATGCCACGCGAGATGCCTTTCCTCTTGCACACCATCTGCATTGCCCTTATATAGGACTCGCGAGATGCGCACAGAGATCCACTTACTTCCCCTATCCCCGTTGGGGTGGGGAACTTCATCTTGAGATGGTAAATCGAAGTGACTACTTTGAAGTTCCTTAGTAGAGGTTGCCCTAGGATACCATTGAAAGTGGACGGGCAATCCACTTCTAAGAATTCAGTGATCTTGGTCATCTCGTCAAAGTCACCTAGTGTGACTGGAAGCGAGATCGTTCCTTTGGGGATCAAGTGATCCTTTGTAAAACCATATAGGGAGATAGAGGTGGGCTTCAGGTCAGCCTCATCCAAATTCATTCTTTTGAAAGCTGGCTGGAACAGGATGTTCACAGAGCTTCCGTTGTCCACCAATATTTTGTGGACGTCGAAGCGCCCTATTTGGGACGTGATAATGAGAGCATCATCATGGGGATGATGCAATCGGACTATGTCTTTTTCGGAGAAGGTGATTTCCTCTTCTCTACGGACTTTTGGTGGTCACTACGTCATGTTCATCACGCTGATGGGGTCGTGATGGGCTGCACAAGCATATCTTTCCTGGGTACCTCGCAAATTCCCTACGAGATAGAGTCCTCCAAAGATTACTCCCATGCTGTAGATACCCTTGTGATCACGACGCTTCTTACCCAATTCCTCTCGATTTTTCTCCCTCACGGGAGCCGAGTCATCAACATACTCTTTGAAATGCCTCTGCTTGATAAGGTCTTTGATTGCCTGTTTGAGAGCTTGGCACTCATCGGTGTGATGCCCATTATCTCGATGATAGCGATAGTATTTTTTACTATTTCTGGATGAATGGGGACCTTTCATAGGCTCAGGCTCCCCAAGTAGGCTGGCCTCTTCTGAGTTGTTGAGAATGACATAGATAGATGCATTCAAATGGGTATATTGATTCCTGTCGCAATCACGACAAGGAATTGGAGCATAAGACTTCTTGGGCTCAAACCGTGGTTTCTTTCCTTTTCGTTGATCGTCATTAGCTCATCTACGATCAACTCTCCTATTTTCCCCCCGACCAGGTGCACCACCTGAAGTGTCAGGGTCGTGGTAGCAGAGTTCTCAATATGGAGGTATTTCTCCGCAAGGCTATAGAAGCGGGTGAGGGAAATATCGTCCTCTAATTACAGCTCTTTCCACAGATCTGTCTATGGACGAACTCCCGTGATGATAAGAGTCCGAACGGACTATTCAGGAGTGTGAGCTACTTTATGAAGCTCCTTGTGGAATTTATCGATGTAAGACTGGAGGGACTCGTCCCTCTCTTGCCTTATGTTGCTGAGGTAGCTCAAAGACGTTGAGAACTTCCTGTTCGCTTGGAAGTGTCTTAGGAATGTCGAGCTCATATGATTCTACTAGCTGATCGATCCCGCTAGGAGTGACCTGAACCATCGTTTGGCATGTGAAATTAGAGTTACTGCCAAGCAATGACATTTTGCCAAGTTAGAAACTTGGTGAAGTTCTATTAGGTCGTTGAATTCTTACAAATGATCCTACAGATCAGAATTCCCATTGAATGCTCGCATGTCGGGCATTCTGAATCTGGATTGGAGAGGGGCAGCTAGTACTGCTAGAGAAAAGGGAGACGCCTTTGCAACCTGCCCTCGCTCATTTTGCTGAGCCTTTAACTGATCCAAAGCTCACTACAGCTCCTCAATTTGAGGTAGCAGAGCTACCCATGGGTCACTTTCTGCAACGTGGGTTCGACCCTCACGGTTATGGTTGAGGAATGACTATAGGTCGGATTCCTCCTCACCTCTGTTGGCAGTTCCGGCCAATCTCGACACACGCTAGCTAGAGTCATGTGATGGTGCTACATGGTTTAGGGAACTTTCACGACCTCTGCGGTGGTACGAACCAACCCGCGGAGTGTGGGAACTTCTTGCACGATGACGACTAGACTCGTCATTTAGGCAATAATGGGAATCTCCTCGCCTTGCACTTTTGTGGGAGTGGTCGCATGACGTGGCACAGGATGGCTCAGTCTACGACATGTCACCGAGCCTTAACGCCACGGGTATTCTATCCGGGGCATAGTTGGTGTTCGCTGACCTCTCGGAGCCTCTAGGTCCGTCGTGTACCACTTGCTTTCCCTTTCTTTCACGCACTGTAGTATGCACGACATGGGCTTTTGCCCTTTTCCGTGATTTCACGCGACCTATAAGCGTTTTTGGCGATTGCATTGCCTCATTTGATTCTGGTGGCATGACTCGATCCAGCCTTTGGCTAACCGTTTGGAGAGTATTGTTAAACCTCTCCAGGTAGCTCATGACGGTTGGGTCAAGCCATGAGCTTGAAGGGATATCCCCTAAGGTATTTTGTGGGATTGAGGGCACCTTAGGAGAAGCGTCCTACGGTACTTGGGGGATCTCCTCATCACCATGATTGGTTCGCTCATATTCGAATTGGTGAGCCATTTACTGTTGTGGGACTAATTAGTTAGAGATTCTCCTGATGAAGAACAAGCACTAAATCAGGCCCTCCTTCTAGCGCCAAACTGTTGATGCTGGATTTTGACACCAACTAAATACACGTGTGAAATGCTGAGCTGACCCAGAAGACACACATGAATGGGAGAATGAGAATAATAAAGAGATGGAGAACGATGTTTAAAGTGGTTTGGATGCTTAAGCAAGCGATTCCTACGTCCACTGGTATTGTATTAATATATGAGATCAGGTCGCGTTCAGCGAACTGATTTACAAGTGATTACAAGAGAGAGAGAGAGAGAGCAAATGAGTGCTATTCTAGAGAGAACTTAGCTAATCCCACAAACGGGAGAGGAACTCTCTATTTATAGTGGGATGATTTGAGGTAATGATTACTAAGTCTGTGAGTGGGTCAGATTGCCGTGCAAATCTTTCCTTATGTCTCATTGTCCACCTACTCGATTGATTTACGCGATGCGTGTAGAGATTGGACACGTGGACCTTCTCCAGCCTTTTTTTAGTCTGGCGTACACCCATTGCACTGGCAGGAGCATGCCGCTCACGTCATCACGCGACATGGCTATGCTTGGATGGCTGCAGGATTTACCTAAGCTCTAACCACTTACGCTGAGTGGGCTCTACGTCAGCCCTACTTTTTTAGACATAACAGAATCAATTTCCTATTTTTATGTTAGTGGAGTCATGGAATCAATTTCCTATTTTTATGTAAGTGGAGTCATGGTGTAGTTAATTATGGAGTCATGGAATATTTAGTGGAATTACTTCCATTTCTTTAGGCTTAAGAAATTAAGCACTAGACACTTTAATTCCTATTTAAAGAGCAAGTTTGGGTCTTTGTTTGATGTCAAAAATGCAACTCAATTTAAGTACTGTGTCTAGAATTTCTTCTCTTCCATTTTTGATCTTGTTTTATTTTCCATTTTCTTACTCTGCAAAGCATCCTGTTTGAGCGTGAGTTGCAATATAGAAGGCCAATTTCCATCAGTTCCTTCGCAGCAGCTCATTTTTCTTCACTTGTCCACTCTCCAAAATGCCCAGTTTTGCTTGATTGTTTTCAGTTTCCACCACCAATTGATCAGCACGCACATCAGCACGACCCTTCTGGAGTACCATATGGTTGCTGCCGTCACCTCCAGCCACTACCAAATGGCCACAAACACCAATGACCCAAACAACATGTAAAGCAAAGGAGATAAATATTATCTTAATTAATTAATGTGCATCACTTTATTCCAAATCACTAAAGAGTAGTAGTTATGATGTCCAACTTCATGATGGCCATTATGGCCACTGAGTGTATCGCCACTTTGCTAAGTGTCCTTTATATTACTTTAAAGTGATATAGGTGTGAAAAAAAAAAAATCTATGAACCAAGTTAATTAATTAATTAAAGTTAACAAAAGACAATCACTTGCAAACACTTTAATTTATTATGCTAGTGATATACAACTAATCGTTTTTTTAATTTATTTTTTTATCGACCCCTTTGAGAGTAAACTTAATTACAACAAACCATATATATTGATGAGGCATAGTATTGAAAGTTTTGTGCACACTGCAGTACATATATAGTAGCGAAGATCAGTCTTCCGAAATTCATCAGGCAACCAACTGCATTCAAATATTTCTGATTGCAATCGACCTTTCACTTGAAGTATCCCTAATCAGTTTCTCAGAATCATTATTATCGTATATGTGAATAATGTATGCATATATTTAGAAGGGTGATATAACCAGTACAATTTATGATACTATAGGGATATCACATCACCCGTACACCAGTCAATACATTTTTAATTCGTATAAGCAAGATAACATAGTGTCGTGTGAAAAGCATATGAGAATAGCAGGGAGTTTTAATTTACAGAGCTACAAAGCCGACATTATGCTTTTATTGGTCTTTATTTTTTCTAAATGGTTGCTCATGGTACCTTCGTTTCAATCTTTTTCCAAGTAAAAAGATAATTTTAAATAAGAATTAATAAAAATATTAAGAAAACCCTCGCAATTAATTACTTCATCGTAGTAGTTAATTAATTTGCTAAAAGAATAAAAATTTTGGTCATATTACATGAATCGCTTGTAATTTTCAACTTATATAGACACTAATGAGTAATGAGGATTATAATTGAATGAATATATAAATCTGAAAAAGCTTAAGAAAAGGGATATAAAATATATAGCATGGCATTATAAAAATTGAACCTTAGCCTATTAAAAGTAAATCACGATAATGCTTGTAAAGACCAAACGAAGTCCAAGGCAATACACGACATTTTCATTGCTAAAGTTGTGACCTTGATCACTTTATTACCACTGAAGAGAAGATGGGTTTAATTTATATATCTTCATTAATTAATGTGATGATGATGTGGCTTGTGTATGCCACGGTGGAGTCAGCATCAGTCAAAGAAGTCACTTCAAATTAAACCAATACGGCAGCGTTTCAGCCATCAGATTTAAGTGCCTTATCTAGCACACGAATTTCATTCTGTTGCAATAGAATGCGCAGCCCCTTTACGCCTTCTCTGGTTCATTCTCAACCCTAACAACAGAAGATTCTAGTGCTCCTCTGCTCTAACAAACTGCAGATTTTTCTGGACAACTGGAGGATGATCAATGGAGTCCTGATCTGTATAAAATCAGATCTTTTGTCTTTGAAGAAAAAATAGAGTTTTCAAAGGGATATTTCGGGTGTGTTCTTTCTGGTTTTTTCCTGGTTGTTTTAATCTCTGTAATCTTGGTTTCCTTGAGTAATAAAATACCCTATAGTATGCCTTGAAGAGTGGATGTAGGCTACCTTAGCCGAACCACTATAAATCCCCTGTGTCAATTGTTTTTCTGTTATTTCATGGTTTTCTTAATCTCTTATTTTGATTGCTTGTTGATTGATAAGATCATGTTAGCTCATTGATTGATTTGATAAGCATAACTGAAAGCCCTAATTAGTTACTACAAATTGGTATCAGAGCCTAGTTCGAATCTGAGTTAGGGTTATTTGAAATTCATTTTTTAAACGTTGAAAATCTTATTCCAAAAACATGTCCACTAAATTTGCACTCGAAAAGTTTACAGGGGACAATGATTTTGGACTCTGGAAGATGAAAATGGAAGTTGTGCTGATTAAAGAAGGACTAGCATTAGCTCTGAAAGGGGAATCCTGGGCTGCCTGACACCATGAGTGAAGCGGAGAAGCAGGATGTGCTCAACAAAGCTAAGAGCTCCTTGATCCTAGGGAAGGGTGACAAAGTCCTGCGAGAAGTGAAGAGGGAGAAAACTGCTGTTGAGATCTGGAACAGGTTAGACTCCCTGTATCAATCTAAAGCTATCCCTAATAGATTGTATTTAAAACAAAGTCTGTTTGGTTTTAAAATGGATGAGCAGAAATCTTTAAAAGACAATAAGGATGAGTTTCTAAAACTTATACAGGATTTAGAAAGCATATCAGTAGAGGTTGATGATGAAGATCAAGCTGTAATTCTTCTAAATTCTCTACCTAAACCTTACTCCAATTTTGTAGAAACATTAAAATATGGTAGGCAAACACTTAAATTAGAAGAGGTTGTAGAAGCAATCACAGCTAAGGATAGAGAGAACAAAATGACATTAGGCAGTGATGGGGAAGGTCTCATGGTAAGGGGTAGATCAGAAAAGAGAAACTGGAAAAAGGGGGGACAAAATAGGAATAGATCTAAGTCCAAAACTGGGAAGTGGAAGTGTTTTTTCTGTCACAAAGAAGGGCATCTTAGAAGGGAGGCGTCCGAGAGGAAAAAATAAGAAAAAAACATGGAAAGGAGGAAGAAGAGGGCAGTGCAAGTGTTGTGTCTGAAAGTTATGAAAGTTCAGAAGTTTTAGTCATCTCTGAAAGTAAAAACAGTGAAGAATGGATCTTAGACACAGGATGTACCTACCACATGACACCAAATAGGGAGTGGTTTAGCTCTTTTCAAACTATAGATGGTGGAAAGGTTGTGATGGGAAATAATGCAGTATGTGGCATTAAGGGCATAAGGTGCTTGTTAAGCTAAGCCTTCACAATGGCCTAACCAAAACTCTCACGATGTAAGATACATCCCCACGACCTTAAGAGAAATCTAATATCACTAGGTACCCTAGACTCAATAGGACTAAGTTACAAAGCTTCAAGTGGAAGTCTTAGTGTAATGAAAGGGTCATTAATAGTGATGAAAGGTGAAAAGAAAAATGGTCTCTATGTGTTAAAGGGTAGGGGCCAGTTATGGCATAGGCTCTGTAGGGTCTCTAGTAACACGAGGATAAAACCTCACTATGGCATCAAAGGTTGGCACATGTTAGTGAAAGAGGGTTAGATGAGTTGAGTAAATAGAACCTGTTAGGAGGGGATCAAACTGGAAATTTAACCATACAGCGAACAACTTGTATTTTTGGCAAATGTGCGGGGAGGGTAAAATTTGGATCGCAGTAAGCATTACTCAAGCTCACCACTTGAGTATGTTCACTCGATGTATGGGGACCCAGCTAGACAACTTTACTCACTAGGGGGTGTAGGTATTTCATTAGTTTTGTGGATGATTATTCTAGGCATGTCTGGATATATTTTCTGAAGACTAAGGATGAGGCATTTCTTAGGTTTAAGGAATGGAAAATAATGGTTGAAACTCAATTTGGGAAGAAAAGGCTTAGGATGGATAATGGTCTTGAGTTTGTGAATGATGAATTCAATAGTTTTTGTAAAAACCATGGAATTGTTAGGCACAAAACTGTTAGAAATACCCTACAACAGAATGGCCTCTGTGAAAGAATGAATAGGACCATCCTAGACAAAGTTATGAGCATCCTGTCAAACTCTAAACTACTGTAAAGTGCAGGCGAAGCACATCTTGTGGTATATTTAATTAATAGAACCCCTTCATCTGCCATAGGTTTCAAGGCACCCTTAGAAAAATGGAGTGGACACCCTATAAAGCTGGACAACTTAAGAGTTTTCGGGTGTCTATCTTATGTTCATGTAAAGGATGATAAGCTGAAACCTAGAGCTGTAAAGTGTCTATTTCTTGGATATCCAGAGGGAATAAAAGGCTATAAGTTCTGGAATCTAGAAACCAAGAAGTGTATAATCAGTAGGGATGTGGTTTTTAGGGAAGAAGTCCTTCCTGGACTAAAATGTGAACCTGAAAAATCAGTTGATAGTGGCTCTGGATCAAAATCAGTTGATAGTGACTCAGGATCAGACCTTTTAGAACTGGAAATTCAGGATGTAATTACTAATCATCAAGGTGGAGCTGATGAAACAGAGGAGAATCCTGAAAATCCTAATACAGATGAGTTGGATGAGCAAGGAGAACAGGAACCAGACTTGATGAACTATCAGCTAGCTAGGGATAGAACCGGGAGAGTCATTAAACCTCCCAGCAGACTAGGATATGCGATCACGGTAGCTTATGCACTTCGGGTGAGAAGAAGAGGCTGAATGATGAGCCTACAACATTTCGGGAGCTATCTTAGGACGATAAAGCCCGAGTGGAAAAGGGCAATTGAGGATGAATTCAGTTCCTTAATGAAAAACAATACACGGACCTAGTTGATAAACCGAGAAAGCTGAGGGGTGGTTAAGTGCAAGTGGATTTTCAAAAGGAAACCGAGTCTAACCCCAAAAGACCCACCTAGGTATAAGGCTAGACTAGTTGCAAAGGGATTTACTCAAGTGGAAGGCATAGACTATAATGAAATATTCTCCCGGGTTGTAAAGCATGCTTCAATCGAGTCGATTTCTCTGGTTGTACGATTCAATCAGGCTAGACAGCCCCTGGATGTAAAACGACCTTTTTACATGGTGACTTGGAAGAGAATATTCGATGGAGTAGCCGGAGGGATATTCGGGACCAACGAGGTAAAGTTTGTCTTCTTAGAAAATCACTTTATGGCCTAAAAGCATACCACGACGGTGGTATAAGAAATTTGACTCTTTTATGATTGAAATTGGCTTTAATAGATGTCAATTTGATAGTGTTTTTACTTTAAAAGAAATTCGATTTGTCTTATACTTACTTATTGCTTTATGTGGATGACATGTTGGTTGCTTGCCATGACAAAACTGAGATTATTCGATTGAAGAAAATTCTCAATACCAAGTTTGAAATGAAGGAGCTGGGTCAGGCTCAAAAGATTCTTGGTATTACCATCATAAGAGACAGAATGCGGGGAAGATTGAAGGCTGGTTCAAGAAGAATATGCGAGAAAATTCTACGAAATTTAATATGCGAGAATGCTAAGGCTGTCCAAACTCCCCTAGGGCAGCACATAAAGCTTTCTCATGATCAGTGCCCAAAAACAGAAGAAGAGACAAAGGAAATGTCCACCATTCCATATGCAAATGCCCTGGGCAGTCTAATGTACCTAATGGTTTGCACCGGGAGGCGGATTTGGCATATTACGTGAGTTTAGTAAGTAGATTCATGAGTAATCGGGAAGACTCCATTGGTCTGCACTCAAATGGATTTTGAGATACTTACAAGGATCAAAATCTCTGGGCATAGTTTTTAGTAAGAACAAGGAAGAAAAATACTGCATTAGAGGTTATGTTGATCTTGATTATGCGGGGGACTTTGATAAGAGAAAGTCCACGAGTTTGTTTTTACAACCCGTGGGGAAATGTGATTAGGCTGGAAGTCAAGGCTTCACATATGGTTACTCTCTCATCAACGAATCTGAATATGTAGCCTTGACAGAAGCATCAAAGGAAGCAGTATGGCTTAAGGGTTTTGTGAATGAATTGGGAGAGAACAGAAAATTGTGGAGATCAAAAGTGACAGTCAAAGTGCAATATATCTATCCAAGAACCAAGTCTTCCATGAGAGGACAAAACACATAGATGTAAGAATGCATTTCATCAGAGAATTGATTGAAAAAGGAGAAGTCAAGGTTGAGAAGATAAGAGGAACTCACAACCCACGAGACATGCTCACCAAACCGATCCTACTTGAGATAAACATAGGCTCTGTATGAGCCTATTACATGTTCAAGCATAATTCAATTTTGCCAAGGCCACTTAGGGTGTCAATTCACAAGCCAAGGTGGAGAATTGTGATGATAATGTGGCTTGTGAATGCCACGGTGGAGTCAGCATCAGTCAAAGAAGTCAGCTTCAAATTAAACCAATACGGCGACATTTCGATCATGATTTAAGTGCCTTATCGCTGCAATTTCATTTTGTTGCAACAGAATGCGCAGCCCCTTTACGCCTTCTCTGGTTCATTCTCAGCCCTAACAACCGAGAAGGTTCTAGTGCTTCTGCTCTAACAAGCGCAGATTTTTCTGGGACAGCTGGAGGATGATCAATGGAGTCCTGATCTGTATAAAATCAGATCTTTTGTGCTGAAGAAAAACAGAGTTTTCAAAGGGATATTTTGGGTGTGTTCTTTCTGGTTTTTTCCTGGTTGTTTTAATCTCTGTAATCTTGGTTTCCTTGAGTAATAAAATACCCTATAGTGTGCTTTGAAGAGTGGATGTAGGCTACCTTAGCCGAACCACTATAAATCCCCTGTGTCAATTGTTTTTCTGTTATTTCATGGTTTTCTTAATCTCTTATTTTGATTGCTTGTTGATTGATAAGATCATGTTAGCTCATTGATTGATTTGATAAGCATAACTGAAAGCCCTAATTAGTCACTACAATTAATGTTCATTACTTGATTCCAAATCACTAAAGAGTAGTAGTTATGATGTGTCGACAATTCATAATGTTCATTCTAACCATTGATTCTATTACCAGTAAAGAGGGGTTTTATTTAATTACAGTAAGTGATAAAGGTGCGGAAAATAAAGATTATCCGAACGTTAGTGGTCTTGCACTGAGCATTTAATCCTTTTTAAATATATTTTCTATCGATCCCTTTGAGACTGAACTAGCGATGGACAATCATATATATGAGACATAGTATGAAAGTTTTGTGCAAATGCAAAGTACTGCATTGTAGTCAAGGTCAGTCTTCCGAAATTCATCTGCCAACCAGCGCCCTTCAGATATTTTTGCCTGCAAAAGCAGCCATTCACTTGAGGTATCTCTGATCAGTTTTTGAGAATCATTATCATTGTATGTTGAATAACGTCTGCATATATTCATATGAGTGCTACTATATGTATGAAGTAAATTTAATCTATATTTATTGAGTTGAGTTTTCATATGCATTCATTGTTCACTTTTAAGTCAAATCAGCTATTATTCTATTCGTAATCGATATCCAGCTAATTTGTATCAACTGTCTTCATGGATAATAAAAACATTGAGTCCAATTTTAATGAGAGATTTATATTTTATTCTCATGATTGCTTTTTATAAGGTAAATATATCAGCTCTTAAAATTACATCATTTTTATATCTAATATTAGTCCAATTTTAATGAGATGATATAATAATAGACAAAGCTTGTTTTGAAAGGTAGATGTAAATAATATGGAACAAATAACAATTATATGTATTTAATGATATTTCTTTATTTCTCTCTGGTATCCCTCCTAAAACAACTTTCAGCAAAATCCCATTTTATTATTTTCTTTTTCTTTTCATTTTCTATTTTTTTTATCTTTCATTTTATGAAGTTATGCTATTTTAAAAATTAATCTATTTTGTTCTTTTTCCTTTTTTTAATAAAAAATTCTTAATTTTTTTTTTAAATTTCATTCAACATAGCAACTTCCTAATCTAATTCAGCAACCTGCAGAACATAGAAACCAGAAACATATGAACAGAGAACGATTCTTTCAAACCTAGAAACAAAGTTACAAAACCCACAAACTTGCAGAACAACTTTGAATCAATTCTTACACAAAATTACTTTACAATAAAAGACAAAACACCTTAAAAAATTGATCAAAGAACATCAACAATTAAATCTAGAGTCGCGATTACACTTTAACACTTATATGCAAACAGAATTAAAAAAAAAACTCTCAGCAACACACAAGGGCAAAGCGAGAGAAGAAAATAGAGAGGGAAGATATAGAAGAAAAGACAGAAATTGTAGAGAAGAAAGAATAAAGAAAGAGAGAGAAAACCACCGCCAGTCGCTGCCGACGTCTTTCTCTCTCTTTAAGAAGAAAAGTGATGAACAAAGATTAGAAGCACAGAGAGGAAGAGATGGGAAGAGAAGAAAAGAAAGGAAAAAGAAAAGAGAGAAAAAAATACAAAAATATTCCGGATTACTCAGTTACTTAAATACCCCTAACCTTTTTTTATATTTTATATTTTTTTTATTTTTTAAAACCATATAAGAAGCCTTTCTGCTTGAGATTACAAAAATACCCTCCTCAACTGAGTCAACTCAGACACAACTCGTACAGACGGTGTCATGACCGCAGGGGGTTATCCACGACTCTTAAAAAATCGTTGGGGTATATAGATTAGCATATCTCTCAATGGTATATGAGTAAGAATAATACTATATGTGCAATATTCTTATACAATATTACGTGATAAAAGATGATTAGATAAAAGTTTAATTTTAATTTAAAATCAATTAATTATATTTTGTTATATAATATTATATGAGAAATATTATATAAAAATATTGTATATGTATATGGTTAAATCCAAAGAAAAACATAGTTTTACATTAATTTATTGATTAAAATAAATAAAAATAAAAAACTCTTGCTTTATAGTAAAAAAAAATAAATGAAAAACCTATTTTATCAAACTCAAATTCCCAACTTCATTTTTTTTTTTTTTTTTCTCCACTGTCAGACCCCATCAGGCCCTCCAAGTTCCAATCCACTTTCACCAACCTCCATATTCTTTGCAGCAGCCACACCCCATCCTAATCCCCCTTTCACGTTTTCTCCGGTATTGTAATGGTTGATTTTGATATTCATGTTGCGGTGATTTGCTGTGTTGATTTGGGTAAAAAGAGATTGTTTAAAAGCTTTATGGTCTGATCTTTTGTGTTGATTTTGGTAAGTGTGGTGATTGGGGGTTATTTGGGTAAGAAGATTGATGGTGTGATTTTGTTTTTGTTTTTCTATGTTGGTTTGAATAAAAGTGATGATTTTGTATGTTAATTTGGATGAGGATGGAGATATTGTGTGTTGATTTTGGTTAAAAGATTGACATTGGACATGTAGATTGCTAGTGGTGGAAGACTTCAACATTGTATACATACAAAACAATGATATGTATTTAATGATATTTCTTTATTTCTCTATCATTATACCTGCTAAAATTACTATCAACAAAATCTCATATCAAACCTTAAGGAGTTCACCTAGCGGTAAAACAAGTTTATTTTTTTTATTGACTTCCTTGGTTCAAACCACCTTAAGGCCACTTATTATAATTTATGGTTTATCTTAGAACATTAAATTTGTAAGATATTTAATAGACTTTGAAAGTTAGTTAAAGTATGCACAAACTTATCCGAACACTCCAATATCCAAAAAAAAAAAAATCTTATGTCTCAAATTTAAAGTCTAGTGATTTTAAAAAAAAAAAAAAAAGAAAAAAAAGAAAAAAAAGGAGGACGTCTTAGTGTGAATAAAATAAGATAGTTTGTTATAAGGATTCATTCTAGATTACGTAATTTACTTGTGCTTCATGCACTATAAGATGTGAAAATGCGTGGGAAAAATTTAGAATTCAATATGTATTTATAGCCAAGGGCGGACGCAGCCCCTTAGGGGGTAGGCCTCCAGTTAAAAAAAAAAAAAAAAAAATAGTAATATATAGGCTATAAAAATTGCTATTAATATATATAGTCAGACCCACTCTCAAATTTTTAAAGAACGAGAATTATTATACATATATTTAGGCTTACAAAAAACTTGTTATTAATATATATATATTTCAAGCTCACATCATATTACAAGTTTAAAACTCTCTCCACTCTTCTATTCTTCTTCTTTGTGTTCCACCTACTTTTTACGATTTTATTCTCAAAATTCTTTACTCTCTCATTCTCTTTCTCATGTTATTCGATCTTAAAACTTTTGACAACTAAAATTATTGAAGCTTTCACTACTCAAAGGTGTCACAATTAGTTCTGTTTTCTGTTTTCTGTTTTATCAGTTTTAGGTATATATATTATTCATTTCAATTTAGTTTATTTTAGGGTTGAATCATGTTTGTTTTTTGAAGATTTTTTATTCTAATTTGAGGGAAAAAGACATGGATCTTGTAAGTTTATTTTGTGTTTTGTGTCTAAGAATGAACCTGCTTTTCCAAATTAAAACATCAATTATATTTTAAAGGATGTTATTCTTTACCTTCACGCACCACTTTTCTACATTTCAAACGTTACGGTTCAGCTACTCAAAATAATTAAAGAAATTTGAGTTACTATCTATGTTTATATCAAGAAAATTCCCCTTTATTTTATTAATTAATATTAAAAGTCAACACAACATTAACTTGATTTAAGTTTTGGTTAACTTTAGCTTATGCTAGGTCTGATCAAAGTCATGAAAATTTATATGATAATCTTTGGAAGCCAAAAATAAAAATAATTAAAAGACGGTTTTGCTCAAGGTTTACTCAATATATTTACTCAAAATTTTGCTTCTTATGGATTTATTTAAATAGGAAAATATTGTGTTATTGCATTTTTTTTCATATTATTGATATTGTATTATTTTATTTGTTTAAGGTTTAGTGATTTTTTTAAGTTTTCACTAGTTGTTTGACAAATAATGGTGGAGTCGCGGAGGTCCTCCCTCGACAAAAATCCTAGATCCGCCATTGTTTATAGCATGTCTTATAATAAAAATAAATTCCATTACTCAGGAGACATGGAGCCAACAAATGGAAATTCAAATCCCGAATCAATGGAAGGTGAAATAGCTATTGATGTGCAAGATACGAACCAAAGTGAAGCTAGGCCATCACCTGTGGAACTAAATACGAACCATATTGCGCCTACTGGTTAGCTCTCTCATAACAGTAAAGAAACACACACACACATATATAGATAATTATTCTCTTATCCGGACATCAGATAATTTTTATCATCATGATTTTAAATTTGAGACGTTGGGTTTTATTGATGGTTGAGATTTATCTAGATTAAGTAAACACTTAATATTATAGTTGTACAAAACCCCCACTGTTAATAACTGTTAATAAAAATCTATTAGTTGTTGAAATATCCTTATTACCTTTTGAGTAGTGATAGGTCTACACCCAATCTCATTAATCTTCTCTCACAACCCCTTATGTGACAGCTTGCAATTAGGCAGGCGGGATCCATAACAAATAAGTAGGACCCATTTACCAATCTCACAACCTTGTCTCACATATTCTGTTTGTGTTTATACCAAGGTCCATTACAGATTCAGAATTGAAAGTTTAACATAATCATGATTAGAATCATTTATGTTTGATCAACAGATTGAATTACAAGTCCACTCCCACTCCCAAATATTAACATATTAAACCAAAAAAAAAAGGGACAAACATATGGGGGTTCTCTGTATATATTTATGTTTCAAGTGTCTCTATTGAAAGGAAAAGTTGCATTGATGAAGTAATTCAATTTTAATTAGGTACGCGATTCTCAAAAACTCTGCCTTTCTTCATTTTAAAGGCTAAGGGTTATAAAAAAAAATTTATGATAACGTAAAATAAAAAAGGGTTACCGAAAATATTTCACAAAAATTTCGAGGATAGAAAACAGAAAAACGGAAATTTAGTATCAAGTTAGCTAATGCGTAGCTTGATATTTGTACTTCTGTAAATACATGATATTATGGTGTACTTACAGAAGTAGGTGGGATCAAATAAAGCAAAAAATTATGGTGTATCTTTTTGTGACCTTTGAGATTTATTTGCAGTTGTTATTTATTAAGTTGAACGTAATTTCCTAATTTATATAAGTTTAGATAAAGGGACTGTACCCTTGATGAAAAGAAAGAAAAATCAGGAAGAAAAAAGTTGAAAATTTATAGGAGTACTTAGAATATGTAAGTATGTATTGAAATTTATGCATTGTTTAGAACTTAGAATATGAAAATGATGGTAAAAATAATTAATTAGAATGCACGGGAGAGACACTTCAACTAACCAATGAATCAACAGAAGTTCCAATAGATATTAATCGGCAGCAGCAGAATCTGGAAGGAAGTGAAGCTAGGTCATCATCGGAAGAAAATATTCAGTTGTCACGTTTCCTTCATTTGTTGACTGGTTAGCTTTCTCTCCAAACAAGAAACAATGACACATATTTTAATTTTATATGTAATAATTATCCAATTTATTTTTTGATTTTGAAGATCGGAGCCGAGACAAGGACAAATTACGTTTGGATCTTCTTAACGCTGCACTGGAGGGAAATATTGATGCAGTTAAAAGTCGGTTCAATAATCCTCTGTTCAGTTATTCTTCATCAAGCTCATTAAGTGCGTCCTCATCGCCCAGCCCATTCATTGTTGCAATAACAGAGAAACATGAAATTATTTTCCGTGTAGCAGCAGGAGCAAATCAAACTGACTTTGTAGAGAAGATGATTGATGAGATATCATCAGATGACCTCAAGTTGCAAAACGTAAAAGGAAACACTGCCTTCTGTTTTGCTGTTATGGCTGGCAATAAATCAATTGCTAAGAAAATGTTGGAAAAGAACCGAGACCTGTTGACAATCCGAGGTGGCTGTAATTTGACTCCACTAAATCTAGCTGCTATGTTTGGAGAAAGGGAAATGGCGTTATAATTATACCGGCAGTATGATAGAGCAACACTGACACTAGACGACAAAAAGCAATTATTGTTCGATAGCATCGATACTACTTTGTACGGTAAGTATTCACGTATTTCTTTTCTTGCTTGATTTTAAATTTTTAATCTTAAATTTTTTATTCTACATCTATTATATAGCATGCATAACATGATAAATTCATCCTAGACCAATATCTGTTTGGATAAAATAACCAAATGCACAAAGTACATATAATGATGGAATTAATTTGGTTAACTTCTGAATTTCTCGGAAAATGAATCGAAGAAAATTTTTATTTTATTTTTTTATATCTAGTTCTGAATTTATTTATTATTTTGAAGATATTGTATCGTTTAGAAAATGTAATTCATAATAGCCGTTCCATATATTTGTAATATATACTGCCCTTGCTTTCTAAATTGTGGGCTACATGTGCTAAAAATATTTGGATGAATTTCTTAGATCTTGCAAGGGAATTGCTAGAAGATGAAGGTGATGATGAAAATGAATTGGCTATTACTGACTACGAGTATAGCAACGATCTTTTGACACCCTTGCATCGGTTGGCTTTAACGCCCTTTCATCTGTTGGACCAAAATGACAGAAATAAAGAAACAGCCTTATCAAATAGAGCTCTAGAGACTGTCAACTGTCTCTGGGAGAAAATATTAGAGATAACATGCCAAAAGAGCAAAAGTGACAAAACAACTTTATTAAATCAAGCTCTAGCGTTAGTCGAATGCCTTTGGGAAAAAATATCCAAGGCAAAGCGCGACCAAGTTTGGGATTACTTAAATAAGCATCGTGATTTATTGTTCAAAGTAGCTTTATTGGGGAACTTCAAATTCCCCGGTAAACTCATCGAACTTTGTCCTGATTTAGTTCATCTTAAAGATGGTGAAGAACGAACCATATTTCATATTGTCATTATGCATCGTCATGATGATTTGTTTAAGTTAATAAATTAGATAGGTTTTAACAAACAGTTGGTAGCATCCTATCCAGACATCAAGGAAAATACTTTATTACATTTGGCTGCAACATATCCAGATCCAAGACCACTGAGCACAGTGCCAAGTGCAGCTCTAGAAATGCAACGAGAGATATGCATTTTTAAGGTAAATATTTTTAGAGTTTCTTTAGTGTCTTATTATTTAAATATCATTATTTTATACCTTTGCTTTGAGAAAATACAAATTATTGATGACTCTTGATCACAATTTCAATTAAAATATATATCTTATGATTATAATTTGACTTTTTAAATAAAATTAATACTAAAGATAGAGTCGAATTCCAACCGTAATGAATTTATAATTAAAAAATTAAGCTACCAATTTCTTTGTATAAAATTAATGATTCATATAAATGATGTAGGATGTTGAAAAGCTTGTAATGGCTTCGTTTAGAGGATTGAAGAATTCAGAAGGCAAAACACCTCGAGAGCTCTTCTCTAGTACACATACAGGCTTACAAAAAGATGGAGAAAAGTGGATGAGGAACACAGCTAGTCAATGCATGCTTGTTGCAACAATCATTGCTACGGTAGTTTTTCAAGCGGCTTTCACTGTACCAGGAGGTATCCATGATGGAGGAGGTAACAAGAATTTGGAAGGAACACCTACCCACCGAGGTAATATTGTGTTCCGTATTTTTGTTATGGCAGATACAATTGCGTTATCCTCCTCTTCGATTTCAATCCTAATGTTTTTGTCTATTCTTACATCCCGTTATGCTCAAAATGATTTTTTCAAATCATTACCAATTAAGTTGTTTATAGGAGTATTAATGCTATTCATATCTATAGCAACCATGATGTTAGCTTTCATTTCAAGCGTTTACCTGTCTTATAATCACTATAAGTCAAAGTTAATCCCTATTTTAGGTACTATATTTGTATTTCTATCGTTATTAGTATTTGGTTTGTCACAATATGGTCTTTCGAGAGATATATTATCCTCATCATTCCATTTTCGGTTTTTTCCAAGTCAATATAATATTAGGAAACAGAAACATTTGATGTAATTTCCAATTGTCAACCTGTAATCTCATTTGATGTAATAATGAAATATTAATTTGTTGTACATGTCATTTCCAAAAATGGAGTCTTTCCGTTGGTGATAAAAATATTATTATTTTTTTTTTATTGCGGATTGCAGTATCTGTTATATTAATTTTATATTTATTGTTTTTATTTTTCTTTTGGTAAAATTTGTAACAAATGTCACTTTCTTTTCGTATTGATCAGGAGTTTAGAGAAGGCATACGCTCAAGTAATTAAAATATATCTGAAAGTTGTATCACTCTACCAAGTTGATTAAACTTGTTCATTTTGTGCTTATGGGTTTGCTCATTCATCATCAACATAAACTAAACATTCATGACATAATGTAAAGCATACAAAACAATTTTATATGGTTTGGCAACCTACCTACATCCATGGGACCAAGTTCAGACGAAGCTAATCCACTATGATAAAAAACTTCACCCTTTTGTTGAATTTCGAACTACCACAGCTAGCTTCACTCCAAGATATCCCCTAGACAACCTTGAGCTCCTCTCAAGGTTCAACGATGAATATGAACTATAGTTTCAACAGCTTGAAACTCCTTCAAGCACTCGACAATGGAACGACGTTCCAACCATGAATAAACAAAGTTTAACAAAGGTATTTGTAAGCCTACCAAAGCATATAAAACCTTATTAAAAAGAAAGGAAACCTCAAAGAATATTTGGAGAACTTTCAAAGGTATATTCAGGCTTGAAAGAAAATGCATTGCTGAAGACGAATATAAAGAAACATGCACAACAATACAAGGGGACAGCCAGCCAACATGCAATTTTTATGTTTAGCCATTTTAGGAAAGTTTTCACCAAACTTTCTTGAGACCACTGAAAAGCTAAACAAATTTTCTAGTTCACCAAATGAGCTATTTACATGTGTACATGGACCATTTACACATATCTCATATATGGATAAAATCCTAACATCTAATAAAGATACAACATGTGTAAAGGGAATCTGGTTGGGCGAGAGTCTTCACATTGACACTGAGTGTTATGACATTAGAAGACTATAAAACGATGTGCATAAACAGATCATTGATGTTACAACATCAGAAATCATTGTCACCACAAAATTCATAATTTGACAAAATTACTTACAATATCCATTATCATACTTATAAAGGGAGCTACTATAAAATAAAAAATAAAAAATGATAACAGTACAATTCTATATCAAATAAGAATTCATAATTCTTACTTTACAATTTATAATTACTACATGACAAGACAATTATGATTTACACGTATAGATATACTTTTATCTCTCTTAGAAAATAATGTCATCTCTCATAGAGCATCACTTGAAAGTATGGTGAGATCAAATAATAATGTGAACGAACATATAAATAACAACCACAAAAATTAATATTATAACAACCATGTCACGATCTTACTAAGGTTACAAATATGTTGTACAAGCCATAACACTAATCAAACAAACATGAGTTTAGCCGAAAAAGCTGAAGAAACTTCTTACAGAAACTTAAGCACTTAGATCTAGATTTACGAAAACATGAATTACAACAAAATTCTACATTTACTCTAATTATGTATGGAAAAACAGGCAAACTGACTTTAACTCCTCATTACAAGCAAGAGAATTTCCACAAGAAAATGTATGTTTTATATCGGAAGAATTTGTCACTTCTGCTGCAGCAAAATATTGTTATATATATATACACCATAGAATATCCTTTTACCATAAAATCAATCTTTTCATGTTAATTTATTCTTCCAATGCAAAAAGTATTGTAAAAGGTCTTGATGGAGCGACCAAATAGGATAGTGTAACGCCCCACTTGAGGTACGTAGTTAATGCTTCTTCTTTTGCTCTTTTTGAGTTGATTTATTGTTGTTTAGTTGGCCTTTAAGTGTTATGTTGAACACTTACCTTGATATTGGTTGAAATTAGAAGAAGTATAGTGTTTCAGTCTTCGGCGAGACGAAGAATAATCTTCGCCGAGGCAAAGAGGTGTTGTAGCCACAGGGGAAGCTGCTGGACAGTTTCGCCGCGACGACAAAGGATTCCTCGCCGCGGAGACGTGCCAACCAAAATGTTTGTTAAGTTTTAGATATTTTCTTCCCTAAGGGCAATTTGACCAATCTACCCCTAATTAGTAGGAAAAGTGGGGAGTAAAATGTAAGGAATTTTCATGGAGAATATGTTGTTATGGGGGGTGTGTTTGTAATGAATCAAAGGATATAGATAGAATTCCCAAAGAAGATTAAGGGCAAAATGGGAATGCTTGTGTATAAATTTCATTAAAAGGAATTAAGTCATTGCAAAACCTTTCATTCTTCTTCTCCATCGCCACTCTCCTCTCTTGCTTCCTCTCAATTTCTCTTTCTTTTGTTCAAGGAGTTTTAAAGGGCATTTGGAGTGATTTGGGGTAGAAAAACAACCTAAGGCATCCTAAGGTAAGGATTCTTGCTTGGGTTGTGAAGCTTTGTGAGTTTTTGAATATATTTGATTATTGAGGGTTGTTGTTCATTTGTTTAAGAGTAGAGAAAAAGTCAAGCAAATCAAGTGTAAGGAAGAGCTAGTGAAATCTCTCCATAACAAGGTAAGTAAATCCCAACCCAAGTTGAGATTTGAGAATTTTCTTGATTAGGGTTTTTGATAACAATTATGTATGTATATTGTATACATGTTATATGCCATGTTATTGAATCTTAAATGGAGATTTCTAGTGCTTTGTGATTGTTTATACATTTCAAATATAAGAAGTGAGATGTGGATTGGAAAGGTAGTTTGAGAGGGAATTGAAGGATATTGAGAAATCCTTTTTGGAAGTGTCTTTCTTTGGCAGGATTTATGGCTATGTGAGGGGGATTTTCCCCATTTTGGATGGTTAGAGAAAGACTTAGAATTATTGTTATAGTAGAGTTTTATTATGCACTTGAGTTGTTTGATGAAATGCCTAATAGAGGTTTGAGTATGAGTAATGAACCTTAATTCTTGCAACATTGCATGTTCGCATCTCATAAGTGCATTAGTGGAGATGAACCATCCGTAGGCATTAATTGTGCATTGAGAAGTGACCAAAGAAAGAGTAGGAAACTTTGTGTATGCACTTGCTCTTTGAGTAGAGAACCTTGTGGATGCAACTACTCTAAGGGTAGAGAGAATGAGAAGTGCTAGAGTAGAGTGAATGAGAAGAGTAGTAGAAATGGGTCGATGCTTTGTGATCATCACCCGACAGTTATGAGAATCGGGTTGATGCTTTGTGATCATCACTCGACTAGCCATTAGAAATGGGTTGATGCTCTGTGATCATCACCCGATAGGTAGTAGAAACGGGTGGATGCTTTGTGATCGTCACCCGGTCAGTTATTAGAAAGGGGTTGATGCTTTGTGATCATCACCCGACATTTATTAGAAGTGGGATGATGCTTTGTGATCATCACCCGACAGTGATTCGGAACGGGTTAGTGCTTTGTGATCGTCACCCGAAAGTTATAAGGGACGGGTAGGTGCTTTGTGGTCTCCACCCGATAGTTATGAAAACCGGGTAGGTGCTTTGTGATCCCCACTCGGTAGTCACTAAGAACGGGTTGGTGCTATGTGAACTCCACCTGAGAGTCATGAAGAGTGAGATGGTGCTGTGTGAACGCCATCCAGTTGTGCCTCAATAAGATAAGGCCATGACGTTTAGTAGGAAACAACAGAAAATGTGAGGAAAGAATTACGAGAAATACATACGGGGATAAGCAGATAGAGAGTTTTACTTATTGAGCATTATTTTGTGCTCACCCCGTTATTTTCCTTTGTGGATGCAGGATCTAGGTGATGATGCAGTCGGAGGGGCGTCGGCAAGCGAGGAGCAATAGCTACATTGTTTCCCCTGTTTTTGTCTTTTAAAATGGCTTTCTGTAAATGATGCTCTTTGTATATAAAAGACTTATTACTTATAATAAAAAGAAAAGTTTTGGGCCCATTTTCTATTGTTATTATGCATGCATTATACTAGTTTACAGCAGTTGTTACAGATAGGCACTACATAAGGACTTGCTAATGGTTTGAATCCACCAAAGGGCTTCTTGAATCAATAAGAAAATAATAATGTTAGCTGTACAAACAAATAAATATTTATATATAAACTGATATGACAAAAAATGAATGGAAGAATGAATATGATAAATTTGACATTTTATATTCACTCTTCTATTTAATTTTTGTCACATTAGTTTGTACAAAAATCTTTATAAGGTTTATTTGTACATCTAGCATTACTGATAAGAAAATGCCAAATCCATTACAAAACAATTCACACGTACAGTTAAGAATCTTATTAATAAGTCTTTTTTTTTTTTTTCAATTGTTAAAACAGATCTATATACTAAACTAATTACAATACTATTTGAACATGAAATTATGATAAGAATAACATAATCCCCTTCCTAACTAAAATCCTAAATAACTAACCTTATAAATGTAAGATCCTAATTGAAATTTGAAAATAAAAAAATAAAAAAGGAAATAACAAAAATCCTAATCTATAAATTTTTTTTTTTTGAGTAAACGACATGTTCCCACCCAAGGTTCAGTGAAATGGCAAGTTCTCACCTCTGGTTCCATAAATTCCAGATTCCCACCCTTAAGGTAACACCGTTTTCTTTCTTTTAACAATTGAAAGGCTAAAATGGTCATTTACTATAATTTGAAATTAAAACGTCAAAGTAACCCCCACATCTCAAATTTCTTTCCACCTCCTCCTCATCTCACTGCCTCCAATGTCATTGTCATTTTCTGGCCAATCTAATCTGGCTTTGGCACCATTGAACCACTCCCACCACCATCATCTTCCCTATAACCTCCTCTTCAAAACCCCACCCACTACCTCTCACCAACACTCACCAATCGCCGACCACTGCCCTTCGTTGATTCACGTGCTTCAAGCAAAATTTTGGTTGCTCCCAGCATAAAAAATCAACCCCATTACCACCAATAGCTTCACCGACATCCTACCTCAAAAATCCCCTAACAACCCTAATCCTAGTTTCTTGCCGATTGTCATCCATCACTTCCCTTAGGGTTTTACAATTTTGGTGAAAATTCGATTTTAATTGGGGTCGATTCATGGTTTTACAAGGAGTTTGTGGGTTTGTGATTGATTGGAGATTGATTGTGCTTGTTTATGAAGTGTTTTATGTTTTTTTATTTTGGGTTGGATTGATTTCGTTGGGGGTGGTGTGTGTTTGGACTGGGGTGGTTTGGTCAGCTGTGGCGTCCAATGATCAGGAAGCAACAATGGTTAGTGCTAGTATAGGTTTTGTTCAAGAGGAAGTGGAGAGCAAATGGTGGTGAGTGGTGGGATTTGGAGCTAGAAAACTGCCATAATCGGGCCTGATATATTATGATTACGTGAACCGAAAAGTTATGGTGGTTGAAAAACGGCGGTAGCACGTGGTCGGAGATGAGAGGGGTTTTGGAAAGGGAGATAAGAGGATCTTAATAGTGGAGTTGGATTGGTCAATCGACGCTAGAATCAGGCTAGATTGGGCCTGAACGGTAGTTGACTGGGTTTGGTGGGTGATGGTGGTGGCTGGTTGGTGATGGTGATGGTGGTTGGGTGGTGGTGAAATCAAAAGTCAAGGGCGGTATGGTAATAGCACAAGTTAGAAGTCAAAATTCACTAACAATATTAATTTAAAGGTGGGAATCTGGAATAAATGAAACCAAAGGTGGAAACTTTGCCATTTCGCTAATCTTTGGGTGAGAACATGTTGTTTGCTCTTTTCTCCTATATCACTACTTTGTACTGAAGAAGAAGAAGACGAAGAAGAGTAAGAGCCCATCCCCATCTCTTCCTTTGTCATCATCTTCAAGCTTTTCTCTACAATAAAAATTAGTACTTTGTACTGATGAAGAAGAAGAGTAAGAAGAGTAAGAGCCCATCCCCATCTATGCTTTTACCATCTTCTTCAAGCTTTTATCATCATCATCTCTCATTCTACGCTTGTTCTAAAATCTTTAATTAATTCAAGGTCTTTTTAAGCTAAAATCATCATCACACAATTGCAAATTGGTAGAGAGATCAGATAATTAGGATTTAGGGTTTTTTATGTTCTAAATTGAAATTCGATTTTTACATATTTAGGAATGGGGTTGTTTGTTATTTTTATAAAGTGGTAAATCACATAGACACCCCTAGTAGTTGCAAAAATAGCATATATCCCCTTGTGTTCATTGAAGTTCACGAGTTTGTCGAGCTGAGTATTGGCACAATCCCATTAACAATGTAGCCGAGCCGCTTGAGCTGGAACGTTTCCCTAGCCGAGGCCGAGTTGCTCGTGAGCAGCTCAGCACGGCTTACACCCCTGTGAAAAACTATAACACGGGTAGTTAAAATATAATTGTAAGGGTCATTTTGTAAATAAATAGAGTTTATTAGACATTTAGTTATGTTTAAAAATTCTAATGGGGTAAATTTGGAGATGGAGTTTATTAAAGTAAATTATGAAGGACCAATAGCATCACTCATTCGAAAAAATAGATTGAATTAATTGTTTTAAAATTATTATGAACAGGGCATAGTCCATACCCATTGTGGAGAGTTAATTAATTAAACAAATGGTAGCTTAGTTGCGGCAACTGACTTCTTCTATGTAACGCCCCACTTGAGGTACGTTGTTATTGTTTCCTCTTTCGCCCTTAATCGAGTTGGTTTTTGTTATATTTGTTTGTTTGAGTGTTATGTTGAATGTTGCCCCGAAATTGGTTGGAAATAGAAGAATCTTAGTGAACCAAGCTTCGCCGGGGCGAAGAAGAGTCTTCGCCACGGCGAAGATGTGTTGAGACCAAGGGCGAAACTCTCGGGCCGATTTTCATGTTGGTTGAGTTTTAGACATTTTCTTCCCTAAAGGCAATTTGACCTTTCTACCCCTAATTAGCAGGAAAAGTGGGGAGTTAATTGTAAGGATTTTTCATGGAGAAGGTGTTGATATGGGGGTGAGTTTGTAACGAATCAAAGGATATGGATGGAATTTCCAAAGAAGAATAAGGGCAAAATGGGAATGAGTGTGTTTTTATTTCATTAAAAGGAATAAAGAGTTAGCAAACCCTCATTCTTCTTCTCCAAAAACGTAACCCTTCATTCTTCTCCTCTCAACTTCTCTTTTCTTTTGTTCAAAGATTTTCTAGGGTTTTTGAAGTGATTTGGGGTGTAGAAAACAACCTAAGGCTTCCTAAGGTAAGGATTTCTCCTTAAGTTGTGTGATTTGTGGATTTTAGTTCATTTTGGTTTTTGAGGGTTTTCATTCTTTTGGTTAAGAGTAGAGAGACTAGCCAAGAAAACCAAGTGGGAAGAAGATTTGGTGAAGTCTCTCCATAGCAAGTAAGTAAAACCCAACCCAAGTTGAGATTTATGAAATTTCTTGATTAGGGTTTTGATAGACTTGATATATGTATGTGATGTGCATGTAACATAGCATGTATGAAGAATTAAATAGAAATTTCTATGCTTTGTGATTGTTTATACCTTGCAAATTTGAGAAATGGGTTGTTGGTTTGGCAAGGTAGTTGAGATGGAATTTAAGGGGTATTATGGATCCCCTTTTTGGAAGTGTTTTCTATGACAGGTCTTGTGGCTTTGTGAAGGGGTTTTTCCCCATTTTGGATGGTTAAGAAAAGTTTTAGATTCATGGCTATGATAGAGTTTTATAGTGCACATGAGTTGTTTGATGAAATGCCTAATAGAGAATTGAGTGTGAGTAATGAACCTTAATTCTTGCAACATTGCATGTTGGCATTTCACAAGTACATTAGTAGAGATGGATCATCCATGTGCATGGTTATATGCTTTGACAAGTAACCTAAGAAAGAGTAGAAAACTTTGTGTATAGAAATACCCTATGAGTAGAGAGCTTAGTGGGTAAAATTACTCTAAGGGTAGAGAGCATTGAAAAATGTTACAATAGAATGAGTTAGAAGAGTAGTATAGTTGGGATGATGCTTTGTGATCATCACCCGACCGTTAAGGGAATCGGATTGATGCTTTGTGATCATCATCCGAATAGCCTTAGAGAGATGGGTCGATGCTTAGTGATCGTCACCCAATGAGTAATAAGAATGGGTAGATGCTTTGTGACCACTACCCGATTAGTTAAGAGATATGTAGGTTGATGCTTTGTGATCATCATCCAACGGCTAGTAGAAGCGGGTTGATGCTTTGTGATCATCACACGATAGTGACTAGAGGCGGTAATGCTTAGTGATCATTACCCAAAATTCATGAGGAACGGGTAGGTGATCTCCACCCGATAGTTAGGAGGAACCGAGTTGGTGCTTTGTGATCCTCACTCGTTAGTCACTAAGAAAGGGTTGGTATTGTGTGAATTCCACCCAATAGCCATAGAGAGTGAGATGGTGCTGTGTGAACGCCATCCGGCCGTACCTCCGGTAAGATGAGGCCATGATGTTATTAGAAACAGAAATAGAAACAGAATTAGAAAAGAAAAGAATTAAGAGTCACACACGGGGACAGATAGTTAGAGAGTTTTACTTACTGAGCATTATTTGTGCTCACCCCGTTATTTTCCTTTGTGGATGCAGGTTCTAGGTGTTGATGCGGTTGGAGGGGCGTCGGCGCGCGAGGAGCAATAGCTACACTGTTCCCCTATTTTGTCTTTTGAAATGCACTTTTGTAAACAGTAACCTTTGTGTACAAAAGACATGTGAATTGTAATGAAAAGAAACTTTTTGGGCCCAATTTTCTATTGTTAATTGCATGCATTGTACTAGTTTTCAGTAGGTGTTACATTCTAATTCTTATTTTATTTTAAAGTCTTAACTAATGTTTTACAGTTACTTAAAATTTCCTAAAAAGTCTATTATTTTCCTTGCATTTTTTTTTTAATTCAAGTACAAAATTGTTGGTCTAATATATGTTTGTAGGTGGGATGGCAACTTAATACAGTATCGGAACTGATGGTCTCAAGCTCGAATCCCCACATACAAACTAGATAAAGAAAATGAAAAAAAAAAAAAAATTTGATGTGAGCATGCCTATCTATCTATATATTTATATAATCCTAAGACATAGGCTATTTGACTGCCATGTAAGACTTTTAAAGCTCTAGAAGTGCTTCATTTTGACATGTTGGAAGATTGTCCAACACGTGGCTGCATGTGATTGGTAATGATTCGGTATTTTTTGTTGATATTGTTGTCAAACTTATGTTATGGTGAAACATTTTGCCAAGTGGCGTTTTCTCTCTGTTGTCTTGCCGATCAAGTTTATTTTTATTCATGATATTCTTGTGTGAGCTAACTTTACATTTGTCACAATTTCCTTATGTGGTCATAAAAGGTTGTAAGACTTTGTCTGTGGTCTTGCAAGAAAGAGAAAAGTTATGTTTGTGGTCCAACAAAAAGGATGAATTCTCTTTGTCCTCCACGTGTTCAACTATTAGACTTATGCCTTTTGCTTTTTCATTTCATGTGTGTGCACAATGGGTGTGTGCTTGCACACTTATGTTAGACATATGCATGCTGCATTTTGTTTCGCATTTTACTTCGTGTCTGCGCACACCTTTATGTTCTGCTAACATCGCATGTCTGACTTATTTTTCATAAGTTGCATTTTTATCCTTAACAACGAAGATATTTTCTTTGCATCTTTTGTGCTGTCATTTGGACCACTTACAGGTGTCCCAATATCCTTTAGTGGTCCAGGGAAAATCAACCTTTTTTCCCCTTTTGGTTGTGGTCCTAAACTAAAGTTGAAAACATTTCTATTTTTGGACCAACATATGTCAACCTTTATCTGTTGACCTGGCCAGAATTGGAGTGCACGAATTTGGGTTTATCTTCTCTATTCTTGCGACTTTGTTTAACTAACCTTTATGTTTGTTTTTGCCTTGTGGTCTAAAACTTTCAAAGATTTTTGTCCTTAAAGGTTCCCCATACGTTTTTGTGCTAAACACTTATTATCCTTCATCTTTGTTGAGCTAAAAGGAAGTTCATCTTCTTCCTTGTTTGTTTTTCTTTTTGAACTTGAATATTTATTTCGTTGGTGCTGTAAACTTTTAGAGAGTTGTTCTTGCTTAGGTTCTTTTATATGGGTTTGTGATAGAAACTTTCTTGTTTATCTTTATTGTTGAATGGCGGTTGGAACATGGTTCCTTTGTTGATGCTGGAGCATGTCTTCAGTGATTGAAGCTTGGGTGAAGCTCAAACATTTTCCAAGAGTGAACCTCATGTGAAGAGATTCGTGGTGCAACAAAACATTAGAGATTCAAAGGGTGGTGTTTAGTGTAACTAGAATAGGGAGTTCTCTTTGTTGTAGGTAAAATCAACTTTGAACTATATCTTGCAATGTTTTTTGATTAGCTAATTTGCTTCAATCTGGATGAGGTCCCATGGATGTAGGCTAAAAGTGGATTTAACCGAAGCATGTATATGTTGGTGTGCTTTACATTTACAGCTTGTTATTATTTGTGATTTGTTCTAACTTGACTTTATTAAACAACTTGGTAAATCATTCCACTGCGTCTTTAAAAATGGGTACCTAAACGCTAAATAGAGTTTGGCAACTCCAACAAGTGGTACCAGAGCGTGTTCTGATAAGTTGGTTCAGTTGATCCTTACCCAGTTTGATTGTTTTCGTGTGCATCTGAGTGTCTGACTGTTGGACGAAACCACATCTATGTCGCGTTTTCATTTTAGATCTACTATGTGTCTCTGTGTGCACTCTGTTTGTTGTACTAGCATCTTTCTGATTGTTTTTCGTCATGAGTTTCCTCACTGAAGGTGCATTTGCTCATAGACTACCTCTGTTAAAGAAACCTAACTATTACACATGGAGACCTAGGATGCATGCTTTTCTTAAGTCTATAGATGAAAGAGTCTGGTCCACGGCTGTGAATGGTTGGATAGCCCTGGTTATTGTTGAAAATGAAGTGTCTAGACCAAAACCTATTGCTAGTTGGACTGCTGATGAGATAACTCTTGCAAACTATAACTCTAAAGCCATTCACGCTCTTTTTAATGCTATGAATGTGAACCAAATGAAAGTCATAGCTAACTGTGAGCTTGCTAAAGATGCTTAGGATAGGCTTCAAGTCAAGAATAAGGGAACTAGTACAATTAAAAGAAATAGGCTTAGAGGACTTGTCATTGATTTTAAAAATTTGAACATGGATAATGATGAGACTATAATTGACTTTTTTGGTAGAGTTTGTGATATTTCTAATAAGTGTTTTGCTTTGAGAAGAACATACACTAATGTTGAACTTGTTAGGAAAGTGCTTTGCTCTTTGTCTAGGAGGTTTATGTCAAAGGTCACCACTATTAAAGAATGCCAAGATGTGGATTATATGGACATTAATGAACTCATTGGCTCTCTCCAAACCTATGATCTGAATCTGCAACGCTGGGAAAAACAGAAACTGAGCAAAGGTTTGGCTCTCAAACATGAGGTTGATTCTGATCCTTTCGATGATTGTGATTTAAGTTCATTGGATGATGAAAGTTGTGCTTTACTTACAAAGAATTTTGCAAAGTTTTTGAAGAAAAACATGAAAAAGCCTTTTGAGAGTGGAAATGGTAGATAACCTTTTGTGAAAAAGTTTTATGACCAGGAAATCCCTAATACCTTTTCAAAAAGATTTTCGAAAAACAAAGAAATGAAAATAAAGGTATCAAGTGCTTTGAGTGTGAGGGGTTTGGGCATATACAATCTGAGTGTACTAACAAACTAAAAAAGAACAAAGGTAAGGCTGTGGCTGCCATTTTGAGTGAGAGTGAGCATGATAAGAGTGATGATGATGATTCAGGTGATGATGAGAATGTTTTAGCCTTCACTATGAACCACGAAGATGGTAAAAGTGAGGTTTCAGATGACACTGTTGATATTTATGCTGAGCAACAAGAGGTATATGATAAAATGTATGACCAATGGCTAAAGGCTATGAAAAAGTTGCAATCTCTTGGTGTTGAGAATGCTACTTTGGTGAAACAAAAGAAAGCCTTGTCCGAAAAAAATCATTGTTTATACTATTGAACTAACTAAGGCTAAGGCCATAATTGATAGATTGAATGTAGGTTCTCTCAAGCTTGATGAAGTCCTTGGACAAGGAAAGTCTTTCAGAGATCGGTATGGTTTGGGTTTCAGCCTCGGTGCTAGCACATCGAATTCTAGTGCACCCACGTTTGTTAGAGCCATCAAAACTCCTGATAAGGTTGCTGCTGTTAGACAAGCTATGAATGTAACATAATTTATTCTCATTTGTCACTTTTGTAACAAAAAAGGTCACATCAGACCTAAATGCTTCAAGTTCATTGCATATTTGAAAAGAATTCTTGAAAACCATAACTTGTTTTCCAATGTGAGTACCCATGCTAAAAATGGTTTTTCTTCCAAAAGAATTTGGAAACCCAAGTTTGATGTGAATTGCCTTGTGTTTCATACCTCTTTGCTTGCATTTCAAAATGATCTTTGGTATTTAGATAGTGGTTGTTCTAAACATATGACAAGAAATAAATCACTTTTGTCTAAACTTGAATTTGGTTGATAGTGGACTTGTTACTTATGGTCTGGTAAGAAAGGTAAAATTCTTGGTAAAAGATCTATTGTGCTTCCTAATTTTCCTATTTTGAATGATGTTTTACTTTTTTGAGGGTTTGAAAGCTAATTTGATTAGTATTAGTCAGATTTGTGACAAGAACTTTGTGGTTCAATTTTCCAAGAACAAGTGTCAAATCTTGAATGACGAAGGTATCTCCTTTCTAGAAGGAAAAAGATCCAATGACAATTGTTATTTTGCTTTCTAACCTTGTGTTATGTTTCAACTCTAAGATTGATTGCACAAACTTGTGGCATGAGAAACTTGGTCACATGAATTTCAAAGACTGGGTAACTCTTTCAAAAAGGGAAGTTGTTAAAGGGCTACCGAAACTTGAACCCCCAAAAGGTAATGTATGTGGTCCATGTCAACAAGGTAAACAAACCAAGATCTTTCATAAAGTTTTATCTAATATCAATACCTCATGTGTGTTGGAATTGCTTCATATGGATCTAATGGGTCCTATGCAAACTGAGAGTTTAGGAGGTAAGAGGTATGTGTTTGTTTATGTTGATGATTTTTCTAGATATGCTTGGGTTGATTTTTTACGTGAGAAATCTGATTCATTTAATGCATTCCAGAAATTGGCTAAAAGGTTGCTTGTTGAGAAAAGTTCTAAAGCTACAAAAATAGTAAGAATAAGGAGTGATCATGGAAAGGAATTTGAAAATACTAATTTTGCTAATTTTTGTGAATTGCAGGGCATATTCCATGACTTTTTAGCACAAAAACACCTCAATAAAATGGTGTTGTGGAAAGGGGAAACAGAGTGCTTCAAGAGATGGGTAAGGTGACACTTAATGCCAAAAAGCTCTCTACAAGACTTTGGGCCGAAGCTATCAACACGGCATGTCATATTTCCAACCGAGTTTACCTCAGAAAAGGTACTGTTCAAACTCCCTATGAGTTGTGGAAAGGTAAGAAACTTGATCTCTCTTACTTTCATGTGTTTGGATGTAAATGCTACATTTCGAATGATAGAGAGAATTCAGGTCAATTTGATTCTAGGAGTGATGAAGGAGTTTTCATTGGTTATTCATCTAATAGCCATGTATTTAGGATCTATAACATGTGTTCTGAAAAAGCCTTAGAATCTATTAATGTTGTGTTTAGTGATGCAGAAGATTTTTCATAATATTCTCAAGAATGTGAAATTCAAGACATATCTATTCCTCGTGTGCCCACACAAGATAGTATGAACACTACTGAATCTCCTGAACCTTAACCTTCGTCAAGCGTCTTTGTCCACATTACGGTGCTACAACAACAGGATCTATTCCATGAAAAGAATCATCTATTGATTCATCATTGCAAAATGAAGGGATATAGCTGGTTGTTGATCTTTCTGATGAAAGCATTCAAAGGAGAAACCAAAGAAGAATCATGGATTCAAAAAGCTCATCCACCTTCAATCATGATTGGAGATCCAAATGAGGTAATGTTACAAGAAGGAGAAGACAAAATGAAATTAACCATCTTTGTTATATGTCTCTTGCAGAACCAAAGAATGTCAAACAAGCTTTGGAAGATGAAAATTGGATTGAGGCCATGCAAGAAGAATTAGAACAATTCGAAAGGAATGATGTGTGGATGCTTGTACCAAGACTAGATGGAATCAACATAATAGGTACCAAATGGATTTTCAAAAATAAAACTGGTGAGTTTGAAAATGTTGTTAGGAACAAAGCAAGGCTAGTAGCTCAAGGATATACTCAAGTTGAGAGAATTGACTTTGATGAAACTTTTTCCCCTGTTGCTCAGCTTGAATCAATTTGTTTGCTGCTTTCTGTCGCTTGCTATCTCAAGATCAAATTGTTCCAAATGGACATAAAAAATGCCTTCTTGAATGGAATGCTCACCAAAGAAGTGTATGTTGAACAACCAATTGGCTTTCAATACCCCTACAAACTTGATGATGTTTTCATATTGAAGAAAGCACTTTATGGTTTAAAACAAGCCCCACAGGCCTGGTATGAAAGGTTGACAACTTTTCTTCTTGAGCATAGCCATGAATGAGGTAATGCCGACAAAACTCTTTTTATCAAGCGTGCTAGCAATGAAATTAGGTGTGCATTTATGTTGACGATATTGTGTTCGGTTCTACATCTCATTCACATGCACTTGAATTCATTAGCCTGATGAAAAAAGAGTTTGAGATGAGTATGGTAAGGGAATTGAATATGTTTCTTGGTCTTCAAATTAAACAAATGGATAATGGCATGTTTTTTTCCCAATCAAAGTATGCTAGAAACATATTGAAAAGATTTTGTCTTGAGAATACAAAGCATGCTAGAACCCTTATGAGTGCTACCCTTAAGCTGTGCAAAGATGAACATGGTTTACCAAAGCATGATTGGAAGCCTTCTTTACTTAACTGTGAGCCAACATGATATTTGCTTTAGTGTTGGTGTTTGTGCCAGGTTTCAAACTAATCCATCTGAGTTGCACTTGAATGCAGTGAAAAGAATCATGAAATATATTTCAGATGTGTGATTTTGGGCTCTAGTACTGATTTGATTCTAACAGTTGTTTGGTGGATATAGTGATGCGGATTGGGCAGGAAGTTTAGATGATAGAAAGAGTACTTTGGGTGGATGTTTCTATCTTGGAAACAATCTTGTCACATGGTACAACAAGAAGCAAAATGCAATCTCCCTATCCACTGCCGAGGCTAAGTACATTGCCGCAGGGAGTTGTTGCACTCAAATTTTATGGTTAAAGCATATGTTGAATGATTATGGTGTTGATCAAGATTGTGTGACTCTTTTTTGTGATAACACGAGTGTCATTAACATCTCTAAGAATCCAGTCTAGCATTCTAGGACTAAGCACATTGACATAATGCATCATTTCATTAGAGAGTTAGTTGAGGAGAACATCATTGCACTTGCTCATATGAAAACAAATTCCCAATTGGCTAATTTATTTACAAAAGCACTTGACTATGACACTTTTGTTTTCTTGAGGAAGTCCATTCGCCTACTTTAACTTGAATAGTTTTTTTCATTTCTGTTAATGAATAAAGCATGAACATGCTACTTTTATTTTTGTTTGTCAAGATTCTTTAATCTGTGCTAGCACTCTAATTGTCATTCATTTTCTCTTATCTGTGTGCTAACTTTGGTATGTTGTGTCCACTAAAACTCTCTCTATAACAAGACCTTCTCTCATCATGAGTTGATTGTCCATTCTTGTCACCATTATGAAAGAGTTACTTTGCATGAAGTGTGAAAGTTGTTTTGGGTAATTTTCTTATTTGTAGAGACCCCTTTACTTTGGAAAATCTACCATTAAGAGGATTACCTTCTTGCAAGCGTGAAAGCTACATTTTGGTCACGTTATGAGAGATATTTTCCCTTTGATCAAAATAAAAAGAAAAATTCTTATTTCCTATGCTGAAAAAGAAAAATGAAAAATTATTGTAGGGCATGAGGGAAGGGGGAGTTTCTCTTGCAAAATTTTTTAAAGTGACCAATGTGTCATTTAACCCCTTGAGGACACTAGCACACACTTAGACAAGCTTTTGTGACTTTATCTCTCTTGTGTGTGGTTAAGGAAGTGTTGTTTTGATTGCATTAATTTGACAACTTCCTTATGAGTTTTTGTGCCTTACAAGATTGAAAATTGATCTCTTAGGTTGTTTTGTACAAATTGACTGTCTTGACCTTCAAAAGTTCATGTAAAGCATTTCATTATTTTTTATTTTTTTGTGTTTAATTTTGTTTAATAAAGTCAATTCTTTTGAAAATTTGATGTCTCTTTGGGATGATGTGTGCACAACTTGTTTAAAAGACTTGTTTTCTTCATACCTGCTCCTTGCGTGCTCACATCTGTTGAATGCTCACACACTTTGCTGAGTCTATTTGTTGTATGCCCACATTGTTGTGCAGAGCGCACATCTGTTTGAGTAGAGTCCTTATTTAAGTGAATCTTGTTTTTAAGGTTTTTGATTTTATTATACTATCACACCTCTACAATAAAACCTTATTGCGTCGTCCTTGATTTTTTTCTGAAGTCTTTGCTCTAATATTTTATTCTTCCCACTTGCAAATCAAGTTGCCATTGAGGTTTGGTTCAAACCTTATGAACAAAGAGGGGGAGAAGAGATGTAAAGTTGATGGGGAGTGGAGTGTAGTTGTTGTGTTTGTGGTAATTTGTTCCTCCCTCTGTTGGTAGTATATATATATATATATATATATATATATATATATATATATATATATATATATATATATTACTACATATTTATTTCTTTTGGTTGCTTCTCTTTGGTTGATCTAATGAAATTACTTTTGTTTCCTGTTGACTCTCTTAGGGGGAGTTTGTTTTTTCCTTGTTTGTTAAATATGTTGAACCGTTTATGGTTTTTAGTGTCATATTTGCTTTTCATGATTTGTTTATGACACTCTTATTGTTGGTTGATATTTGTCTCTCTTTATGTGATGTTGGTTGTTTTTGTGAGACAGGTATGTATTGATCTTTTGATCATTTTGGTGCTTTGTTCAAAAGTTTGACAAAGGGGGAGATTGTTGAGATTTTTGTCAAACTTATGTTATGGTGAAAATTTTTGCCAAGTGGCGTTTTCTCTTTGTTGTCTTGTCCATCATGTTTATTTTGACTCATGATATTCTTATGTAGCTAACTTTATATGTGTCACAATTTCCTTATGTGGTCTTAAAAGGTTGTAAGACTTTGTATGTAGTCTTGCAAGAAAGAGACAAGTTATGTTTGTGGTCCAACAAAAAGTTGGAATTCTTTTTGTCTTCCACGTGTTCAACTATCAAGCTCATTCCTTTTGCTTTTTTCATTTCATGTGTGTGCACAAGGGATGTGTGCTTGCAACTTATGCCAGACATATGCATGCTGCGTTTCGTTTCGCATTTTACTTCGTGTGTGTGCACACCTTTCCGTTGTGCTAACATGACCTTCTGTTGTACTAACATAGCATGTCTAACTTATTTTTTATAAGTTGCATTTTTATCCTTAACAACTAAGATATTTTCTTTACATCTTTTGTGCTGTCATTTGGACCACTTTCAGGTGTCCCAATATCCTTTAGTGGTCTAGGGAAAATCAGCCTTTTTCCCCTTTTGGTTGTGGTCCTAAACTAAAGTTTAAAACATTTCTATTTTTGGACAAACACATGTCAACCTTTGTCGGCTGACCTAGCTAGAATTGGAGTGCACGAATTTGGGTTTATCTGTTAGGAAACAATCAAGTCATGGCAGCGGAAAAAAAAATCATTTACAACATAGATCGTTCCTTAGAACCAAGATTAGGGCACAAATTTACAGTTTACACATTAAATAAGAATCTACAAAAAATTCAGTCTAGAGTTAAGAAATCACACGCACGTTTGGAGGCTCCTCCAACTTGTTTCTGAATAGATTTTGCTACCAACCCAAGAGTAGGATCGAACCAATGAAGTCCACACGAAGATAACCCCAAGGAACTAAAGAAGGATTTGCTAGATCCTCTTTAGCCTTAAGAACCAAGAAGAAATCAAGCAAACTTTGTTTCAAACAAAAAGCAATCTAGCATGGGAGAGAAGGGGCTGGAGTTTTTGCATTGTGAATGAAAAATGAATTCTCTTTTTTTTTATTATTATTATTTATTTATTTTTTATTTCACAAAGTGTTGCACTTATATATTGCACACTATGCCCTATTCCAACATGGAATGGGCTTGGGCACCAACCCAAACAACTCTTATCTCCAAACAGCCCCATTTAGATATTTTAATAATTATTATTGTTATTTCAATTAAATTCAATTAATATATATATGGTAAAACCTCTCTATAGTCATAATGTTGGGATCAAACTAATTTATTACTATAAGGAGGTTATAACTTAATAGAGGTGTAGTTACAAAAAAACTATTTGGATTTCTTATTTTATAATTCATGTTTTAGTAGTATGCATTAGGACTTTAATTAATTGTTTTAGTAGTATTAGGATTTCTTATTTACTTTTAATATTACTTGTTTCTTATTTTATAATTTATGTTTTGGTAGTATTAGGATTTTAATTCATATTTTAGTAGTATTAGGATTTCAATTCATTGGTTTGGTATTATTAGGATTTCCTATTTACTTTTAATATTACTTGATTTCCTATTTTAAAATTCATGTTTTGGTAGTACTAGGATTTCAATTCATGGTTTAGTATTAGTAGGATTTCAATTCACTGTTTTAGTAGTAGTATTAGGATTTCTTATTTATTTATCCGAGTAGAATTATGATTAGCCTGCTATAAATAGGATTGTTATGTTGCAACTTATTCAATCAAGTTTTCAATAAAATCTTCCACCAATTCAAGTGATACCTTTCTTCTTCCTCTAGCAAATCAATCATGCCACCCAAAGTTAATACGCGGACTCAATTGACCAAAAGTATTCATGTTGAGTTGTGCAAAATGAACGAATCAAATGCTACTTGGAAGCAAAAAGATCTTGTGAACTGGTTAGAAGATACTCATGGTCTTAAGGTATCACAAGAAGCAATATCTAAGACACTCAAATGATCAGTTGACCTCCTTCAAGAAGAAGGATTCTTGAACCCAGAAACAAAATGTTCAAAGATGGTAAAGTACCCAACAATGGAGTATGCCCTCTATGAATGGTTTGTATGCCATCAAGAGCATGTCAATATGAATGGTGAATTGTTAAAAGAAAAGGGAAATATTTTTCTAAGGAAACTCTATCCTGAAGAACAAAATGTTCAAAGATGGTAAAGTACCCAGCAATGGAGTATGCCCTCTATGAATGGTTTGTATGCCATCAAGAGCATGTCAATATGAATGGTGAATTGTTAAAAGAAAAGGGAAATATTTTTCTAAGGAAACTCTATCCTGAAGCTACCTCATTTGAATTTTCAAATGGATGGTTGAAAAACTTCAAGCAACGACATGCAATTCATTCCTTTCGTCGTTTGGGGGAAAGTGGTTCAATTAATATGGAGAAAATTGAACCTAGTTTGCCATCAATAAGAGAGGAATTAGACAAATGGGCTTGGAAGGACATTTATAATATGGATGAAACTACCTTATTTTATCAAATGCAAGTCGATAAATTTCTTGCAACAAAGCAGTTGGAGGGCCGAAAGCAAAACAAAGAGAGGATTACAATTGTTATTTGTTGCAATGGCGATGGCTCTAACAAACTTCCGCTTTCGGTCATCGGTAAGTTTCTTAATCCAAGATGCTTTAATAATGTTAACCGTGATAATCTCAATTGCAAGTATCGAGCGAATTCAAATGCATGGATGACATCTTTGTTTTTTATGAAATGGCGTAAGTGGTTTGATAGCTGTTTGGATAGAAATGTCTTGCTTATATTGGATAATTGTACAACACATGGAAAAAAGGAGAATCTCCCCCACTTCATCATACAACTGTTTTGTTCCTACCACCAGCTTACACTTCCAAAATCCAGCCATGTGATGCAGGCATTATTAGAAATTTCAAAGGTTATTATCAGTAGTGCTTTAATCGTTTACTTTTGAAATGGATAGAAGATCATGTATTGGAACCAGAAAAGATAAGTATTCTTGATGGAATTGTAAATGCAGTTGCTACATGGTCTATTGATGTAAAGCCACAGACAATTATCAATTGTTTTAAGCACTATAAAATTAGGGCCCCCGATGTCAATGAATTGCAAGTTACAAATGAACTAGATGAGGAGAATAGAAGAGTCATTGTAGAATTGAGTGATCAGATTCGACAACTTCGCTACACTAATCGAATGGATATTAATGCCTTCCTCGATCATCCAAATGAGCAACAAGTCGTATATGCTTTAACTGAATAAGAAATCATTGCTGCAATTAGACAAGAAGAGAAAGGAAATAATCCTGAGGATGATAGTACAGAAATGCAAAAATTTTTGTGCTATGTAGCTCTAAACATGCTAGAGAAGCTAGAAATATTTTGGCTTTAACAAGAAGGTGTCCATGCTAGCGAGTTATTACATACCTACAAGTTAGAAGATTTGGTAACAACTCTAAAGCATAAATCATTCTCCCAAACAACTTTAGATAAATATTTTATTTCATCATAAACCTTTAATGTAACATAGCATATTTTTTTTTTTGCAATATATAAATAATTATTACTATGTGGAGGCAACTTTTCTTACAAGGGGAATTAAAAAAATTATAACTTATTACAATGTGGAGTTTATTCTTATTTATAACTATCCCAAATTGGGAATATAATTTTTTATGACTATATAGAGTTTATTCCTATATAGAGTATCACTATAGAGAGGTTTTACTTATTTCATATATTACCATTTAACAATAACAATAATTCATTTAAATATATGCGAACACATATTTAAATATAATTTCACTTATTTAATTTTATTAACAAATTAAATAAAGGCTACGACCTCAGCAAATTTAATTACACTGTGAAATTATGAAAATACCCTTTCGCCTAAAAAGACGAAAACACACTTCTTATAAACTGGCTCTTAAATTATCTTCACCAGGATTGGCCCCTAGCAAGGCATCATGGCCACCCGATAGATTCGGATTAAGCGAAGCAGCTACTTGTCAACAATATGGTTACCGTATAATCCAATCATTTCATCATCTGTTATCTCAACGAGACCGAGGTATAGAAATAGTGTCAACCTCAGTTACTCTCGATATGTATGTATTCAGTTACTAGACCAATGACCGAAAGTATAAACTGGATAGAGCAACAACTCAATCCCACAATGGCCACAGTTTTAGTGTCATTGCCATTTACTAAATTGCATCGTGAGATAACTTCCCCCGTACTTGGGAGTGATGAATCCTCTGTCGATCTACCATAGTCTTGATGCACTCCTTGATGTAGCCAATCACTACCATATTTACAGCTCTGAATAGAACTACGTTGGGGTAGTGTCAAACTACATCAATCGGTGCATAAGACGCTCTGGTGATCTCAAGTCTAAGGATCACATGCACCACCATTCGTTAGAGGATTTGTTCCATAGACATTGGGGTTACCATTCATATGGAATCCTCTAGTGGGTCAGTCCAGTGAACTTGCCTACAGCAAGCACCCATGTGTTGCATTAGGTTGTCACTAAACAACCTTGACAAGTGAGATCAGTCACTGCCTTTCGATAGCATCGTTCAACACTATGATAGCCTTACCATATTATCTGTGGCCTTAATTCAGAATAATACTTGGGCTATGAACATTCTAGAGTGGCCACCATATGTGCTCATAGGGTTCTCACTATCAAGATTTGAAACATTTGACACTCTTGTCACGGTTCTACCATTCTAAGGGCATATATCAATACATACAATGATGATTTATGCGATATAGAATAAAATGCCTTTTATTGATCAATGAACATTATTATAAAGAGTCAATTCTACAATAATTGATTGGCTCTAGGGCACCTACTCTAACAATCTCGCACTTACACTACAGCCAATCATTCATGTATTTAATACCAAATGATCTCAAGTGCCTTTCATGCTTCTACTGCAACAGAGGCTTTGTTAGTGGATCTGTGAGATTATCGTTAGTATGCACTTTACTGATATGCACATCTTTCCTTTCAAATATTTCTCTAATGAGATGGAGTCATCTAAGTATGTGTTTGGACTTCTGATGAGACTGTGGTTCCCTAGCTTGAGCGATTGCTCCATTGTTGTCATAATAGATGTCTATTGGATCAACAATCGGGGAAACAACACCAAGTTCAATGACGAACTTCTTAATCCAGATTGCCTACTTAGCCGCATCTGATAATGCAATATACTTAACCTCCATTGTAAAGTCTGCTACAGTGCTTTGCTTGGAGCTCTTCTAGCTCACTGCACCCCTATTGAGATAAAATACAAACCCTGATTGCGATCGATAATCATCTTTGTTCTTTTGGAAACTAGCATCACTGTATCCTCTTACATGACATACATGATGGATCCAATTGCTGATGCATATGGGATCCTCTTCATCCTATCTCTCTCATCTTGTGTTCTAGGACACATTTCCTTAGAGAGATAAACACCATGTGACATCAAAAGAAATCCCTTCTTGGATTCTTCCGTACTAAATCTTTTCAGTACTTTGTCAATATATGCACTCTGACTTACGCCAAGCAACCTACACGATCTATCACGATAGATCTTTATTCTAAGGATGTTGGCTATTTCCCTTAAGTCCTTCATGGAGAAGCACTTGGATAACCAAGTCTTTACTAACTGCAAGTTTGGTATATGATTCCTGATCAGAAGTATGTCATCGACATATAACACTAAGAATGCCACTGCGCTCCTACTCACTTTCTTGTAAACACAGGGCTCATCCTCGTTCTTGATAAAACCAAATTCTTTTACGACCTCATCAAAATGAATGTTCCAACTCCTAGAAGCTTGCTTGAGTCCATATATGGATCTCTGCAACTTGCATACCCTATCAACTTGCCTATCAAAAATGAAACCGTCGGGTTGTGTCATATACACATCTTTTTCAAGGTTTCTGCTCAGAAAAGCTGTTTTGACATCCATTTGCCGAATCTCATAGATATGCAACAATCACAAGCATAATCCAGATGGATTTAATCATGGCAACCGGCAAAAAAGTTTCTTCATAGTCAATACCATGAATTTGTTTGAAACCTTTGGCAAACAGTCATGCCTTATAAGTATGCACATTGCCATCTATGTTAGTCTTCTTCTTGAAGACCCATTTGCACCCTATGGGTTTTATCCCTTCAAGTGGTTCCACTAGAGACCATACTTGATTCTGGTACATAGAGTCCATCTCAGATTTCATGGCTTCAAGCCATTTAACAGAATCTGGATCCGATATAGCATCTTCGTAGGTTCTGGTTCATCGTCTTGGTAGACTAGTACATTACCATGTTGAGTCATGAGATAACCGTATCTTTCGGGCTCATGGCGTACTCTCCCAGATCTACGTAGCTCTTGTGCTACCTGAGGTGGTTCACTTTGATCCACATGTTATGGAGTAACCTCCTCACAATGTTCAACCACCTTCTGTGACACATCATCTCATCCTTCGTCTAGTATATTTTGTGGTTCTAGAGCTTTATTGAGTTCTATTTTTCTCCCGCTAGTACTTCTTTGAAAAAATTCCTTTTCTAGGAAGACACTAGAATGAGCAAACAAAATTTTGCGTTCTTTTGGGTGGTAGAAATAGTATCCTTTGGTCTCCTTTAGATACCCCACAAATATACATTTACAGGATTTTGGGCTTAGCTTGTTCGAAGTCAATTTCTTAACATAAGCTTTGCAACCCCAAATCCTTATATAAGACAAGTTAGGCTTTTGCCCACTCCATAGTTCATATAGAGTCTTATCTACAGACTTTGACGACACATGGTTCAAAACTTGAGTTGCAGTTCCTAGGGCATAACCCTAGAATGATGCAGGTAGATCACTAAAACTCATCATGGACCTAACCATGTCAAGTAAGGTCCTATTCCTTCTTTCAGACACCACACTCCACTGTGTTGGGGTGTATACGAGGGGTGAGTTGTGATACTATCCCACATTCCTTCGGTATTTAGAAAACACCCTGAGCTTAAGTATTCACCTCCTCGATCCGACCGAAGAGCTTTAATACTTTTGCCCAACATATTCTGTACTTCATTCCTGAATTCTTTGAACTTATCAAAGGCTTCAGATTTATGTCTCATAAGGTAGACATTACCATATCTACTGAAATCATCAGTAAATGTGATGAAGTATGAATATCCACCTCTGGCTTCAACTATTATTAGACCACATACATCACTATGGATGATGCCTAATAATTCAATAGCCCTTTCACCTTGTCCTGTGAAAGGAGATTTGGTCATCTTGCCTAACAGGCATGACTCGCATACCTCAAATGACTGAAAGTCAAAAAGGTCCAAAACTCCATCCCTTTGAAGTTTTGCCATGCGGGTCTTATTAACATGACCCAATCTACAGTGCCAGAGATATGACTGGTTTTGATCGCTATGTTTAGCTTTCTTGGTTTCAATATTGAGAATATCTTTATTGTTTAAATCAAGAACATATAACCCATTATATAACCTTGGAATTCCAAATAGAATGCCATTCAAACTAAAGGACAACAATCTATTAGATATCTCAAAATGATACCCTAATTATCCAAAGCGGATACTAAAATAATATTTCTAGAAATATAAGGTACGTAATAACAGTTATGTAGTTCCAACAACAAGCCCGTAGGCAAAGATAAATAGTAAGTCCTTATAGCCAATGCAGCCGCATGTGCTCCATTTCCAACTCATAGGTCCACCTCTCCCTTGGCGAGCACTTTACGTTGCCTCAGTCCCTAGACATCAGTACAAATATGAGTACCACATCCTGTGTCAATGACCCAAGATGTTATGGGAGAGAAGTTAATCTCAATCATAAATATACCTGAAGTCGTCGCATCTGACTTCTTCTTGCTTGCGAGGAAAGCCTTGCAGTGTTTCCTCCAGTGGCCAAGCTTGCCATAATAGAAGCAGACTACTTTGCCCTTCCCTATGCCACTCTCGGGCCCAAGAGCACCTTGTCCTTTGGGCTTGGGCTTGGGTTTGACCTTAGCCTTACCCTTGTTGTTAACCTTTCCTTTACTGGCAACAACCAGTAAAATAGGCTTGGACTTCTTCAAGTCCCTGCTCGATCCTCAAGATGTTCAAAAGCTCAGAGTGGTTTTCACCATCGTGTTCATATTGAAGTTCATTACAAACAGTGCATAAGAGTTAGGCAAGGATTGCAGAATCAAATCCATTTGTAATTTTGCATCCAACTCAAATCCTAAAGTTTCAAGCCTCTTTATGTGGTCGATCATCTTGAGCACATGAGGACCAACTTGGGCTCTCTCAGTCGGACAACTTCCAAACAGTGCTTTTGACACCTTATACCTCTTATGTCGAGCATTCCCTTCAAAGCTCCTTCAGGTGTAGAATAATGATAGCAGTGTCCATATTCTCATGCTGCTTTTGCAGCACTAGCGTCATTAATTATAACATCAAGCATTGAACGCCATCAGCATCATCAAGGAACTTTTGATAAGTGTCCTTTACTTCCTTAGTGGCATAAGGATCGGGCTTAGCCATATATGACTTTTCAAGGATATACAATTTCTTTTCCGACTTGAGTATAATCCGAAGACTACGATACCAGTATGAGAAATTGGATCCATCCAACCTATTTTCTTTCTCGATTATCGGTAGCAGGTTCATAATGCTCATTTTGGTGAATCTACAATTGCAGAAAAGATAAAGTCATTATAAAGTTAATTATTATTTAATATGGTCTTTTATTAAACGACGCTCCCACTATTTTCCTCAAGTCAATAGCCCTCACTATTAACTCGGGAAAGCCTGTTGGCTCTCCTAGTGGACCGAGATCCCATCCGGCCCATTTCAAACCTTTGCTTTGGCGAACAAGCCAAAATGGGTTGATTAGATAGGCCAACAAACTTAATCCACACCAATTGATAGCTCCTACTATCAACCTTAAATGTGAAAAAGCCAATAAGCCAATCACATAATCTAATGGCCCCAACCATCGTCCTCAAGTGTGATTCTCAATATCAGTAGAGTGGACACTATATGGCACCACGTACACACTACATGTGTACTTCTCTACTATGCCTATGACGCATTTATCAACCTTCGCTTTGGAAAATAAGCAAAACCGTCATTTTAAGTCGACCCATCACCATTAAGGAAAACTCCAATGAATTTTAACCTCCCACTGGTAGAAGTGTACCCTTTGCTTTGGCGAACAAGGTTCCGACAAACAGTGGTTTTTTTAAAATCATGGTGATGGAAGGCATATGTGACTTAATATACTTTAATTGAGGGTTTGCTATTTAATGTCTCACCAGATTATTATCTTCATTAAAATGACATTGTTTGGCATGTTATTGAACATTTAACCTTAGCATGCATTCTAAACTAAATATTAAAACGTGCTGGTCCATGGCCCAACTAAAATCGATTTCCTCAAGCCTAGACGAAATCGGTAGGTCACCTAGGGGTCCTGTAACAAAATCTTGAGTCTTCAAGTATGATCGTCTCTTCGTTGATCCGTCTTCAAGTACATTACAAAAACATCATTCTAAATTTACAGCGAGAATAATTATACAAAGTTCTTTACGTCAATACATTTAGAAACCTTGATTTACATTCAAGGGGAATGAGATGAGAAAAGAATGTACATCAAGAAAGGGAGAAAGGCAGGACACACAGGCCCTATTTAATAAATTACAACCACACATACCAAAAAATTTAAAACATTCACCATAGGTCTAAGGCTCATGTACCGAGCACCATGCAATATACAAACAAGTACATGGCATACATTACAAAAACAATCAATTTTTGAATTGGGTGGGTTAATTATTAATTCGCCTCTGACAATCTGCAGATCTATATTTGGTCCAAAAGTTTTAAAACTTTTCACTTTGGCCCCTGCGCACTCAAAAGTGCACTCGCTACGGCGATGGATTAGATCGCTGCAGGGTGTGCTGATTTGCGTTGCATACATCTTAGACTACAATTGTCGCGATGATGGGTTATATCACCGCAACGAACGCTGATTTTTCAATCAGCGAGTACGCCAAACAACGATTGCCGTGACGATGGGTTATATCCCCATGGCAAGTGTACACTGATTTGTAGCATCTGATTAGTTCAACCAGCCACTAAAAATACGCCAAACAGTTTTTGCAATCAATCTTAGCTACTGATTTCAACAAAAATCCATAACCCAATATTTACCAAAATTGCAGATCATCAACAAATTAAATTAATCAATTAATTGATTTCTTAAAACATTCTTTCATGGCAGATTCTGCGTAGATTCATCAAGGCAACATGTTATCAATCAAATAAATGTAATCAACCATTCAAAAAAATTGTAAAATCTGGTACCCTAGGCTCTGATACCACTGTTAGGAAACGATCAAGTCATGGCAGCAGAAAACAAAAATTATTTACAACATAGATCGTTCCTTAGAACCAAGATCAGAGCACAAATTTACAGTTTACACATTAAATAAGAATCTGTAGAAAATTCAGTCTAGAGTTAAGAAATCATACGCACATTTGAGGCTCCTCCAACTTGTTTTTGAACAGATTTTACAACCGACCCAAGAGTAAGATCGAACCAATGAAGTCCACACGAAGATAACCCCAAGGAACTAAAGAAGGATTTGCTAGATCTTCTTTAGCCTTAAGAACCAAGAATAAATCAAGCCAACTTTGTTTCAAACAAAAAGCAATCTAGCGTAGGAGAGAAAGGGTTGGAGGCTTTGCTTTGTGAATGAAAAATGAATTCTCTTTTTTTTTTTTTTTTTTTATTTCACAAAGTGTTGCACTTATATAGTGCACACTATGCCCTATTCCAACATGGAATGGGCTTGGGCACCAACCCAAACAACTCCTATGTCCAAAAAGTCCCATTTAGATATTTTAATAATTATTATTGTTATTTCAATTAAATTCAATTAACATTATATATATATATATATATATATATATATATATATATATATATATATATATATATATATATATATATATATATATTAACATTTAACAATAACAATAATTCATTTAAATACATGCGAACACATATTTAAATATAATTTCACTTATTTAATTTTATTAACAAATTAAATAAATGCTACAACCTCAGCAAATTTAATTGCACTATGAAATTACGAAAATACCCTTTCGCCTAAAAAGACGAAAATGCCCTTCTTTTAAACTGGCTCTTAAATTATCTTCTATGTGTGACCCATAGGCTCTTCATCATACCGGTAATGTGTAGTATCGTGATTAACACCAATTAATTGTCTCACTACACACAGACCAAGATTAGCCCGTAGCAAGGCATTATGGCCACCCGATAGATTCAGATTCAGTAAAGCAGCTACCTAATAAGTTGCATAATTTGAGTGTTTTTAGGGTTGTTTCGATGTTAGTTTAGTTAATTTCTCATTTGTTTCCTTTGTTTTTATGTTTGTTTTTGTTAAGTTTGAGATATGAATGGTTACCTATTGATTTGGATAACTTCTATGTTTTTTTAGGTTTTGATTGAGTAGATTGGAGTATTGGAATGAAATTGGGACTTAAAGCTTGAAGAAGTTGAGATTGCCCTTCAGTCTTGAAGGCCACGGCCATGCCTTGGTAGTTCACCATGGCCATGGTGATGGAACAAAGAGAAAACAAAGAGACCAAGAAGCACCATGGCCTAGGCTGTGGTGTCTTAAATTTGGCCACGGCCAGGGTTGTGGCGGAACCTATTAGCACGTTTTTATCAGTTTTTCTTTCCTTTTTCACTTAGGACTCTTTTAGGTATTTAAGTATAATTGAGATCAGTTGTCAGGGGATGAATTTTGCATATTTTTGAGAGGAGAAGACGCATTCTTGGGGCTTGAAGACTGAAGATCAGATTTAAGAGTTTGTTTTTTATTTATTTTCAAGTCTGATTATGTTTTCTTTATTCTCTATTTCTTTCTTTGTTCTTGGGATGGCGTAAATCTCTTTTATTAGGGGAGGATGAAACCCTAATTATGTTTTTGAACAATTTTTATTCTTAATACCAGATTTATGTTTATGAATTTGTGTAAGAGTTTAGGTTTAATGCTTTATGAATGTTGGATTGATTCAATTACCTTAATGATGTTTCGAATAGAGAAGTTAGGGTTTGTTGCTTAATTCATATTCATAATTGTTTTATGGGGATAACATTGCACAACATATTAAAACTAGAGTTAATCGAATAGAGATTCTAGGATTAATTTGTGGTCCATCTAATTCATAACCGAATGAGGCGAATTAGTCATAAGGGATTGATGAATTTATGCTTCTTAATTTTAGAGTAACCGAATAGGGATCTATATTTAGTTGAATATTATGCCTGAATAAGGATAATTGGCCTTAGAAGAATCCTACCAATTCATAGCACAAACGGATATTAAGAATGGTTGTCAAGCATAATTAGGGGGAAATCTATACCTTAACTTCATTAATATTGCAAAGTTCATCACATTATTTATTTGTTTAATTTAATTATTTTTAATCCGTTACTTTTACACTCTAAGATTTCGTTTTCTCAAATAACGTGTAAGTAGTTTTAGGTAATTACAAATATTCGCTTTGATCTCTGTGGGACGATACTCAAACTCATCACTTTACTACTTGAATACGACTAGCGCACTTGCTAAGGTTGATTTAGTTGCATCACTACCTATCAACGATATGGTTACCATACAATCCAATCCTTTCATCATCCGTTATCTCAACGAGACCGAGGCATAGAAATAGTGTCAACCACAGTTACTCTCGATATGTATGTATTCAGTTACTGAACCAATGACTAGAATTATAAATTGGATAGAGCAACAACTCAATCCCACTGTGGCCACAGTTTTAGTGTCATTGCCATTTACTAAATTACGTCATGAGATAACTTTCCCCGTACCTGGGAGTGATGAATCCTCTGTCGATCCACTATAGTCTTGATACACTCCTTGATGCAGCCAATCACTACCGTATTGATAGCTCTAAATAGAATTGCGTTGGGCTAGTCTACATCAATCGGTGCACAAGGCACTCCAGTGATCTCAAATCTAAGGATCACATGCACCACCATTCGTTAGAGGATTTGTTCCATAGACACTGGGGTTACTATCCATATGGAATCCTCTGGTGGGTCAGTCCAGTGAACTTGCCTACAACAAGCACCCATGTGTTGCATCAAATTGTCACCAAACAACCTTGACAAGTGAGATCAGTCACTGCCTTTCAACAGCGTCATTCAACACTATGATAACCTTACCGTATTATCTATGCCCTTAATTCAGAATAATACTAAGCCTACGAACATTCTAGAATGGCCACCATATATGCTCATAGAGTTCTCACTATCAAGATTTGAAACACTTGATACCCTCGTCACGGTTCTACCATTCTAAGGACATATATCAATACATACAATGATGATTTATGCGATATAGAATAAAATGCCTTTTATTGATCAATGAACATTATTACAAAGAGTCAATTCTACAATAATTGATTGGCTCTAGGGCACCTACTCTAACATTATCTTCTCCATTCTTACGACTTTGTTTGGTTAACCTTTATGTTTGTTTTTTTCCTTAAAGGTCCCCCATACGTTTTTACGCTAAACACTTATTATCCTTCATCTTTGTTGAGCTAAAAGGAAGTTCATCTTCTTCCTTGTTTGTTTTTCTTTTTGAACTTGAATATCTATTTCGTTGGTGCTCTAAAATTTTCAGAGAGTTGTTCTTGGTTAGGTTCTTTTATATGGGTTTGTGACAGAAACTTTCTTGTTTATCTTCATTATTGAATGGCAGCTGGAACATGGTTCCTTTGCTGATGCTAGACTGTGTCTTCAATGATTGAAGCTTGGGTGGAGCCCAAGTGTTTTCTAGGAGTGAACTTGGCGTGAAGAGATCCGTGGTGCAACAAGACATTAGAGATTCAAAGGGTGGTATTTAGTGTAACTAGAACAGGGAGTTCTCTTTACTGTAGGTAAAATTAACTTTGACCTATATCTTGTAATGTTTGTTGATTAGCTGATTTGCTTCGATCTGGACGAGGTCTCATGGACGTAGGCTAAAAGTAGATTTAGCTTAACCATGTATATGTTGGTGCGCTTTACATTTACAACTTGCTATTATTTGTGATTTGTTCTAACTTGACTTGCTAAAACAACTTGGTAGATCATTCCGATGCGTCTTTAAAAATGGGTTCGTAAACATTAAACAGAGTTTAGCAACTCTAACATTTTTATATTTGGTTGCATGTTATTGGTGATGGTGTGAGATATGTGGATTTGTAGGATTTGTTTTTATATGTAACTTAATGTAATTGGTGTTTGATATTTTTTTTAGTATTAATAGCCTATATTTGGAATCAACTATATATGGTCCCCTTAAATGGCATCAAAGCAAGCAGAACGAATTCAAAGATTAGCTGCTTAGGGAAAGCCCTTCCCTTCCTTAGTAGTAGTGCACTCAAATTGACGACAGTTGTTTAGGTTGGGACATAGCCGTTATATTAGATCCATGGACTGGAAGATCCAATCTTTCTTATGTTATGAAGGTGGAAATGATTAGCCAAGCCAAGGAAAGCATTGGATGAAAGGAAACTCTGGTTTTGACACGAAAGAAAGCCCTACTAAGGTAATACAGCTAAGCCATTTGTTCAAGGGAATCATTCAAAGAGAAAAGAACAGTGGCAACAAGAGAAAATACTCTTTCTAGTCCTACCCTTATTCCAAAAAGACTTGCACGCGAGTGAATTCTTTTTCTTTATGCAGCGGCGGAGGCGACGAATCCTTGCAAGAGAGTGGTACTAAGTAGGATCGACCGGTCAAATCCAAGTCCAGACGAGCTGGTCAAAAGGCATAGGGCCAAGACTGAGCTGGCAGTTCATCTCACTTATTGTGTGCTTTTATGGGATAGACTTCCATTAAGGGAAAGTGAATTTTAGCTCAATTTCGTTTCAACAAGTCTTTCTTTTTCTTTCCAAACCACCGCTCAACCCCCTCAAATGGCATCAAGGTTGGCAACCCATAAGGGTCGGGCCTCAACCGATCCACTTATAAGGAAAGTGGGAATACATCTGTATAAAGTCTAGTCTATCTTATAAGAATAATACTACACATACATGATTTTCTTACAAAATTTCTCATACAACATTATGTGGCAAGATATGATTGGGTGAAAGTTTAATTTTAACTTTAAATTAGCCAATCATATGTTGCCACATAATGTTGTATGAGAAATGTTGTATAAAAATGATGTATGTGTAGTATTACTCATCCTATAAAGACAGGCTAGAGTAAGCGCCAAGCGCTAGCCCATCAGTGGGTTCAATTCCAACTTGCCTTTCCTTATCAATTTAAAGAGTAGTCTCGAGCCGCGCTCTTCTGCCAAGAAGATCAGATTGAATGGCTGGCAAACTCAACCCTTCTCTGAAAACTCTTTCAATTGTTGGATGTGCAAAACAACCTATTTCCCTTTCTGATGACTCGGTGACCTTTGACGCGTTACACGTGGTTGCACGTAATCAGTTTCTTCTTCCACCATTCCTCTCTCTTTTTGAGATACCCAATTCTATATCTATTCACTTTCATGAACTCCTATGCAGTTTCATTTTAGGTTTAGCCTAAATGATTCGATGTTTACCGAAATTGCATGATCAATTTTAGTTAAATTAAGGTCACTAAAATGGTGGGTTCCCAGAGTCCAATGTGTCCTTCCTCACAAGAAATGAAGAGGTACATAATCACCAAGCCAATCTCTATAGTTGAGCCCACCGAGGTTGATTTTCAGCGTAATAGGGATTTGGAGAAGTTAATTTTCTTTTTTATGTGTATATGTTTCTTTGTAATAAACTTCGTTTCAATTTATTTATGCTGGATTTTGAAAAAAAAAAATTTATGTTGGAAGTTTTTGGTTGATTCGGATCTGTATGTGAGCGGCGAAGAAGATGAAAAAAAAAAAATAAAAAGAAGTAATTGGGCACCTTGATCAGGTAACTTACCAGATTATTTGAGTTGTTGGCCCACTTATGCTCAAAAGACAAAACTTAACTTGGAGATTTTATCCAACTGGATAGGTTTAATTTAATAAACTTCCATGTGATGCTACTTCAGGAATTCATATGATGAATGAATCATAGGCTTGGGACATAACCCATGTCTTATTCTTTAGAGAAAGAACAACAATGTTAAACTTGCAAACAGATAAGCAAAACTAAAGCTTTTTTGAGGTATAGGAATTTGTATATAGTAGGGAAGCGAGGGTGGAGAGCGAGGGTTTTGTTGTAAGTATTTTTGAACTAACGGATATGAATGACTTGATTTGTAGATTGTAATTCATTTGTTTATTTTGTTGGTTTGGTGGGTGGAAGTGCAGAGGGGAGGGAAGGTTAATTCTAGGGGAGATTAATTCATTTTATTGTTTTTTTGTTCATCTGCGAATCTTTGATCTGCTTCTTAAGAGTGTGCCTATTATGTTTTATAGGTTACGACAGCCCTAGCAGTGGTTAAATCTACATATGAGTTCGACCATCGTGACTTTCTGTTTCTGATTCTGGGTTTGTGATATTAATATACATCTGGGTTTGTTTTTTTTTTTTTTTTTAAATAAAGTTTTGATTTTTGTGATCTTGGTATTGATTGCGTTGCCTAATTAGAGAGGAAGCAAAGCCAGAAACAAGAGGGAATTTAATTTCAAGAATCTGGGGATTTATTATGATGAGTTGTGATTTGATTTAATGTGTTGAAAGTGGGTTGTGGAATGTTATGTATGAGTTTTTGATATTTATTTGGTTGAGTTTTGGGCTTTGATTTCTAGGTTGTTCTTAGCCTTGATTTGTTTATTCATTTGTTTATTTTGTTGTGAAAGTTTTAATGAAATTTTCCAAGTGATTAAAACTCTATGCAGAATGGGTTACTTGTTTATATTGTGCACACGAGTTGTTTACAGCATAAATGAAACATCCATCAAAGCAAGAAAAGAATACACTCATTTTTACATGGTTTGACAACATGCCTACATCCATAGGATCAAGTCCAGAAGAAGCAAATCCACTATGTAAACTTATGAGTTCAAATACAAAGTAAGATAAACAACGAAAAACACTCCCTATTTTTAACGCATCAATTCTATCTTCTTTGGTTGAACTTCAGGTCACCACTGCAAGCTTCTTGAACACGAGACTTCTAGGTCAAACTTGAGCTCCTCTCAAGTTTCAGAAACGAAGAACAATCTTCTGACCAGCAGCTTCCACACGAGCAGCCATTGTCATGGAACCAAGTTCCAAAGTCATCACAATAAGGTCATGAAGAGATGGTAATTTGAAGCCTACCAAAACATAGAAAAAACCTTAACAAAAACAAAAACCCTCAAAGAATATTCAGAGATGAAAATGAGGCAACCAAGTTTCTTAGAGAAGACGCCGGAAAAGAATGAATTTATAGAGAGCAAGGTGCCAAGGGTTAGGGGACAAAAAAGCAAAAGTAAGCTTTTGTGTTTTGCTTTTTTGCCAAGAAGATTCTTTGGACCAAAACAAAAGCAAAACAACTTTTTAGGACAATGAATAGCAATAGGACATATGGACATGTACCTCAACTGAAAATCAAGAATGAAATATTTTTTGTCCCAAACAAACAGGTGTGAATTGTGCATTTGAGAAAATATCTACCAAATGCATTATGACCACACAAACTCTGAAGTGCCCACACGAATGAAGGTGGCCACGTTTTCATCAAGTGGTCACACTGGCCGACAGACATAAAGATTGTCCAAGGCAACATACAAGACACAAAGACATAAGTTGGCAAACACTTACACGTTGGTTTGGTGGGTGGAAGTGCATATGGGAAGGGGAGGAAAGGTTAATTCTGGGGAAAGTTAATTTGTATTGTTATCTTTGTGGACGACACAGGCCCGACTTAACCCCTAGGCAGGTGAGGCCCCTGCCTAGGGCCCCCCAAAAAAGGGATAAAAAAGAGGGCCTCAAATTATTTTTTTAAATATTTTTAATATATTTATAAGTTTTTAATTCTCATCAATCCCACCAAACTCGCCTATGTCTATCTTTACCCAAGATTATTTTTTTAAGAGTATTTTAATATATTTATAATTTATCAATTCCCATCAATCTCACCATGTCCAATCAGCCATGTCTACTTAAAACACAATTGGCGGCTATTTTTCCATTGAAAATCGATACAATTTCATGCAATCTTCAACTCTCAAATGTCAAATCACATCTCCTCTCTCCCCCAAATCTCTTATATAAACCTCATTTTACTTAAACGTTTTCTCATACTTTACTCTCATTATTCTCTAATCTCTACTCAGTTACTCTCATCTCTCTCTTGTCTCTCCTTTCTCATCTCTTGTCTCTCATTTCTTAACTTTATTACGTAAATTTATGAAGTGAATGTGATTTACATTATTATTATTTTTATGCAAGGTAATATTAAGAGCTTTAAATCATTTTACTCTTAGCATTCTCAACTGATTTTATTTTATATTTGATCAAGTGAATAATTAATTTACATTGTTAGTTTTATGTAGGGTAATAATATAAGATTTTTGAGTATCTACACAGCAAAAAGCAAAATCGGGAGCATAAATCAGGTGCTAAAGTTCTTTCTTAATTTTTATAATTATTTTTATTTTAACAAAATAATATTAAGAGCTTTAAATTATTTATTCTTTGAATATAGATGTCTACTAGGAAGTATGAATCTGGATTTGAAAAACGTAAGAAAAAAAAAAGAATAGAATAACTAATTCAATCCCAAAAAGGTGCACTTGATAAATTTGTTATTAATACAAAACACCAAATGCTAGAAAAACCAAATGAAGATTTAAATGAAAAAACAATTGAAAATTGTGAAGAAATTTTTGAAGATAAAAATTCAAATTCATCAAATACTAGTGAAGGGTCTCATGAAAATTTAGAAGAAGAAATTTCATTTGACAAAAATGAAAATATTAATGATAAAGATGAAACAACTATTAAAAATATTTATGACCCGGTACACTGGAATAATTTAGACACAAACTTATATGATTTATTAGTTGAGAAAGGTCCAATTAGACAAATTTTAGATTTTCCAAGAGATGAAAATTCTAGACACTTTTCTACAATTCATTACATTCGAAAATTACCAAATGGAGAAAAACATGATAGAAAATGGCTAATATATTCAAAAGAATTAAATAAAGTATTTTGTTTTTGTTGTAAATTATTTAGTTTAAAAGCAAATACAATTCAATTAGCAAATGAAGGGTGTGGAGATTGGAAAAATCTTAGTGCCAAGCTTAAAAGTCAGGAAACAAGCAATGAACATGCTATAAATATGAACATTTGGGTTGATGTTGAGATGAGATTGCTTAAAAACAAAACAATTGATAAATATTTACAAGAGAAAATAAATAAAGAGAAAGAGCATTGGAAGAATGTACTATTAAGAATTATAGCGGTTGTAAAAAATCTTTCAAAAAATAATTTGGCATTTCGTGGTACAAATGAGAAGATTTATCAAGAAAATAATGGAAATTTTTTGAGTTTAATTGAAATGGTTGCTAAGTTTGATCCAATAATGCAAGAACACCTTAGACGTATTCAAAATGGAGAAATTCATACTCATTATCTTAGTCATAATATACAAAATGAGTTGATAAATATTTTAGCATTAGAAATAAGAAATACCATTATTAAAAAAAATCAAAGAATCAAAATATTTTTCAGTTATACTTGATTGTACCCCATATACAAGTCATCAAGAACAAATGTCACTAATATTAAGATGTGTAGATATTTCAGTAAGTCCAATAAAAATAGAAGAGTACTTCATAGATTTTATAAAAGTGGATGATACTTCTGGTCAAAGCCTTTTTAATGTTCTCACAAGTATATTAAAAAATCTTGAACTTGATGTAAATAATGTGAGAGGACAAGGATATGATAATGGGTCTAATATGAAAGGTAAACATCAAGGTATGCAAAAAAGATTATTAGATATAAATTCTAGAGCATTTTATACACCATGTGGTTGTCACGGTCTTAATTTAGTTCTTTGTGATATGGCTAATTCATGTACTAATGCTATTACATTTTTTGGAGTGACACAACATATATACTCATTATTTTCTTCTTCTACAAAACGATGGAAAATTTTGCAAGATCATGTTTCTAATTTGACACTTAAGCCATTATCACAAACAGGTTGGGAAAGTCGTGTTGAAAGTGTTAAAGCAATAAAATTTCAAGCTCTACAAATAAGAGATGCTTTATATCAATTAGCAGAAACTAGTGAAGATCCTAAAACAAAAAGTGAAGCTATTTCTTTTGTAACATATGAGATTGAAAATTTTGAATTTCTATTAGGCATGAATATTTGGTATGAAATGTTATTTACTGTTAATACGGTTAGTAAATATTTACAATCTAAAAATATGGACATTGTTGTTGCAACAGATCAGTTGAAAGGTCTTGTTTCATTTTTTAAAAAATATAGAAAAAATGGGTTTACATCTTCTATGATTTCTACTAAAGAGATTGTAGAGCAAATGAATATAGAACCAAAATTTCATGAAAAAAGTATAATAAAGAGAAAAAAACAATTTGATGAGGATGAAAACGAAGAGAAGAAATTGTCTGCTAAAGAATCTTTTAGAATAAATTATTTCACATATTTAGTTGATCATGTCATTTCCTTACTTCAAAGTAGGTTTGAACAATTTGAAATATATAGTAATAATTTTGGTTTCATTTATAATATAGAAAAGTTAAAATTGCTTGATGATGATAGTTTGCAAAAACATTGTTTAAATCTTGAAAACTTTTTAAAACATGACATGCTCTCTGATATTGATGGTTTAGATTTATATTCAGAATTAAAAATTTTAAAAGAAATTATAAACCTGGAAATTAAAACACCACTTGAGATACTAGATTTTATAAAAAAGGTGAATTCTTTTCCAAATGCATGGATAGCTTATAGAATACTGTTAACTATTCCTGTTACTGTAGCTTCAACAGAAAGAAGTTTTTCAAAATTAAAGTTAATAAAATCTTATTTGCGTTCAACTATGTCACAAGAAAGATTAGGTAATTTGACTATATTATCAATTGAAAAAGATTTGGTTTCTAAACTTGAATATAAAAATTTAATTAGTGATTTTGCATCTCAAAAGACAAGAAAAATAAATTTGAAATAATTTTTTAATATATGCTTATATTATTAGAAGGCCCCTAAAATAAATCTTGCCTAAGGTCACAAATGTCTTGGAGACGGCCGTGGGACGGCATCACTGGACAAGGTATTTGCCAGACTTGGTAGTCAAGCAGATTCAACTAGGAAATAGACCAAATAATGTTTTTGACAAGAAAACATGAAATCATATTCGTGATGAGTTCAATAGGCAAACAGAACTCAACTTCAGTACCAACCAATTGAGAAAGTACCTAGATTTTCGACGGACACGCTGTTATATTCTGAAGTCTACTTATAATCAAAACGACTTTGCTATTGAAGTCATTTACTTAGATTGATAAAGTTTGCTGTATTTCTTTCATGTTGCACCTTATGAGAGACCTGCGTTAAGCAAAGGTTAATTATTTACTTTCAGAGTGTATGTATTTTCATCCTTGAACTCCTCAACTGGGTGTTTGATTCATATTTATGTAGCATTTATTTGATGATTCTTATTACGAAAGATAAGAGGCTCTGTTGAGATTAGTTTAATGAATGGCATTGGCAATTGCACCCTGTAGTCTCAGAATCACTAGATCAATTGCTTTATCTGTGATATTTTTGTAACATTACTGTTCATCTACGTACCAGATATAATATGGATGTTATACTTTTGGTTAATGTGGTTAGTATTTGGTCTGGAACCTCCAATTTGATAGCTATTCCAGGTGCTTTGATTTCTGATACATACCTGGGCAGGTTCTGCACCCTCCTCTTTCGTTTGGTTTTATCCAGATTGTTACATTATTGATAACATAATTAATACTATCACAAGTATATTCTAATTTATTATTTAGTCAGTCTTATGATATTATTTATATTGTATAATTTCCAAATTATGTTAGTACATTCTATAATTTGTAACTAACATAATTAGGAGATTCAGTGGATCACTGTATAATTTTCAAATTATGTTAGTATATTCTATAATTTGTAACTAACATAATTAAGAGATTTAATAGATCACTTTTGACTTATATAATGTCTGTACTTTTATAGTAAATATCAACCAATTAAAACATCCAATTATTCAAACAAACATGGTATCAAAACCACTTTCATAAACAACCTGCGCAGCTTGATATAACAAATTTCATAAGCAACCCAGGTAACGTGCAGGCTTTTCAACTTGTTGGTATAATATATGTTAAGCATTTTCAAATTTTGTATGTATCTTGGCACATGATAAGATTCTCCTTTCTTATATGATTAAATTAAGAAGTTTTGAGGAATTTTCTAATGGAAAATTAAATCAGCATGTGTATGTTAGTATCAGCTGGCTACTTATATTATTTTTTTATATATATTAATTCTAGAATATTTTCATAAGCAATATAAGATTCTTATTGTTGGAAAGTTTGGTACAATCTGGATATTAAATTTACTTGTCCAATTAACTGATAAATTAAGATGGTCGTTGACGAAGTCTTTTATAATGTTCCTAACAAAATATGTTATGTTAATGGAATGGCAAAGATTCTGAATCTACTTGTAGCCATATCTATTATATTTTTAAGTTTAAAAAGTGTTTGTCGGTCTTTGATGAAGACTTGTATAATGGTCCTAAAATTATAACATCGTCGTTGCATGAATTATTTATTTATTTAATAAATTACAGGGGAAAAACTAGAAACCAAGTATAAGCGAGTTTTTAATCAGATTTACCAGTCTATTTTAATTGAAAGATTCTGCTATATAACACCTATTTTAAATAAAGATCAAATTATTGTAACACATACTTTAACACAAATTCATAAAACTACGCCTCAGATAAATAATTATTTGATGTTATGAAACTATGTCTCTGATTCCTGCTCTATAAAAATTAATGAAATGACCCAATTTGATCATTAATTAATTAAGAAAAAATTTATCCTAAATTTTTTTTGTAGATTTATAACTTAATTAATAAAAAATTTATCCTAATTTTTTTTTTTGTAGATTTATAACTGTTACACATAATTACAAATTATTATAATGGATGATAACAAAGGTGAGCCAAGAAAAATGAGGGGCAAGTATTTTTCATCTAAAATTTTGAAATCCGTCGACTATATATTTTTGTTGAAGAATTGAATTATGCGTAATTTATTGTTAAATTTTCTTTGATTCTCAACATCTTGGCAGATTATATGATTCTCCTTGAAGTTAGTGTTTGACCATATTAAGGAGCGTTGTAATGGATGTTGAATTACTATGTAAATCTTATCATCAGTTAAGACTCCTGCTGTTTAATTTGAGAACATTTTCATAAGCAATATATATTGTTTATAGCAATGTTTTAAAACCCGGTTTGGCCCGACCGGTTGAACCAGGGCCTGGGACCTTCACCGAGTCAAGTTAGCAATTTTCTTATACACCTAAAATCCTAGAAATTGGGACAGTGATCGTCGAACAGTTAAAGACCAAGATTTTGGGGCTTTTAAAGAGGAAGGGCCAGTGAGTGCAATTGTGGCAATGGAAGTGATTTTTAGTGAGTGAATCAATCGAAAATCGCAAAACTAAATCAGTGGGTTTTTGCCCCCGGTTGGTGAGGCAATCGAGAGAGGGTGATATGAGTTTTGGTCAAAAGGCTGAGGGGAGGTTTTCACGGTGATGGGTAGTGTTTTTTTCACCAAAAACATACCTATTTTCCCTGGTTTGTCGAGGCCGACAACGGTGTTTGGGGTATTTTTGCAAGATTTCAAACATCTAGAGACTTATAGGTAATTTGCAGAGATGTTTTTGTTATATTTCAAACTTTTAGACACTAGTTTGACCTGCCAATCAAACTTAAACTGGTCAACCCGAAGCCGCTTTATCAAGTTTCACCCTAAGTTGGTTATTAAAACACTAGTTTATAGTATACACGGAACCAAAACGAAGGCAAATTAACCGTAGAAAAGGGTAGCTAGAAAAAGACAATAAATGGTTTGGTGTATGAAATTACAACTTAATTTAAAAACAGACACACTTACATATAGTACAAAGTGCATGGTTGTCACATTATTATCAGCATCAGTCATCATGTTATATAATTAATTTATAAAATTTGTAATTAAGTGCAATACTATTAATTTAATTAAGAAAGACTTTTGGCCGATATTATAACCATGTGTGCTTATATATATGGACATCCAGTGGCCTTCATGCTCAGATCGTTCTTACACCTTGTCAGGGCCAAGGCAGAAGTGAAAGAATGGAAACAATCCGTGTTAATATTCGTTGTAATTGTTCACGGGAAGATTACTTCCGCGGACATTTGGACGGTCGAAATGTTAAGCTGTCTACCGGAGTACAATTTCAAACAAATAGAGCCCATTTTACGGTGTCTATTCCTCAGCCTCCTCATCGAACGACTGGGTTCCGACCTAGAAGTAGAAGAGATGTCGGGTGAAAACAAGTTCGTTCAAAAAATCAAATAAATGAAGAACAATAATTCATCTTGACGAATTGTTTGTTTAAAATTCTGAAGCATCTGGATATATCTACCATGCATACTGGTAGGTGTTCTAATAATTATGTCTTGCCCCTATTTATGGTTTTATTTTTATCATCTTGTATGTTATCATTTATTATGGGTAGCAGTTTAATTTGCTAAATATCTCAATATGGAGATACTTGTATTTGCATTACTCTACTCTTATGTATATGTATTTCGGATTTGAAGAAATTAATAAATCTATGTGTGTGGTTTGGATATGTCATATTTTTTTCTTTCAATTCTTATAATTATTTTTAAATCACAGAACATTTTGTGTTCCATTTGATATTAAAATTCGCCCCTAAAAAATATTTCTTTTCATTCTTTCAAGAATACTTGGAATTAAAATTACAGAATATTTTCCACTCATTGGATACTAGCGACCCATTGCCAGATTTTAGCAAGTGACAACTTTAACGGTGAATAAGTGTCACTTAATAGAACTAAGAAGCAAAAAATTCTTAATAAATTTAAGATAAATAATGCCTTTATTTATTTATTTTTTTTTTTTGTTTTTAAAACTAACCAAGTCTAAATATTTTTTCATATTTATATTTACTAATCTACCCTTATTATTAAGTTGATTATATAAAATATTATCAAAGCGAATTTTAGTCAACCAGTCACCTGAATCTAATTGTCAAAATCTACTACTAATCGGTGACCGGAAAATTTTTCGAAGCATAAAAGAAGTAAAATTGATATCAAAATGATCCTCTTTAATCGATCTATCTATGTACCTATATAAATTTCAACTGAAATAAAGATGATGTTTGGCCGAGATTTGACAAAGAAAGTTGGGGATTGTCCAAACTTTCTTTGTCAAATCGCGGCCAAATGATTCATCTATTGATAATAAATAAATAAATGTAGAGATGGATAGCGTAGGAAAAGTACGATCATTTTCATACCAATTTTGTTACCAAAGCTCGCCAAAAGATTTCCCGATGATTAAAATCCTATGACCACCACCAGGTTCTAGCCACTAGAAACTGCATTTGTTATTAATAAGATGATGTAGTTTAAAAATATTTTAAATGAAATAAATTGAAAGTCTGATTTTAACATTATTATTTATATATATACTTATATTTATTATCATATAATAGCCTTTTATTGAGTAAATTGGTTCTGATCAAGTTTGGTTTGTTTTAAATATAATGATCGGGTGTAGTTTGCAAGTTTTACAAATGTTATGTCTTTAGTATAGTTTGTGTAAAGCAGTTGTTTACTTAAAACGCAACGTTTTTGTTAAGGGTGAGCACGAGTAGTGGGTTGAACTGAAACTTGCGGGTAGAATTAGAACCGGAACTGGAACCTACTCTGAACCGACATTATGCAGGTAGGTTCCAGTTCCATTTTTTTGGAACCGACACTGTGCGGTTCCAATTCTGGTTCCTACATGTGGAGGAACTAGAACTGGAATAAGAACTTGGAAAAAAAAAACCTGCAGCGGGTATCCGACTTGGAACTTGTAGCGGGTACCCTGTTTTGGAACTTATGCTGAAATGAATATCCGTGAAGATTAGGGGGTCTATATAATTTTACATATAAAAAAATTAAAATGAAAGAAGTTAAATTTTGACAATAACCTAATTAAATAAATATACAATTATACTTATTATTTATAAACTACACTATATAAAAAACTTTAATATATTATAATTTATTAATATTAAAATTTTGATTAATTAAGTGTATAATTGAATAAAGACCAATTAAAAGTATTTTAATGTTATTAAACGAATTATTTTTTAATAGAATGGTATATTTGATTGAATAATAATATAATGTTTAGTTATTTACTTCAATTATCAAGTTCTAAGTATATATGTAGTAAATTAGTAATTAATTAATTATATAAAATAAATTGATAAACATTAATACATTACTAGTTAAATGATTACTTAATCAATTATAACATCATATTATAGTTAAATGATTACTTAATTAATTATAAATTTATAACTTACATTAGTAATTTAGTACATTAATTAATTAAATAATTAGAAATTTAATTAATTATAACATTACATTATAGATTTATAGTATAATTACTTAATTCATTATAACATTATATTATAAACAAATGATTATTTAATTAACTATAACATTCCATTATAAACATTAGTACAACATTTAATTAAATGATTAAAGATTTAATTAATTATAATATTACATTAAAAATTTATAGTGCGATTACTTAATTCATTATAACATTACATTATAGTGTGATCACACAATTAATTATAAAATTACATAATAAAATGATTATTTAATTAATTATGACATTATATTATAAACAATAATAATTTACTGGATTAGCACAATACCTAATTAGATGATTAGAAGTTTAATTAATTATAGCATTACATTATAAATTTATAGAATGATTACTTAATTAAATGATTAATTAATTAATTACAATATTTCATTATAAACATTAGTACAATACTTAATTAAATGATTAGAAATTTAATTAATTAAAACATTACGTTATAATTAAATAATTACTTAATTAATAATAACATTACATTATATTATAATCACTTAATTAATTATAACATTATATAGTTAAATGATTACTTAATTAATTATAAATTTATAACATTACATTATAAACATTAGTAATTTACTACATTAGTACATTACTTAATTAAATGATTAAAAATTTAATTAATTATAACATTACATTATAGATTTATCGAATGATTACTTTATTAATTATAATATTTCATTATAAGCATTAGTACAATACTTAATTAAATGATTAGAAATTTAATTAATTATAATATTAAATTATAGATTTATAGTATAATTGTTTAATTAATTGTTTGTGTTTTGGTTTTGACTGAGGAATTTTATGTGAATTGTGATAAATTGATTGAATTCAAGTGTTGCCCAAAGATTAGAGTATTTATGAGTCACACTGGACACTAATAAATGAGTAATCAAAATTTGTTAGAGGTGTATTTGTAAACTTTTAAGGTATTTTTGTCATTTTTTAAACTAATAGGGGGTAATTTTTTTTACAGGGCACCCAAGACAGGTATCGAAACCTGCATTTTAGGTTCTGGTTCCTTAAATTTAAGAACCTGGACTATGCGGTTTCGATTCCGGTTTCTTTTTTTGGGAACATGTACTATACGGTTCTGGTTCCAGTTCCCCCGAAAAATGTAGGGTACCCGAAACTGTTCACCCCTAGTTTTTGTACTATGGGGTGTGTATGAATTTGCCACCCATTCTCTTTTTTCTGTTAATGAAAGAATTCAGAACACTCTGTGTCGGTCTTCTTCTTTTCTTGATTTTCATTCTTTTTCCTAAAATCTTCATGGTATCAGAGCCCTAGACCAATGTCTATGGTAACTCTTAGCTTTGATTCAACAAATCTTGATTCAAAATAAGTAGAAATGAATACTAAGAATATGAATTTTACAATTCCAAGTAGTCCACTTGCCTTACCTACCATCTTTTAAAGTTGCTGGAAAGGAATTATTTGTTCTGGAAATTGCAAGTCCTACCAGTGCTGAAATCACATGGAATCGAAATGTTTGTTACAAGAGAAAGGATGTGTCCACTGATTTTTGTGCTTGAGAAATCTGATGATCTTGAACAGAATATTAAAAAACCCAACCCAAGTTATTTTGCCTGGAAGAAAATCGACCAGTTCCTGGTAAGCTGGCTTTATTCCATAATTTTTGAAACTATCTTCCGTCATGTAGCTTAATGTGTTGCTGCCTATGAGATATGGAATACTCTTGAATTCATTTTCAATCTGCATCTAAGGCAAGAACTCTACACCTTAGAAACTTATTGCAAACTACCAAGAAAGATGCTAGTACAGTCAATAAGTATATGTTGAAAATGAAACAACTAGGGGATGACCAAATTGCTAGTGGTGTTAATACAACCGATAAGGAGCTTTTGTTGTATATCTTATATGGCGTTGGGCCTGAATATCATGTAGTTGTTGCAAATTTAACTTCAAATAGTAGCCAAACAACACTGCAGGAGGCACAGTTTTTCCTCCATAAACATGAGACCAGGCTAGAACGACAGCATGCTTCTTTTACCAGTTTTCATATTTTAATAATTATTATTGTTATTTCAATGAAATTCAATTAATATATTTACCAAAAATAAGCTAAACGGTTTTTGCAATCAATCTTAGATACTGATTTCAACAAAAATCCATAACCCAATATTTACCAAAATTGCAAATCATCAACAAATTATATTAATCAATTAATTGATTTCTTAAAACATTCTTTCATGGCAGATTCTGTGCCGATTCATCAAGGCAACATGTTATCAATCAAATAAATGTAATCAACCATTCACAAAAACTGTAAAATTTGGTACCCTAGGCTCTGATACCACTGTTAGGAAACGAACAAGTCATGGCAGCAGAAAACAAAAATTATTTACAGCATAGATCGTTCCTTAGTACCAAGATCAGAGCACAAATTTACGGTTTACACATTAAATAAGAATCTGCAGAAAATTCAGCCTAGAGTTAAGAAATCATACGCACGTTTGAGGCTCCTCCAACTTGTTTCTGAACAGATTTCACAACCGACCCAAGAGTAAGATCGAACTAATGAAGTCCACACGAAGATAACCCCAAGGAACCAAAGAAGGATTTGCTAGATCCTCTTTAGCCTTAAGAACCAAGAAGAAATCAAGCAAACTTTGTTTCAAACAAAAACAATCTGGCATGGGAGAGAAAGGGCTGGAATTTTTGCTTTGTGAATGAAAAATTAATCCTTTTTTTTTTTTTTTTATTTCACAAAGTGTTGCACTTATATAGTGCACACTATGCCCTATTCCAACATGGAATGGGCTTGGGCACCAACCCAAACAACTCCTATGTCCAAACAGCCCCATTTAGATATTTTAATAATTATTATTGTTATTTCAATTAAATTCAATTAATATATATATTTCATATATTAACATTTAACAATAACAATAATTCATTTAAATATATGCGAACACATATTTAAATATAATTTCACTTATTTAATTTTATTAACAAATTAAATAAAGGCTACGACCTCAGCAAATTTAATTGCATTGTGAAATTACCAAAATACCCTTTTGCCTAAAAAGACGAAAATACCCTTCTTATAAACTGGCTCTTAAATTATCTTCTATGTGTGTGACCCATAGGCTCCTCATCATACCGGTAATGTGTAGTATCACAATTAACACCAATTAATCGTCTCACTACACACAGACCAAGATTGGCCCCTAGCAAGGCATCATGACCACCCGATAGATTCGGATTTAGCGAAGCAACTACCTATCAACGATATGGTTACTGTACAATTCAATCCTTTCATCATCCGTTATCTCAATGAGACCGAGGCATAGAAATAGTGTCAACCTCAATTACTTTTGATATGTATGTATTCAGTTACTAGACCAATGACCGGAATTATAAACTGGATAGAGCAGTAACTCAATCCCACTGTGGCCACAGTTTTAGTGTCTTTGCCATTTACTGAATTGCGTCATGAGATAACTTCCCCTGTACCCGGGAGTGATGAATCCTCTATCGATCCACCATAGTCTTGATACACTCCTTGATGCAGCCAATCACTACCGTATTGACAGTTCTGAATAGAACTGCATTAGGCTAGTGTCAAACTACATCAATAGGTGCACAAATTGCTCCAGTGATCTCAAGTCCAAGGATCACATGCACCACCATTCGTTAGAGGATTTGTTCCATAGACACTAATGTTACCATCCATATGGAATCCTCTGGTGGGTCAGCCCAATGAACTTGCCTATAGCAAGCACCCATGTGTTGCACCAGGTTGTCACCAAACAACCTTGACAAGTAAGACCAGTCATTGCCTTTCGACAGGGTCATTCAACACTATGATAGCCTTACCGTATTATCTGTGTGCTTAATTCAGAATAATACTAGGGCTATGGACATTCTAGAATGGCCACCATATGTGCTCATAGGGTTCTTACTATCAAGATTTGAAACACTTGATACACTCGTCTGGTTCTACTATTCTAAGGACATATATCAATACATACAATGATGATTTACACGATATATAATAAAATGTCTTTTATTGATCAATGAACATTATTGCAAATAGTCAATTCTACAATAATTGATTGGCTCTAGGGCACCTACTCTAACATTATCTTCGCCATTAACCTTTATGCTTGTTTTTGCCTTGTGCTCTAAAACTTTCAGAGAGTTTTTTCCTTAAAGGTTCCCCATACGTTTTTGTACTAAGCACTTATTATACTTCATCTTTGTTGAGCTACAAGGAAGTTCATCTTCTTCCTTGTTTGTTTTTCTTTTTGAACTTGAATATCTATGTCGTCTATTTCGTTGGTGCTCTAAACTTTTCAGAGAGTGGTTCTTGGTTAGGTTCTTTTATATGGGCTTGTGATAGAAACTTTCTTGTTTATCTTAATTTTTGAATGGCGGCTGGAACGTGGTTCCTTTGCTGATGCTGGAGCATGTCTTCAATGATTAAAGCTTGGATGGAGCCCAAGCGTTTCCCAAGAGTGAACCTGGCGTGAAGAGATTCGTGGTGCAACAAGACATTAGAGATTCAAAGGGTGGTAATTAGTGTAACTAGAACAGGCACTACAAGAAATATATTATACTGTGACAAAATTAATTTTATCAAATGTTATTTTGTCATGAGTAATATAATTATTATGACAAAATAAAGAAACATCACATTGAATATGACAAAGAGAATATACCGTGACTAAAAAAAATATTGTCATAATATTTCATCACAATAAAGAGACTCATAATAAATGTAGTGAAGAAAAACATTTTTATCATAATATTTCGTCACACATTTTTGGCGCCTTGGTAAATTGTGTATTGTGACAAACATATTTTGTCATAAAACATTTTAGTCATTATATTTTGTTATACATGCTATAACTACAAATTATTTTGTCACAAGAGAATTTATTTATTATTACAAAAAAGAAAAATTGGTATAATATATGCTGAAATAGAGTTATTAATGACAAAATATTTGAGTCAAAATTTAAGCGCTGAGATAAATTGTTTATTGTGACAAATATATTTGTCATCAAAAACTTTAGTAACTATATTTAATACTATATGCTATAATTACAAACTAATTTGTCACAAAAGAATTATTTATCATTACAAAAAAAAAAAAAAATTCATAAATTGTATAATGGAGCTATTAGTGACAAAATATTTGAGTCAAATTAAATGTGATATTTTGTGACAAAATTTGCTAAAAAAACATATAATATGGTCTCCTTTAATTTTTATTTTTAAAAACTCGAAAAGGCCAAAAAATTGTAAAAAAATACAAAAATCATTAATAATTATATAAATGTAAATATTATGTACCATTTTCGGCTTTAATGATAAAAATATTTACATTTTCGGCTTTAATGTTATAGACTTAATATTTGAATCACATGTTAAATATTAATGCCTGTATTACACGTTCACATCAAAGATTAAATTACAAAAATAAATGGATTCAGTCATTATTACAAAAAGGGAAAAATTGAATTGGGTGAAAAAGGGAAAAAGGGAATGTCCTTATGAACTCTCCTTTGATTCTCCTAATTTTCTTTGGTGTTACAACGAAAAGGGGAAATTTTGAATTGGGCAAAAAAGAGAAAATTTGAATTGGGTGAAGTGAGCTACCTTTGGTTTCTTCTTTTCTTTGTAAAATTGAATTGGGAAAACCAAATCCTAAAAGAAGAAAAATAAAATGCAAGACGGAGAAGATGCTGGGAGAGGGGACAAACACACTCGTTTCCCTCACACTTAAGCTGTGAGTTTGTAGTTTCAGATAGATATATCAAACAAAATGAATATATATAATTAGTAAGGAAGAAAAATAAATGAGCAGTTTTGCCTAAGTGGTTAAAGGGTAAAATTGACAATTGAGAGAAGAGTGCATAGGTTCGAATCCCACAATACCCATTTTTTTTTTTAAAAAAAATGGTTTTTTCTTTGGTCTTTTTAAAAAAAAAAAAATTATTTCATTAATGCTTAGCAGCTTCACCAATGATCTTTGCAAACAATTTACTCTTGATTTGGAAAAAGAAAAGAAAAAAAAGAACCCATTTTAGCATATTAGAATATATCCTCATCCAATAAAAATACAATAAATAATCCATGGTTTAGGCTTCTTATATAAACTTACAAGTTATCCTAATTCCTAATACTAAAAGGATTCTAAAGATATAATATCCTAATTTTGTAATGAGTTATATTCTTTATCATACATAGCAATACTTAATCCTAATACTACTCCAACTTCTAATAATAACTCTAAACTAATAAAACCTGACTAAATTAATTAATATTAGAAAAAGACCCTACAACCAGTATTTGATTGATGAATAACATAATCTTTAGACCATACAGACAATTATCTCATCCTCTTTGGAACACTTTTATTTTTTTGGATTGTCACGTACTAAAGTATATGATCATATGAAATTAGAAGATTGAGATAAATTATGCAATTCAAGCTATCTTTGAGGTGGGTGTTTGATATGTGGTTTAGTTAATACCCTATTTAATTTAATGTGCCATTTCGAATTTATTGCAGCAAAGACTCAATTGAGTGATTGATTTAAACTTCCAATTTTATAGGGCGAAGGAGAATATATATGCATGTAAATGATGAATATGTATTAGCTTGAAATTATAACAAAAAAAAATCAATTACAATATTTATAGTTATGACAAATAATAATATATATTTTATGTATTAAAGATAGACTTTTTTTTTTTTTTTTTTTTAATAAACATAAGTAATTGATTAATTAAACATATATCAAAACCTAAAAAAGCTTAATTGAAAAGTTTGGGTCGTTAAATCTATAAAAATTATGAAGAGTCAAATAATATAATTTGTGTTGGATATGATGAATAATAATATATATTTTATATATTAAAGATAAACATTTTTATTTTTATTAAAAATCAGTCTATTAAATAAAAGAAAAATTAAGTTTTTTAAACAAAAGAAAAAAAAATATAAAATATAAATGCATAAATAATCAATTTTAATAATTGAGGAAAAAAATTCAAACTTCAAATAAATAGAAAAATTGCCCAACCCCTCTTTATCTTTTTTCCCCACCCCACCGCCCCAAAAACTCCACCTAACTTGCTCCTCCCAAGCGAGGATTCGCTTCTTTAGGTCGTCACGGCGATGCCTATAAGCATCCCTAAGATGTTTCGTTAATCTAGTTTTTTATTCATATTTTAATTTACTCTTATCATATCACATGCATTTGATATATTTGCGATTTTGGTCTGTATTTTGAAGGATTCTGTGTTACAATTTTGTCTTTTGTTTTGTAATTTTGAGGATTAGATTATGTCATGAATCGTGAACAGGGCGTGGTAGTTCCTGGATTTGGTATGAAAGGTCTATAAAATTTGGAATCTCTTTGAAGATGAGAGTAACAAGGAAACAGTCTTTGTGGCATGTTTCGTTGTGTTTTTTGGGTATATCGGATTGAGAAAATAAATATTTATTGTCTATATAGTTTGTGTAATTAGAAACATCTTTTTGAAGATTTCAATTGGTGTGATTGATTTACTTGAAAATTTTTGATTTCATGAGACGGGGAAGTGGGAGAAGATAACATATTTAGGCATTGCTACATGCACTGTGCTTGCTATTTACAACCTCTCAAAGGATCATCCCAACTATGAAGAGCCTCCAGTGAGCTTTATTTTATTTTTCTCTTTTCCTTAAGATTTTTTCTTGAATTTACTGCGGTTATTTTTGGTTTTTGTAGAGGTTTCTACTATATGCATTATGACAAACATCTGAATGCCATCTACTTGTATGCATCCCTACCCATATTTGCACATTCGCAACAAGGAGTTCCCATGAGGTATGTTTTCACAGTTAAATAAATTTATGTGTCTAAAGCCCTAGAAGAAGAGATGTCTATTTTGTTGTTACATTGATTCTGTGTTTGAAGGCACTTTTTGTCTTGACATTCAAACTTTGGGTTGCCTTATTGATTGCTTGTTGAGTTCGGTATTATGTCTTTGCTTTAAGTTCTTTGGCTATCCTTATTGATTTATCTTTTCTCTGCTTCTTGTGCCTTGTTGAGTTCTTTGGCATTATGTATAGAATAGATTTCTATTGCTTTGTTATTTCTTTCTCACTATTTATAATATACATTTCTCAGGTTGCAGAGAAGCCTAGCATTGGTCTCTCAATTGCTACCGTGCTCCCTCGTGGCAAAGTACTTGCCCTTTGCTCTCTTTCGTTGCTTTCTAGATAATTAATTCCATTTCTTTTAATACTACAACGTTTATAGCTCAAGAAAACAAGTGAATTTGGTGTAACAAGCTTATTACGTTTAAGTTGAATGAGAGTTATTGATAAAACATATCTGTGATAATAAATCTTTATAATTAGTTTTGTGCAAAACTTAAGAGTAAGCAATTTTGGATTGACAGATTGATTATTTTTCATATGCCATATTTTAGACCCATTAGTTAGTTTCTATACTTTAATCCAATTGTCTGCAACTTTAGTTAAGATTTGTATGAAATAAGCTCTTGGTCCTAACCCTTATATCTAATGCTAGTTTCATGTTACTTCACTTCTTAATGGATTTATTTTAGGCTCTACTAATTTACAAGGTTTGAATTCCATGCTAATGTTGTATTTCTTGGATCTCAAGCACATTATAAAGTCACATCGGTCGTTGGGCATGTTTTCAGGTTATTCTTTTATTCTAATTATGTTGACTAAAAAGTGTATATATATATTGATGTTCTAGATTTATCCTGCCATTATATTTCTTGTTCCAGGTCCGCAATTGCTTACACTTTGTGATTTTCTATTAGTGCTTGCTCCTACAAAGTGGTGAGTATTACTATTTGGTCTGTAGATATTTCCATGTCGAAACCTTGAAGGCTTGGAAGAAGTCTTTTCTCGCCTGACCAGAACCTTTTCAGGAGTTGTTTTCGCTGGGGAATTATCTACAAATTGCAGGCTGCTACTCCCTCCTTTTCTTCTTGTTTTGGTTGCGTGTATATGCAGTTGGATTTTATAAACCAAAGTCTGGCATTGTTTTTGTGTCGGTGGTCATTTTGTATGGTCCTCTTTGAGGCTTGCTTGGTGGCTTTTTGGAATGTAAATCCATGCCACCTTTTTTGTTTTCTTTGGCTTGGTTGCTTGGGCTTGTCCAAGGGACTTGACTTTGTAGGGGTCCTCTTTTTGGGACTTCTTTTATTCTTTATATAATTTTTTTTTTACCCAAAAAATATACAAGAAGGTTTATGCAAAGATAGAGAAACAAAGTATATTGAGATGACAAAAAATATTTCTCACGCCTATATTATTTTGACAATAAAAAGTTTGTCATGTAAAAATATTTGTATTAAAAATTATTCGTCATGTTATTAAATTTTTTACAAAATTATTTTCGTCACTATATAATTTTTGACAAATATATTATCATATAAACAAACATATGACAAAATAAATGTTGTCACAATAAAGTCAATGACAAATAAATTTCGGTCACCATTAAAATTATGAGAAAATAATTTAGTTATTATTCACAATTTTTGATAAAATCAATTTCGTCATCATATATTATTTTCTCACCATAAAGTTTATCATTTGGTCTTTAAATGTAAATCAATTGTGACAAAATATTACTTATAGTGATAAAAATTGTCTTCTATTGTTACAAATAATTTGTCACAACAAACTAGTTTACAATGACAAATTATTATTGTTACAATAAATAATTAAGCTATAGTGATCAATTGCTCTTTCGTCACCACACACTTAAGAGTACGAGCTTAATGTAACCAATCTGGTGACCAATACAATTCCTCACATTAGCGAAATGGTCACAATTTTGATATCTATAGTGACAAGTTATTTTGTTGCGAGAAGCCTAAATTCTTGTAGTGAGGGAGTTCTCTTTGCTGTAGGTAAAATTAACTTTGAGCTATATATTGTAATGTTTGTTGATTAGCTGATTTGCTTTGATCTAGATGAGATCTCATGGATGTAGGCTAAAAGTGGATTTAGCTTAACTATGTATATGTTGGTGCACTTTACATTTATAGCTTGCTATTATTTGTGATTTGTTCTAAGTTGACTTGCTAAAACAACTTGGTAAATCATTCCGCTGCGTCTTTAAAAATGGGTTCATAAACATTAAACAGAGTTTAGTAACTCTAACATTTTTATATTTGGTTGCATGTTATTGGTGATGGTGTGAGATATGTGGATGAGTAGGATTTGTTTTAATATGTAACTTAATATAATTGGTGTTTGATATTTTTTTAGTATTAATAGCCTATATTTGGAATCAACTATATATAGCCCCCTTAAATGGCATCAAAGCGAGCAGAGTGAATTCAAAGATTAGCTGCTTAGGGAAAGCCCTTCCCTTCCTTAGTAGTAGTGCACTCAAAGCGACGACGGTTGTTTAGATTGGGACATAGCCGTTATATTAGAACTAGGGACTGGAAGATCCAATCTTTCCTATGCTATGAAGGTGGAAATGATTAGCCAAGCCAAGGAAAGCATTGGATGAAAGGAAACTTTGGTTTTGACATGAAAGAAAGCCCTGCTAAGGTAATGCAGCTAAGCCCATTCGTTCAAGGGAATCATTCAAAGAGAAAAGAACAGTGGCAACAAGAGAAGAGACTCTTTCTAGTCCTACCCATATTCAAAAAAGACTTGTACACAAGTGAATTCTTCTTCTTTATGTAGCGGCAGAGGTGACGAATCCTTGCAAGAGAGGGGTACTAAGCAGGATCGACTGGTCAAAGCCAAGTCCAGACGAGCTGGTCAAAAGGCATAGGGCCAAGGCTGAGCTGGCAGGTTCATCTCACTGATTGTGTGCTTTTATGGGATAGACTTCCATCAAGGGAAAGTGCATTTTAGCTTGATTCCATTTCAACAAGTCTTTCTTTTTCTTTCCAAACCACCGCTCAGCCCCTTCAAATGGCATCAAGGTCGGCAACCCCTAAGGGTTGGGCCTCAAACTATGCACTTATAAGGAAAGTGGGAGTACAACTATATATACTCTAGTCTATCCTATAAAGACGGGCTAGAGTAAGCGCCAAGCGCTAGCCCATTAGTGGGTTCAATTCTAACTTGCCTTTCCTTATAAATTTAATAAGTAGTCTCGAGTTGCGCTCTTCTGCCAGGAAGATCAGATTGAATGGCTAGCGAACTCAACCCTTCTCCGAAAACTCTTTCAATTGTTGGATGCGCAAAATAACCTATTCCCCTTTCCGACGACTCGATGACCTTTGACACGTTACACCTAGTTTCACATAATCAATTTCTTCTTCCACCATTCCTCTCTCTTTTTGAGATACCCAATTCTATATCTATTCACTTTCATGAACTCCTATGCAGTTTCATTTTAGGTTTAGCCTAAATGATTCGACGTTTACCAGAATTGCATGATCAATTTTAGTTAAATTAAGGTCACTAAAATGGTGGGTTCCCAGAGTCCAATGTGTCCTTCCTCATAAGAAATGAAGAGGTACAGAATCACCAAGCCAATCTATGTAGCTGAGCCCACCGAAGTTGATTTTCAGCGTAATAGGGGTTTGGAGAAGTTAATTTTCTTTTTTATGTGTATATGTTTCTTTGTAATAAACTTCGTTTCAATTTATTTATGTTGGATTTTGAAAAAAAGTTTGTATGTTGGAAGTTTTTGGTTGATTCGGATCTGTATGTGAGCGAAGAAGAAGATGAAAAAAAAAAATAAGAAGAAGTAATTGGGCACCTTGATCAGGTGACTTACCAGTTTATTTGAGTTGTTTTGTTGTTGGCCCAATTATGCTCAAAAGACAAAACTTAACTTGGAGATTTTATTAAACTGGATAGGTTTAATTGAATAAACTTTCATGTGATGCTGCTTCAGGAATTTGTATGATGAATGAATCATTGGCTTGGGACATAACCCATGCCTTATTCTTTAGAGAGAGAACAACAATGTTAAACTTGCAAACAAATAAGCAAAACTAAAGCTTTTTTGAGGTACAGGAATTTGTATATAGTAGGGGAGCGAGGGTGGAGAGCGAGAGTTTTGTTGTAAGTATTTTTGAACTAACGGATATGAACAACTTGATTTGTAGATTGTAATTCATTTGTTTATTTTGTTGGTTTGGTGGGTGGAAGCGCAGATGGGAAGGGGAGAGAAGGTTAATTCTAGGGGAGGTTAATTCATTTTATTGTTTTTTTGTTCATCTGCAAATCTTTGATCCGCTTCTTAAGAGTGTGCCTATTATGTTTTATAGGTTACGACAGCCCTAGCAATGGTTAAATCTACATATGAGTTCGAGCATCGTGACTTTCTGTTTCTGATTCTAAGTTTGTGATATTAATATACATCTGGGTTTGTTCTTTTTTTTTTTTTTTTTTTAAATAAAGTTTTGATTTTTGTGATCTTGGTATTGATTGTGTTGCCTAATTAGAGAGGAAGCAAAGCCAGAAACAAGAGGAAATTTAATTTCAAGAATCTTGGGATTTATTATAATGAGTTGTGATCTGATTTAATGTGTTGAAAGTGGGTTATGTTATGGAATGTTATGTATGAGTTGTTGATATTTATTTGGTTGAGTTTTGGGTTTTGATTTCTAGGTTGTTCTCAGTCTTGATTTGTTTATTCATTTGTTTATTTTGTTGTGAAAGTTTTAATGAAATTTACCAAGTGATTAAAACTCTATGCAGAATGGGTTGCTTGTTTATATTGTGCACACAAGTTGTTCACAGCATAAATGAAACATCCATCAAAGCAAGAAAATAATGCACTCATTTTTACATGTTTTGACAACATGCCTACATCTATAGGACCAAGTCCAGAAGAAGCAAATCGACTATGTAAACTTATGAGTTCAAATAGAAAGTAAGATAAACAATGAGAAACACTCCCTATTTTTAACGCATCAATTCTATCTTCTTCTAGAGTTTTATTCCTTAAAAACATGTTGTGTGTGCCTCATATAGCTAAGAACTTACTAAGCATTTCACAAATTACAAGGGATAATGATGTGATAGTTGAATTCCACTCTGATCATTGTCTTGTAAAGGATAAGTGGACTAGTGAGATATTGCTTCAAGGATCTCTAAAGGATGGGCTATATCAACTACAAGTCTCTTTGCCTATGGTTGCTACTGCCTTCACTCCTAATGCATCTTGTCATGTTGTTGTTGCCTCTAGTTTTAGTTCAAATAGTTGTAATACTAATAAAGTTTTTGCTACACCAAGACAAAATTCTGATGTTCATGATACTTTGAAAAATTGTGGCATGCCAGATTTGGGATCCACAAGTAAAAACACTTAAACATGTGATGAATAAGATGCATATATTTGGTTGTTTTGATAAAGCTATGTTTTGTGATTCATGTCAATTTAGCTAGCTATCTCAAACATCTTTTCCTAAAACCGCTTCTAAAACTACAAAGCCACTTGAACTTGTTTGCTTTGATTTGTGAGGTCCTGGACTAGGGAATTCTTCTAAAGGGTTCAAATATTACATGTTATTTTTGGATGATTACAGTACATTTATGTGGATTTATCCCTTGAAATTCAAGTCTGGAGCATTCAAGATATTCACTCATTTTCATAGTTTTTTTGAAAAAAATTTAGAGACTAAACTTAAGACTTTGCAAAGTGATTGGAGAGGAGAATTTAAACCTTTTACTAACAATCTACAATAGCATGGTATTGCCTTTAGACACCCTTGTCCCAACCTTCACGAACAAAATGCTAGAGTAGAGAGACATCATAGGACAATTACAGAATTTGGCTTAACCTTGCTAGCACATAGGGGTATGCCATTGTGTCTCTAGTGGCAGGCCTTTTGTACAGTTGCCTACTGATAATGCTTGAAAATATACTTATACTTAGTGGTTTATAGGTATCATTTGTGGGAAATTAGGATTAATTTGCATGAATTAACATAATTGTTTCATATATGCACTTTTCGGGATCATGGGTATTTTTGTTGTTTTCAGGGAATAAAGCTTAAAAATAATATTTAGATGAGCGATGATGTTGATGAGAGAATTTTTTATGACTGGAAACAAATGGATCGAGAATCAAAGTTGAATTGAAGAAGTTATGGAACTTTGAAGTAAAGAGGAGATTCTATATTACACTCTAGTTTGAGCATGCCTCGGTGTTTCAACTATAACTTGAGCTTTAGATACCATATTGAGATGATTATTAAACTGTTGGAAAGCTGATTTAAAGGGCTAAGTTTCAAATGTTTACCACATTTCCAGATTCCATCGTTATCATGCTCAAAAATCTTCATCTCTAGAGTGCTGAAGAATGATGCAAAGTTAGAAGAGGAATTGGACCATGCCATAGCACTGTACTGCAGCACAACAAGACCAGAACCAACCATGTCGTAGTTCTGTGCCATAGCACACTTAGCCCAGAATCAACCATGCCGCAGCACAGTGCCGGGGCATAGTCACAACAGCTAGAAATTTTTTTTCCCTTTTTAACTAGGAAAATATGGTTTAAGAGTCATAAACTGACTAGAATTAAGGAAAACAAAACCCTAACCCTTGTGGGGTATAAATAGAAGTCTCTTAGCATTATTTTAGAGGATTCTAGAGAGGAGAATACAGAGAATAAAAATACTCAATAATGTAGAGATTAAGAGAAATTGAAAGAGGCTTCGACTGAAAAATTGGGGAAGATCATCATCAACTCCATTGTTCTACCCAAGACTTCCTAAGTTTTTCTAATCTCTTGTTGTTATTTTGTTGTTCATTAATATGATTATGTTTTTTTTCTTCTCCATGAGTAACTAATTCTTTTGTGATTAAGGGTGATTTCAAAGCCCTAGACATGTCTTGAAATTAATAAAATCTGCATCTATTTATCTTTTGATCCCTCTTGGTTATGTGATTATTTCTCTGTGAATAGGGTTTAGATAAATTATCTTAATTGTTTAAGTGCACAACTAAATAGTTAGGATTTATTTATTAATGCCAATTTAGGTTGTTTAGTACAAAATCGCTTTATTAAGCTAAATAACTAGTGGTAAAGTGTATATCTGCATACATGGGGGGTAATCACTCAAGATAACTAAACTGACTATATGAGTTTAGCCTTGATTCAGTAGGTCTCTCGCAACTGAATGCTTTTATTACTTTGAATCTAGAGATTGTATCCTAGGTTATTTAATAAATAGGGAATTGGGTTATGACTGTGTCTAAGCCAACGACTCAGTAAGGAGAGATGGGACTTATCAACATTTGCTATTTTATGAGCTGATGTGATCAAGAGGGTAGAAAGTTAAAGAATGCTTTTATTATATGTAATTCATGTCTAGTGGTGGCGAATAAACCTTCAATCTAGTTTCTCTTGTTTATCTCTGTCGTGATTGTTTGCTTGCTTTACTTTGTTTAATTTTAGTTTGCTAGTTTTTGTTGAGTTTTGACAATTCATGACAAACCCTGTTAGAAGTAGATAATTAATTAAGTTCACAAATCCTCTATGGGAAAGATCCTTACCTGCTCTTTGCTACTACACAACTTTGCATTAGAATTTAGTGAGGTAAAATTAGATGTTGCATTTGCATGCATCACTTACATTGTTAATAGACTGCCTTCGAGTGTCTTAGACAATATATCTCCTTATTAGACATTATATCAAAGAGAAACTAAGTACAATGATTTGAAATTGTCTAGTTACTGTTTCTATCCCTTTATAAGACCATATTAGAAACATAAATTATCTTACCATACTGAACAATGTGTCTTCATAGGGTATAGCTCAGCTCATAAGTGATATAAATGTCTCTCTTCCACAAGTAAGATCTATATAGTTAAGCAGCTTAAATTTGATGAGTTAGTTTCCTTACAAACTTTGTTTTAGATGCTTCCTATTTAACTATATGGATAGTATAGAGTAGGCTTTATCTATTAATATTGATGGTCTACATTCTTTCTAAAACCTATCTCATTGTTTGCGTACTGACATATGACATGATATCGCTTTTGGACCTACAACACTAAGTTTTCCATGTCATTATCCTTCTCATGCTACTATAAAACCAACACACTTTGGTGTTAATTATGATCTCATAACTTCACCTTCTGCACCTTCTAACTTAGGAGGTGCCATTGAGTCTCTTGCACCTAGAACAATAGGAACTTCTTGTTCTTCTTTGTTATAGAGTCTTGTTGGTGTTGGTGCATCTACTTCACCTCCCAAGACAATAGTGGCTACTGGAAATAATTCTTCTCATCAGACCTCTTCATCTTTAAATATGCCATCATCTAATTCAAACCAAGATTTCTTGTCTTTTGATTTGAATGCTTCCTCTGGAATTCAATTAGAAGTGGTATTGCCTATTTCACAAGAAAATTTGACTACCAACCATCAAACACTAAGTTCCGACTCTAGTGGTTCTACTATGCCATATTCCCATGTAGATCTGTCCACTTCTGATTTCGTTGAAACTTCTATCTTTGGTTCACTCAGAGACTCCTTTAATAAACATGATATCCTTTTAGGAATTCAGCCTAAAGTCATGCTACCATGACCAGAAGAGCAGTCGACTACTAATCTTCATCCAATGGTTAGCAGGTCCAAGTCTAAACTTCAAAATCTTGTAAGACAAGCTTATGTAACTAGTCTTTCCATTCTTCTTGAGCCAAAAACTGCTGCAGAGGCTCTAACAATTTTAGAATGGAGGACAACTATGAATGAAGAATTTGAAGCCCTTTTGAGGTACAAAACATGGGAACTTGTTCCCTATACCTTAGACATGAATGTTGTGGATTGTAAGTGGGTCTTTAAGACTAAATTAAAGTCTGATGGCACTCTTCAAAAGTATAAAGCCAGGCTAATAGCTAAAGCGTTTTCAGTAGACCCCTTGCCTAGATTACTTTGACACATTTTCACCTATCATTAAGCCAACAACAATCATAATCATGCTTTCTCTTGTTGTGTATGACAATTGGGAAATACAGTAAATTGATATCAACAATGCTTTCTTGAATAGTGAACTTTCAGAAACAGTGTTTATGTTACAATCTGGAGCATTTATTGATCACCAACAACCCAAACATGTTTGTAAACTTCATAAAGCATTATATGGATTGAAACAGGCCCAAAGGGCCTGGTTTGATAAATTGAAAGTTTCTCTCATTGAGTGGGGTTTTCAGAGTAGTGTATCTAACACTAGCTTATTTTTTTTATAAGAAGGGAACTCAAGTCCTTTATTTGTTGGTTTATGTAGACGACATTCTCCTTATGGGGAATGATTCTCTCTAATTGACCAAGTGGTTACTGAGCTGAATAGCATATTTGCACTAAAAACTCTAGGGGCTTTTAGCTATTTCTTGGGATTTGAAGTTCATAGAAGCAAGGTAGGACTGTTACTTACTCAAGCCAAATATGCTCAAGATCTTTTAACCAAAGTTGGTCTCTCGGATTGCAAACCTTGTAACCCCCCTATGCCAATAGAAACAAAACTCCTAAAAGAAAATAGTGATCCTTTTGATCAACCCTCAGTCTATAGAAGTCTTGGAGGTGGCCTTCAATATCTAACACTATCCAGACCTAATTTGGCCTTTGTTGTCAACAGGTTGAGTCAATTTCTTCAACAGCTTACTACCAATCATTGGACAGCATGTAAGAGGTTTCTCATGTATATTAAAGAAACAATCTAGCATAGTTTATTCTTTAAAAAAAAAAAAAATCAACATTTTTAGTTAGAGGTATATGCTGATGTAGATTGGGCTAGTGACATGGGTGATAGGAGATCCACTACATGGTATAGTATCTTTCTTGGCGGCAACCTAGTTCAATGGTGTTCTGAAAAACAAAAAGTGGTTGCTTTGTCTTCAATAGAGGTTGAATATAGGGCTCTTAGTCAGGCAGTCACTAAATTAGTTTGGATACAGAATTTGTTTCAGGAACTTGGAATAATAATCAATTATGTCCCCACCCTTTGGTGTGATAATATGAGTGCTAGAGCTTTGTCCTCCAATCTGGTATTCCATACTAAGACAAAGCACATCGAAATTGATATGCATTATGCAAGGGAGCTGGCTACTGACAAGAGGATGTCTGTCCAATATGTGCCTTCGGTATATCAAATTGCTGATGTTCTAACCAAGGCACTCGTGGCACATAGGTTTCAAACTCTTAAAAAGAAACTGAAAATGTTGTCCTCTTCACCTAAAGAAGAGTTAAAGTGCTAATGTGTTAATCAAAATTGAGCTGGTTTTTTAGCTGATGTAGTTCAGAGTTGAATGTTTTAATATTGAAATTTTAGCTGGTGTGTTTGAAGTTTTCTGTTGGTGTGTTTAGCATAGTCAAAGTATGTTGCTAAAACATGTGCTGGTAGAGTTAAAGTTGTTGTGTGGTGTTGTTGTTAGTATATTTGATAAAATTAGATTGTTAAGGTGTTGATTGTGATGAGATGTTGCTGGAGTATTTGATATAGCTTGTTAAGGTGGTCATTGTGATGAGCTATTGCTAGTGTATTTGATATAGCTTGTTAAGGTGATGATTGTGATGAGATGTTGCTAGTGTATTTGATATAGTCCATCTGGGGCATTTTATGTCTGAAAAATTGTGTTGTTCATAAGCAGTGATAAGTAGCCAATGGACTTTACTTTAAGAGGAGATATTGAGTATGAGAAGATGCTGACTGAAAAACAGGATTGTAGTTTAGTTTAAGGGGAGATATTGAGTATGATAAGATTGTGACTTAAAAACAGGATTGTAGTTTAGTTTTAAGGGGAGATATCGAGTAAATTGGTTTTGATCAAGTTTAGTTTGTTTTAAATATAATGATTGGGTGTAGTTTGCAAGTTTTACAAATATTATTTCTTTAGTATAGTTTGTATAAAATAGCTATTTACTTAAAACGCGGCGTTTTTGTACCATGGGGTGTGTATAAATTTGCCGCCCATTCTCTGTTTTCTGTTAATTCCAGAATTCCAGACCTCTCTATGTCAGTCTTCCTCTTTTCTTGATTTTCATTCTTGTTCCTAAAATGTTCACATTTTAAGGAATTAAATTTATGTATATAAGATTTAAAAACAAAGTGGAAAATTTTACCTTTTCTGTTTAGTGAATTGTTCAAAAATAAGTGATAATTTGAAAAAAAATATATATATATATATCAAAACTTTAATTCTAATTTGATTTAGGATTTAAGTAGAAAAAACATATTTGAGGTGTGTATGAACACTTTCCTTAAGGTTTTATTTGTCCCCACAATAATAGTTTGCTAATAGGTTTTGTGGCAAATTACCTCCAAGAAATATCAAATCTGAAATACTGCAATTAGTAATACTAAATTATTCCACTAGAACACTCTGATAGAAAACTGTATGAATGTAGGAGAAAGGATAAGAATCGTGTAAGAGGGAAATTGAAACAACTGTAAGTTTTTTTGGGTAAATTGTAGTATTAAAAAGAATGAAAGAATGAGACCCCAAGAGGGAAGTCTCTACAAAAGAAAATAAGCCTTGGACAATCCCAAGGACCTAGCAAAAAATTGGTAGCAATAAGACAAGGATTTACAATCCTTATATACCAGCGAGGTAGTCTCGCAGAGGCCTAAAACTAGCAGGCTAGCAACATAATAAATGTAGGCCTTACGAAAAAACAAAAAACAAGAGGCTGCACAAATATGCATAAGAAGCAACCAACACAAGAGAGACTCCCTGCACATAAAAAAGGAACACCAAAACTTGAATGTAGACCATTTTTCAGCATCATCAAGCACATTAGTCTTATAAACAACGACAATCTTCTTAACAAGCATGCAACTACCAATCAAAGAAACACCTTATAAAGGATAACCCAACAGCAAGAGCCCACAGTTCATGAATGCATCAAAATAGTAGAAAAACTAGACCAAAGAAGCCCAGATGACGAAAAATAGGCCACAAAAGATCTGCAAATGAACACATCCAAAAGTCAAGAGGGGGCAGTAACAACATCATCTAGTAGAATGAACAACAGTCCTTAGTGAACGAAATAGAGAAGCAACAGGAACAAAATAATAATAGTTAAACAAAACAAACAGTAAACAAAGAATATAATACGCGCGATTTACCCTGGTTCACCCAATGTAGGCTACGTCTAGTTGAGTCAATATTATTGCAATATGCCTCACCTCTCTCGTTTACAATGAATGAATTGTTCTCACACACATAACAAGAGAAAAGAATGTTTATATACTAGGTTTAAGGGATTAAACCTAGTTTTACAAGAATTCCTATTCCTAAGTCCAACCCAAAAAGGAATTAATAACTTAAAAGGAATCCTACAGCGGGACCCCGAGTGCGTCTCCGTTACCCATTACTGTTGAAGTAGTCGACAACTCCAACACTTAGTGGCATAGAGCATTTGGTACAGGCAGCAAGGAAAAAGGGAGGGCCACAATAGACAATCCACCAACCACCCTAAGGCAAATCTGTAAAGCTCTTGGCCTCACTTTGGTAAACCCTCCCATAACCAACCCAAAACCCCTCATTAACCCACAAGTTCTTGACAGCAGCAAAATAGTAGAAGAACCATACCAAGGCAGCCCAGATGTAAAGAAAAATAGGCCACAACAATTGAAAACATAAACTTCACACCTTAACAACTTTGGCATATGTACCTTAATCCTAAGTGGGTCATGTACATTTGACATGTAGATTGCAATCTTTAATTGATTACAGTAGAATGTGAGATTCTATTATTCAACAAATTAAGACCTTGGCTGATTGGGATTGTAGCTCTATGGGTCTGAGAACATTATTCCATAGATATGAAATTCACAACTTCGAGAGGTTTAAGGGATACCGTCTTGTGGGTTTTACAAGGTCCTGAATGATGAGACTTGGCCAAGCATTTGATGAAGTGTTCATTAAACATTTATCATTCAGTGGATGTAAAACTGGATGCAAGGAAAAGATGTAACCGGAAAGGTATATTGGTATATCGACCTGGTTTCGGTTATCAGTGTTCTATGACGGTATATGCATAGTTGTAGCTAAATTGATAGCTTTGATGAAATAATTTAATCGGATTAAATTATTAAAGTTTCTAATAAATAGAATGTTTAATTTAGGAGTTCAACGTTATCCCTATAGTGGAGTTCAAACAACGTTAACACATTCTGTGCCATATGTTTATGAGATAAAGAAGTACATAACCAAATATGTTGAAGCCTGTTATTAAACATTTCCATATGGGTCCACCTAGGTAGCCGATAAAAGTTATCTTGGACAATATGTGTGAAAAATAAATTATTCTAATTTTATTTGAACCATTTAGAATTGTTCAAAAAATTAAATTAGACAAGTTACGGAAGGTATTCAGAAACATGCACTAAATGTATTAAATAGTTTAAATATGAGGTAATAATGGGCTAAAACATGATATGATTGGAGCAGGAATACTTGCATAAATGTCATGTAAAGTGTTGAACTAAAATGATAATTTCCAATTCCACTAACTATATAAAGGAGCCAAGATCACTATTACATGCAACTTTTAGTTTTAGATGAAATTTTAGATCTAAAATTCTCTCCTGCCTTGGCTGAACTTTCTTTGTTATATTCCTTCTGCATTTTTGTGTTAAAATTTAGTTTTAAACACAAATTAGTAAAGGATTCACACATACAAGCTTGAAATGTGTTTTGGAAGCCAATTCATTCACTCATCCAAGAAGCTTTGGATATACCTTGGGAAGGTTCATTGGTGCTGAAACTTCATTGGAAGATAACAAATATTCACATGTCTAGTTTGAACAGCTCATTTTAGTTTATCATGGGGCATGGTTTAGAGTTAGCTGAATATTGCATGTTGTGTGTGTTCGGCGACTCCTTGTTTTTAACCCCTTCATTTACAACCTGCTAGACACGGGCATTGTTCATAAAAGAAAGACTGAACATTCTTAGTCTGATACTGTCAAAAATCACCTTCTCTACACACTCCGGGCTTGTACTCTACCCTTTGAAAATTCTAAAATTTCGCTCTTGCCATATAAAGTAAACCATCGCCCCAAGTAGTAGGTGAATTGCAATACGAATATTTTTTTCCTTTAAGCCTAAAGGCACTTCAAGAGATAATGTTTTCCCACCCTCAAGTTGGACCACTAAATTTACCTTTGACCTATGCTGCTCCCCTAAGGGCTTTGGAAAAAGAGCACATGAAAAAGAGATAGTCGTGGGAGTCATTGGGCCATTACAAAGAGACCATTCCAACATATCTGAGTCAGACCATGGCTACATTTGGTCCTGGGTGAGGAGTTTGTGTCTAAAAGCCAAACATAACACAACAGATGGCAAGGAATATAGATGCCATTCCAAACAAGGTGTTTCCAAGGGACCTAAGTGCTTAAAGGAGAAAGATCGTGTCATGTTTGTGTTAGGAAACGATCAAGTCATGGCAGCGGAAAACAAAATTATATATAACACAGATCGTTCCTTAGAAACAAGATCAAGGCACAAATTTACAGTTTATACAATAAATTAGAATCTGCAGAAAAATTAGTTTAGAGTTAAGAAATCATACGCACGTTTGGAGGCTCCTCCAACTGGTCTCTGAACGGGTTTTGCTACCGACCCAAGGTTAGGATCGAACCAACTACAGCCCACACGAAGATAACCCAAAGAAACTAAAGAGGGATTTGCTAGATCCTCTGTATCCTTAAGAATCAAGAACAAATCAAATAATATTTGATTCAACCCAAAAGGCAAACTGGGGTGGGAAGAGAGGAAAAGAGGTTGGAATTTTTAATTAAAAAGTGAATCAATGAAAAATTATTTAATTCACAAAGTGTTGCACTTATATAGTGCGCACTTTGCCCTATTCCATCATGGAATAGGCTTGGGCACCAAGCCAAACGGCCCTATATCCAAACAGCCCCATTTAGATATTTTAATTTTAATTATCATTATTTCAATTAAATTCAATTAATATATATATATATATATATATATATATATATATATATAAATTAATTATCATAAATTAATGTATGTATGTATGTATATATTTTAATTATCATAAATTAATGTATGTATGTATGTATATATAAATTAATATTTAACAATAACGATAATTCATTTAAATATATGTGAATACCTATTTAAATATAATCTCACTTATTTAATTTTAATGTCAAATTAAATAAAGGCTACGACCTCAGCAAATTTGATTGCACTGTGAGATTACCAAAATACTCTTTTGCCTAAAAAGGCGAAAACGCCCTTCTTATAAACTGGTTCTTAAATTATCTTCTATGTGTGTGACCCGTTATCATACCAGTAGTGTGTAGTATCATGGTTACCACCAATTAATCATCTCACTACACATAGACCAAGATTAGCCCTTAGCAAGGCATCATGGTCACCCGATAGATAACTTCCCCCGTACCTAGGAGTGATGAATCCTCTATTGATCCACCATAGTCTTGATACACTCCTTGATGTAGCCAATCACTACCGTATTAATAGCTCTAAATAGAACTACGTTGGGCTAGTGTCAAACTACAACAATCGGTGCACAAGGAGCTCCGGTGATCTCAAGTCTAAGGATCACATGCACTACCATTCGTTAGAGGATTTGTTCCATCGACACTGAGGTTACCAACCACATGGAATCCTCTGGTGGGTCGGTCTAGTGAACTTGCCTACAGCAAGCACCCATGTGTTGTACCAGGTTGTCACCAAACAACCTTGACAAGTGAGATCAGTCACTGCCTTTCGACAGGGTCGTTCAATACTATGATAGCCTTATCGTATTATCTATGCGCTTACTTCAGAATAATACTGGGGCTATGGACGTTTCTAGAATGGCCACCATATGTACTCATAGGGTTCTCACTATCAAGATTTGAAATACTTGATACCCTCATCACGGTTCTACCATTCTAAGGACATATATCAATACATACAATAATGATTTACGCGATATAGAATAAAATACCTTTTATTGATCAATGAACATTATTACAAAGAGTCAATTCTACAATAATTGATTGGCTCTAGGGCACCTACTCTAATAGTTTGCCATGTCAAGTACTTAACCTTCTTGCCGTCTTTAGATTTTTAGAAAACCTTAACTCTAGTCACAGTCGCAAGGAGTTGAGGGGCTTGGTTAACAACCTAGGAGAATCTCTCTTGGAAAATGTCACGACTAGGGGTTATCCTCTATCTTGCCACCTTCAAGCTCAAGGGCTTTCCCCGTGCACCAGACATGTCCAAGGTATTGTCAACTATGGGTCCTTCTGGCTATGCCTCCTTCAAACCCTCTCGGTTTTGCTTCACTTTGTGGTCTCTCCACCTTGAGAACGCCTCCCTCATGACTTGAACCTTGCACTTACACCTAGGCCAAGTAACATGAGTACCATTGGGCTTATTGTCACAACCGAGGGCTATCCTCTATCTTGCCACCTTCAGGCTCAAGGGTTTCCCCCGTGTGTCAGACACATCCAAGGTATTGTTTGCTATAGGTCTTTCTAGCCATGCCTCCTTCAAACCCTCAAGGCTTTGCTTCGCTTCGTGGTCTCTCCACCTTGCAAACACCTCCCTCATGACTTGAACCTTAGACTTATACCTTGGCCAAGTAACATGAGTACCATTGTGCTAGCCCTCGGTCATGACATTTATGGAAGAAACTTGAATTTCGATCCCTAACACTATGCCAATGGACCTTGGATTTTTGCTTAAGAAATCTTTCTTCATCAATGAGGGTAGCCCTAAAAGCTCCTGAAAAAATCGCTTCTTACTGACGAAGGTCTAGGTTATGAGGGTTAGCATCAAGCGCCCGTTGGATATTCTTAATTTCTCTACGTAAAACCTTGTCCTTCTGGAGGTTTCTTGATTTATATTCAAAGCCCTAAAATAAGGTTAAAGCTGCTTAACCTTTTTGATGATTGAAAACATAGGAACCCCCACACTCAGTTTATCCCAAATTGTCTGCATTGTATGACATAAATCCTCCTTACGAGCCAAGTAATTGAAAAACTTGAAGGGTTTGGGGTTACTCGGACTATAACAAGGGAAGTTAGTCAAGTATGGACTATGGTTGTTGATGCCTTGGGGAAGAAAGAAAGCATTAGCTCTAGAGTAGGCTTAGAGGAACCGCACATTACCCATTACTCCATCCAATTTTTCAAAACTCGATTATTACCATGGGGCTACCCATTAAAGAACTGAATACCCATATGTCATAAGTCCTCTATTTCTAACTTTGCCACACAATCACGAAAATCAGCCATACCTACAATAAGAGCTGAGGTTCCCCCCAAACTCTCAGTTAAATGTAGAGTAACATTAAAATCTCTTATAATTAACCAAGGGTTGTCCCCAACTAGACCTGGCAAAATAGGCCTATACCTGTGGGTGGGCTTAGATTTGAGAAAAAAATATAGGGTACAAGTCCATAAATTTGGGCTTTTCTTTTTTTTTTTTTACCCATACCCGGTCCAAACCATTTTTTGACGGGTGGTTGGTAAACTCGTAGGTACTCGTAGATTTATTAAAAAAAAAAAAAAACTGAAAACGTAACTAACTAAGATCTAATTCAGACCTACCAAATCCAAAACAAGTGAAAAAAAACTAGATTAGACTAGTAATACATGAACATTAAAAGCTCACTTGTTTCCTTTAATCTTGATGTAGGTTTATGGATCTATTCACGCAGCAGAATTTAAAAATTTAGATCCAAAACCTAACCCATGATCCTTATATTTGTTGTACATTATTTTACGCATGAAAATGATTATCAAGATGTAATAGAAACGATACCAGCGTTTGGAGGCTCTTTTAAGGGATTTAGATTCGCTTTCACTCCAAGGTAGGAGTGCACATACAGTATCCACACAAAGACAGGATGAAAGTCATTGGTTGATTTTATTGGCTAGTAAAATCACCAACTTTAAGCACAAAAATTCGTAGAATTTTTCTTCTCACAAAAGGCTACACGTTTTAGGAGGGAAAGAGATGAGTGGCTAGGTTTTTTGTTTTAACTGAATGAATTTTCTCATATTAATTTTAGTTGCACTTAAATAGTGCACACTAAAAACCTATTCCAAATTGGAATAGCCATCTATTACAATTGGATATTGGAATAGATTACCCTTGCAAACAAACATGACATTTCAATTCAAATTTAAAAACAAAATTTGAATTCACATTATCAATATTAATAGTAAAATTTAATATTGGATAATATCTTATATATTTAAATATATAAATATATATTTGGGCTCGTATCTGTTGGACTCATACCCATTGGACCTGATTCATACCCGGCCCACCCGCCTGTTATGCTAGGCCTATCCCTGACCACTAATTTGTGTCTCCGAAGGCTATCCAAAATCTCTTGTGTACATTTATAGTCATTGATAGCATAGACCACCGAGCACTGAAACACAATATTATCATTAATAGCCCGAACAAGATAGTGAATGACCTGATCTGTCATACCTTGAACAACCACCCTAAAGACCTCTGGGTCCTAACCAATAGCAACTTGACACCCCCTAGAATGCTAGTTACTATTTGACACTCAGTGCAATTTTCTAAACACAACATCAAAGATACGGGTACCATTAAGATTTGTTACCCTAGCCTCCAACAAGGAACATAAGGCCAACCGCTTTGCTCTTATTAGCCTCTATCTGCTTACTGGGTTGGTTTAGGTCCCTTATGTTCCAACACATAAGACTAGCCATGGTGAATTCTAGGAGTTGGGGTGTTATGCATGCCACCCCAATGTCAATCTCTATGGTTCCCCCCTTAACAAAACCCATCATTGAGACCGTACCCGATTCAACATTTGTGCCTCCAACCTCCGATTCATAGTCAGCATCCGTCTCTTTACCCATTTTAGAGTCGGTCCCCTAGTTGGTTTCTTCATTTTGAAATTTTCCAACATCTTTTTCTTATTGGTCATTAGAGAGGCAACAAAATGAGTTATATGTTTGAGGCATTGGCTGTCTTTCCCTAGGTTGCCATCTATTGAGTGACTAATTCATAGTACCCATCCCATCATTTTTTTATCCCTATCATGTCTTTTTTTTCTAGATTGGTCCATCACTACATTTCTAAAGTCATTTCTCATCCTTTTTTTGGGTTCCTCTATAAGTTTCCCCTCACCCTTGCATGTGACAGGCTGGAATCCATTTGTAGCAACATTAGCATTCCCTAATTTGGGGGGCTAGTTATCATGGTTCTGACCTTTTATTTGGGAAATGCATGATGCATTGCCATGCTCGAAAACACAACAGTGGTCACATTGGGATGATCTCCATTGGTATTCAACTCGAACTCTAATGACCTTAGACACATTGTTATCTACATTCAGGAGCTAGACTTTCAACACCTTTAGCAATTTCTACCTTGCGTCTAGTTCCACCAACACCTGGACAAATCCAATTTAGCCAGCAGCATATCTACATATACCCTCTATAGTTTTGTCCATACCCAGAAGTTTTCCCAGCCCACTAGCTAATTAGCTCAATCCCAAGGCACTCCAATATTCCATCGACACATAATACAACTTAATCCACATAGCAATGGTACATGGTGACTTCTTGTTTAACTCCATTTCTAGTTGCCATCTCTGGAGAAGGATCAATCTATTCTAGATGTGTCACGGACCATCCTCCAACACTGCATTATAACTGCTTCATCCTCAAATTTGAAGAAAAAGGAACCCTAGTCATTCATCATTATTTCTCAGATGCCATATTTTTTCCAAGGTTTATTAGCCTAGAATTGTACATAATGGAACAAAAGTGTTTTTTTTTTTTTTTTTTTTTTTTTTTTTTTATAAGCGACCATACTTTCCCATTTTTGTTGGCCTTCCAATGCTACTTCCGGTGGAGGAAAAATCAGAATGGATCCATCTTGTTGAAAAATCGGCTCATGGAATTTCATTTTGAGTTTTTTCGGGTCATATGATGAGAGGCAACCCAAATCCAGCTTTTCGTCTGCCCCATACTGTCACCTTCGATTGTAACATTCCTAGACATTGCTTGAACAACTTAATGGATGACGGTATTGAGGCAAGTAAAGTCGGCCTCAATTGGTTTCAAGGTATGTTGTTTTTTAAAATCAAAGCCCATTGGTCTTATAGCAATATGCCCAATTTTCACCTTTTCATTAAGCCTACTTTCCATATAAGTGCCTGCCCTAACTACTTTTCTAAGGCCTTGCCCAAGACTTTGTCCCTCACCCCCCAGTCGACCATACATGTCTCTCTCTCCATTTGGTTCAAGAGCTTGGGCTGCCCGATTATTATTATTGTATCCAAGTCCACCCTTTAAGCCCACGACTATTAAGCCTATCACTTCTCTTGACCCACTTGGTAAATCATCGACCACCTCAAATCTGGATCCAACTTCATTCCCATAGGCCTAATTTTGAAGACTCCTCTTTGGCCCAAATCCAAGCTTGAAGCCCCTTTGATTTCTGCAAGCCCAAATCATCTTAACCTACTAAATAGCCCATACCCAAATTTCCTTCTTCTTACATAGCAAAGTCGATTCCCCCTGTGCATTTCACCAGTAACTTGTCTTTGTCATAATCCACTACTGACCAAAAGTTAACTACTTGTGCAACAACACCACTCTTCATCGAAGGGCTCTGGGATCGATCTTGCTTATGTTTGTCGTCAATTATTGATGCGTCACAACGTGTTTACTCATTTTGCAAGTGCACTAGTCACAAGAAGTAAGAAAGTGATGAAGTAATGTACTGTTCCCATGCTGAGAATGTATTAACTACCAATTTCTCTAGTTTTGGTACTAATTGAAGTGAAAATGAATGTAATGATGGAACATTAACAAACTACTTATAAATTAACAAAATAACAAAGAATGACAATGAAAAGGAAGCAAAACCTAATGTTCAAACGAATCAAACAATGATAAAAGATGCTAGGGTGTTGATTTCACCTAAATACACAAACTCAATTTATAGAATCTATGACCCAGGTTCTAATTTCTTTGATTTAAAACCAAATTCCCTATGATGGTTGCTACTTCTTCTCAAGTTATACCACACCACCTATTCCTATTAACCTTCCAAACCCATAATTTGAAGTTTAATAGTTCAAAGTCTCTTAAGTTTTGTAGAATTCTAAATAGGTTGCATACGTGTTTGTCCATCTCTAGTTTTTGCCCAATCTATGGTACTTATCCCAAGAGGCACATATCACAAATTACTTCTTAGTTTCATTGCAAACAACACATCAATTGAATGGTGATCAAGCATTCAAAGGCATCAAGTAAAGAGATAAACACTCAATCTTGAAATCAAATGTCAAAGTAAATCGATTCATATAAATTGAATCATCGTATCAAGGTTACATCAAACCCTGGCTAAACAACTTCTTTCATTCTAAAAAAAAAAAAAAAAAAAAAAAGTAATATCAAAGTTCATCATTGGAAAAACAATCAAAGAAAGAGGAAATCTTCTCTAAATGTAGTCCCTCTCCTTCCAACAGCGCCTTCCTAAAGGATGAACTCAAACCCCTTTCAAATTGTTTCCGTTCCTTTATATACCCTGTCCACTTTGGGCTAAAATCTAGCATAACTTTGCCGCAGCACGACTTGAATTATCAGAATTCCAGGGAGAGCTTCGCTGCAACGAAGTTGATCTTGTTATGAATTTCTCTTTTTTCCATTCTCCTGAACTCTTAATTGATCTCTTCTTTGTATTCTTGGTCAAATCTTACCCAGTCTTCATTTTGAATTGCAAATCAACTCTAATCTTCTGATTCTTCAGAATTCAAGATATGCCAGGATTGAGAAGTTCAAAATCCTCATTTTCTCTCCAAATCAATGTTTACACTTATAACGTAAAACAAAGTGAATTGAGTACCCATTTCGCCTAAAAAATGAATGAAAAGTACTCTAATTCTTATTAAAACCTAATGCAAAATTAATTGGGATTATCAATTGTTAAGCCAGTAGGAGGGCTGGTCGATCTTTGCAAGGAGTGCCTTCTATCGCTAGTCAGTTGCTTCTTCATAGCATTAGATATTGCATCATACAGGTCAACTAGCCTCAAATTTTTAACCACCACACCTCCTCAATCAAATTGTTGTCTGAAGGGTTCTTGATTGACAGGTTGGTTATTCTCCATGTGACTCCTTTCACTTCTCCCCCTTCAACAGTTGGTTAGATTGTGATGAGTGTTGGAAATGTAGGTTTATTTAGTGATTTGGGGGTGAAATTATAAGGAATTCAAGGTTTAACATATTATTTAGGATGAGTATCCTTACTTGTTTCGTTATCTTCCAAAATCACGAGATCTATTGTGTTTTCATGTATTCGGGTGTAAAATGATAGATTATTCATGCTTGTGTTGGTGTTCGAATAGCTTGGACCCGTTCAAGTGCAGACAAATGAAAGCAAGAAGAAAAAGAGAGAAACTCCAACTCATACCGCAGCATGATTTTTTGTGTTGCGGTATGAATCGACGAATTCCAAGTTGTGTCGTAGCGTAGTCATCTGCGCCGCAGAACAAATTGACAAAATCCCAACCATGCCATAGCGTCACTTAATTGTGTCAGGACATGGAAAAGGTTTTGTCGAAGCAAATATCGCCTAGAATCGTGCCATTGTCCAATTCAACTGTGCTACAATGCAAATAGTGAATTTTAGAAAAACTTCGCATTTCCAACCCTAATTTTGGTGACAAATATTTACAATTTGCCGTTTTGTCTAAAAACTATATAAAGGCAGCTCTAGTCCCTTTTTAAAGTTTTTTTTTTTAATTTTTTTTTTAAGAGTCTAAACACATTTTTTAAACTTTGGGAAGCTTGGAGAAGGAGTTATTGATTGTAGGAGGCTAAATCTTGATCATTTTGAGTGGATTTCTCATCCAAATGTTTTTGGGTAAGATCAAGGTTTGTTTCCTTGTGAATATGTGTAGCTAAACTCTTCCTAGTGTATCAAATGTAATCTGATTAGACTACTTTATGTCTATTGTTTAATCAATTGTTTTATTGATCCAACAATATCTTAGTTTCGTTCATTTATGTTTACATTGAGTTGATTAATCATTATTATTGCTTGATTGCCTTTGATTCATGGTTGAATGATTGTGTGAGTCAAAGTTTGGCTATACGCCACTAGCTAACTATGAGTATCTCTTGATACTTGATCGTTATTGATGTTTGATCGTCTTTAATAGTTGATTGGTTAACTGTTTGAGTTGGGGTTAGGATGTGCATCACTAGCTAATCCCGAATTCCCCTTATGAATGAATGATTTATGTTTGTGCAACGCCCTCGACAAGTGTAAGTTGGTTTGTGTACGTTTTGGTACTCTGTTTGTAATGGGTTTCTTGTTATTTAGACTAGGCTATACGCCACTACCTAGTTTAGATGATAAAAACACTACATTAATCCGGCTGGCCACGGCAATGCCTTACCTTTGATAGAATCGACCCTAAGATTTGGATTGAGAGAACATCGATTAGATTAATAACACAAAGTTGGATAATTACGGTGAAATTGGATACACTAGACTGTTACTCGTTGTTTGATTATCTATTTAGATATCGTTTTCATTTTATCTGATAATTTTAGTGTTCTTATTAGTTTTATCGTTTTTATAGTAATTTTGGATTTTATTAATTGTTGGGTATTTGTATTATCTTATTTTAGTTGTTTTTGCACCGTATTAGATTAATTGGTAGCTCCAACTCTCTGTGGGATCAACCCTCGTGCACTTTACTGCGATTGCAACCCGTGCACTTGCGAAGGAATTAGATTTTTTTTTAACTGAACAAGTTTTTGGCACCGTTGCCAGGGAGTTGAAGTTATTTGATTTCTTTGATATTTGTCCTTTCATTTTTGTAGTTAGATTTTATTTTAGTTGTTTTTGCTATTTTCTTGTTATTTTGTTTATTTTTGTGTTACGACTTTTCTTTATTGTTTTGAGTTTTTGAACGCAAGGTCACCAATCATTGGATGAAGAAGTGCTTCCTTATTTTGATAGGGTGAATTTGATCGATAGAAAGAGAAGAGAACCTAAAAATTTGGAAGAATCAAGTGCATCAAATTCAGAATCCAAAGAAGAAATGGCAAATCCACCCTGCCCGATGAAGGCGTATGCACATCCTACCATTGGAACATTGCCTTCCTATATTGTTTTGATTGCTGCAATGAGGAACTATGAGTTGAAGAGTATCCATTTTAAGATGCTTCCTCATTCCATGGGATGGCCACTAAAGTGTAAGTAAATGATCAAATTTGCGCAACGGAAATATTAGAGTTTAAAAACAAATCGATCAATTACTCAATCCCAAAAATCTGAGTATGGATTATATTGTTTACATATATTATAAAATTTGTATAATATCAAATTAACAGCAAATCCATACAAAGATTCAAATTCACTTACGTACGTTTGGAGGCTCCTTCAAAAGTCTTTGATCCGATTTCGCGTCCGATTCAATGTAGAACCGCACGAACGTTGATCCACATGAAGACAATCCGAATAACCAACCGTTGTTTTGCTAGAACAACAAGATGGCTTCAAGAATCAAGAAGCAAAAATTTTTCTTCTCCACTCAATGAAGAAGAACGTGAGAGGGAGAGTGCGGTAGGTGGCTACGGTTTTATTTTATTGAATAATGTTATATGTTTTAATTTAAGTTGCACTTATATAGTGCAATAATTAAAAACCCTATTCCACTTAGGAATAGCCAAGGGCTCTTACCTTAATCCACCCTTGCAATCAAACACCCCATCAATGGTATTGTAAATTCAATTAATTATTGTTATAATCAAAATCAATTAATATATAAAATATATTAACATTTACTTAATAATAATAATCAATTTAAATATATGCACACATATATTTAAATATAATCTCACTAATTTTAATTTTAATATTAAAATTAAATATAGCATCAACCTCAACCAATTTAATTGCATTGTCAAATTACCAAAATACCTTTTTGTCCTAAAAGATGAAAATACCACTTCCACAAATTGATTCTTAAATTATCTTCTAAGTTACCCACATTCAAGAATATGGTAGGGATTATTTTATAGTCATAGTGAATATATTTAACTAGTTTTATAGTGGAATCCCATAAAAGTTTCAATGGGGGCAAAATGGTGATTTCACATAGAATCATGTGTTCAAGTGTAAAGTGAGTATGATAAATATAATGTATTAAGTGTGCTAGCCATGAGAATAGAGTGGTGGAAAGATTATAGAAAATACACGTGGTGTGATTCCGAGATAAATACGTGTTTTTAAAATAATGGGAAGAAATTAAAGAATAAGGATAAAATGGTCTTTTCACTCATAATTAGGGTTTATTATGGGAAGTGAAAATGACCAAGAACATGTGTTAAATCCATGGAAAGAGAGGGTATATCGGTAAAAGCACGTATGGCATAATTGGAATTATTATAAAAGTACAAGTGCAAAATGAGAAATATATATAGTTATAAGAGTTCAATAACCAAACCCTAGCCCATTCCCACCCCTGGTGCACGCCACTCTTCACCCAAATTCTCTCGAATTTCTTCACTAAATTTCAAAGAGAATTCATAGGATTTGGCTTAGATTTTTGTAGATTTTCAATCCTAAAGCATCCAAATGTAAAATTCTAGCACAAAGGTGTGTGAATAAACTTTAAAGTTTTAAATTCTTATGGTTTTATATGATTTAGGTCCAAGAGGAAGAGAATTTTAGCAAAAGGATGTTATATTATTAGTGTTGCACCAATTCAAGGTAAGCAAATCCAACTCTAGCTTTGAGTTGACAAATAATTGTGTAGAAAGCCATAGTGGGATTGAGTTGTTGCTCAATCCAATTTATTATCCCAATCATTGGTCCAGTAACTGAATACAAAGATATCAAGGATAACTGAGGTTGACACTATTTCTATACCTCACCTCGATGAGATAATGTATGATGAAAATATTTGATTGCACGATAACCATATTGTTGATAGGTAGCTATTTCGCTAAATTGTGCAGTGAGATAACTTCTCCCGTACCCGGTGTGATGAATACTTTGTTGATCCACCATAGTCTTGATACACTCCTCAATGCAGCCAATCACTACCATATTGATAGCTCTGTATAGAACTACATTGGGCTAGTGTTAAACTATACCAATCGGTGCACAAGCCACTCCAGTGATCTCAAGTCTAAGGATCACATGCACCACCATTCGTTAGAGAATTTATTCCATAGACACTGGGGTTACCATTCATATGGAATCCTCTAATGGGTTTGCCAATGAACTTGCCTACTGCAAGCACCCATGAGTTGCACCAAGTTGTCAGCAAACAACCTTGACAAGTGACAGCAGCCACTGTCGTTCGAGAGGGTCGTTCAATGCTATGATAGTCTTATCGTATTATCTATGTCCTTTGTCAAAATAATACTGAAGCTACGGACATTTCTAGATTGGCCACCGCATGTGATCAACGGGTTCTCACTATTAAGATTTGAAACACTTGATACCCTCGTCACGGTTCTACCATCCTAAAGACATATATCAATATACACAATTATGATTTGCATGATATAGAAGAATATGCCTTTTATTGATAAATAAACATTGCTACAAAGAGTCAATTCTACAATAATTGATTGGCTCCAGGGCACCTACTCTAACATGAAGATCCATTGACATTTAGTACAGATTTTTACTCAACCGTGCAAACTTTTCCTTTACAGAATTTGAGTGAAGATTAATTGAAGATGAGTTGGTTCATGTCATTGGTACTAGCTTCACTTACCACTTGGGATGCAGTCTACAACAAGTTCATAGGCAAATTCTATTCTCATGCAAACACTACATAACTAACAGGTAAAATTGCTATTTTCTCTCAACTTGATGGTGAGTCGTTCCGTGAGGCTTGGGAAAGATTTAAATTGATTTTAGTTCAATGTCCACATCATAGATACCCTTTAGAGTTGTTGAATCAGTGTTTCTATGATGGACTGACACAAGCTTGCCAGGCCATAGTTGATAATGCTGCAGGTGGTCCCACGGGAGAAAAGACTACAGATGAGATGTGAGTTGAATGAGATGCTTGACGGCAACTCACAATAGAAGAGTGTTAGAGAGAAAACAAAGGGAATCTATAAAGTGAGTGCTAACACCGAGTTGGCGATGCAAGTGTCTGGATTGACAAAACAAGTCAAGACCATGTGTAGCATGATGATGGGGACAAGGACAGAGTAGTCCTAAGGAATTATGTGCTATTTGTGGTAATATTGGCCGTTCTACTAATGTTTGTCCTTCTAGTGAGAGTTTTCTAGAATTTGTGGAGCAAGCGAACATGATGAACTCTTACAACCAAAGACCACATAATCCTTATTCAAACACATACAATCCTAGGTAGAGGAACCATCCAAACTTTTCATGGAGAAATAATCAGCTGCAAGGAAGTTCTGAACACATCATGCAACCAAAGAAGCCATCATTGGAGGAGACGTTAAATAGCTTCATTCAAGTGTCTTGACAAAGAAATCAGAACTTTGAGAAGGGATTACAATAGCAAGATGAACCCATAAAGAAGATGGAGATCTAGATAGGCCAAATTGTAGAGGCATTACAAGGCCATGTCCCTGGGAAGATACCAGGGTACATAGAGCAAGCAAATGCAATCACAGTATTGAGGAGTGGTAAGGTAATTAACAAGGATATCAATTCTAAAATCAATGAGCCCTTGTTTGATCTTGCAGGTAAAAAGAAAGCTAAGGAGAAGCAGCCAAATGCACCCATTCAAAGTGAAGACATTGACCTTCTATATGTGCCACCAAAGTCTTATGTTTCACTCATGCCTTTTCTAGGTCATTTGATTAAAAGAAAATGGGATAAGTCATTTTCTGATGTCTATGGAATTTTATCTAAGGTTAATGTGAACTTACCCTTGCTTTATTTTGGTTAGGAAATTGTCGGCTTACACTAAATTCTTCAAGGAGTGGAACTCCCATAAGCATCAGTATGAGCCTAACGAAAAAGTCTTTATTTTTGAGATGGCGAGTGCGGTTTTGTAACACAAGTTACCACCCAAATTAAAAGATCCTAGGAGTTTTATTATCAACATAACAATTGGTAGTAAAAAGAAGAAGCAAACTATGTTGGATTTGGGCACAAGCATCAATCTCATGTCGTATTCCACATATCAACATTTGGGATTAAGAGGACTAAAACTTACAACAAAGGCCTTGCAGTTGGCCGATCAATCAATGAAATATCCCAAAGGTATTGTTGAAGATGTTTTAGTTCAATTTGACAAAGTGATTGCTCCCATTGATTTTGTAGTGATGGACATGGAGGCATTGACAATTGGAGATAAGGAACCACCCATTTTGCTTGGACGTCCATTCATGGCCACGACGAGGGCAATTATAGACTTCAACAAGGGAAATTGCGAATGACAGTGCTTGATCAAACTATTGAGTGTTTAGTTTTCCATTCCATACTTTTATCTTCTAAAGAATGTTATAATGTTGATTCTTTGAACCCCATTACTGTTTCTAGTTTCGTGTAGGATTGAAGAGAAGACAAATTGTGGTTAGCTTTGCCTGTGGACGATGGAAATATTGATGATGCAAAAGTTAAGGCATATTTGGAGGCAATTGATAGAGCGAGATTCAAAGACCTCTACTGTTGAGTTGAGGATGCCACCTTGAAGTGATGGTCAAGCATTCCGTCTAGCTCAAGATGATACACAAGCACTTTGGGAGGCAACCCGAGTGTCCTTTTTTGTTTTGTTTTATTTTATTGTTTTTCTTCATTTTTTTTTTAATTTCAATTTACTATTTTAATTGCATTAGGTTAGTGTTATTTTTTGTATTTTATTTTTATGTGTTTGAATTTCCAGGGAAATCTGACACTTAGTTTTATTTTATTTTTTTTTTCCAGAAAATCCATTCCATGGTCGATAGCAATGGGAGACTTGATGGATTTGCCTGATGGATTTCCTGCTTTTCATTTTCTTTTTGTACTTTTGTTTTTAGATTTATTTGTGTGTGTATGTGTGTGTGTGTGTGTGTGTGTGTGTGTTTTTTTTTTTTTTTTTGCACCGATTTTCATTTTTACTTGTACAAACTTTAGTTATTTTATTGTTGATTTGATGTCTTTTCATTTTGTTTTTATCTTTATTTCCATAAACAGATTGCTGATTAACCAGCAACATGGATTCTATCCAAAGACACCATATGTTTCCTTTCTTTTGTTTTGGTGGATTTCATGTTGATCACAGGATGTGCATTAAGTGGAGTTACTTCTAGACTTTATGATCTAACACTCAAGGGAGGTAACTTGTTTCTTTCCCTTTGCCTCTATGTTGTTTTGTTGGCTACATTGGGGACAATGTAGGATCTTGGTTGGGGATGGGAAAGTATGAAATTCATGCATGCATGCCTGTAATTTTTTAGTTTGTGGAATTTTTTTTTTCCTGGATTATGTCAAATGTCCATGATATAGCATGATTGCAATAACATGTAGTGTCTAGAAAGGGTAATTTTTACACTAATTTGATAATTGTATTGGATGTTGATTTTGCTTGAGTTCGAAACTCTCGGATTTGTGGTATGTTTGGTTGGTTGGTTCTAGCATTTAGAGGTTTATTATGTGTAAACTTCCTATGATTTTGTGAGATCCCTAAAACTCTAGAACCTATTTGATGATCACTTGAGGTGAAATCCTAGACAATGCATGATTTAAGAAATGATTTAGGCCATTTTTGGACCGTTTGAGCCTTTCAAGCCAACCTTATATATGTTATTATCCTTAGTCACTCCATTGAGCCTTACTGTATATATTTAGCCTTGATTTTATTTCCTTTAACTTGCAATAACCTATCCCATTTAACCCTTAGACACATTTCCTACCCATGATATTCTTTTAAGAGGAATTAATGTGAAATGTGTGTGGCTTTGAGATTTGTATAAGATTTTGTGAGGATGTTTGAAAGAACGGGTTGGGGGTTGTTGTGTGGGAAAAATGGGATGTTTGGTGATATCTATACTTCCTAAATTTCTACATAGTTTTATTAAAAAAAAAAACTAAAAATAAGAAACGAAAAAGATGATTAAAAAAAAAAGATGAAGAAAAAAAGGAGCAATTCAATAAGGAAGTATGAAAAGGGTACAAATTCAATTGTGGTTGGAAAGAGTGTTGCATAATAAAAAGGGTTTCAGGTTTGAGAGCATAAGTTGTTCTGAGCGAGCCTGTTCTATGAATTGTATGATTATTCCTCTTAATTGCTTGAATCCCTTATGCTCTTTCATAACCCAATACCTTAGCCTAATGTAACAAGTTTAATGAAGTCCTAATGATCTAAAGTTGTGTGTTGTTCCACATTAGTGGAGAGTGATATGAAAATTAGGCCAATGGAGTTTGTGTTTTTAATGTTTTCTTATTCATGGGATCAAAACTTGTTTTCTTTTTGGAAGTTGCATATGAAACCATCTCTAGGGGTAGGATTAACAGTTTGTGGAATGACTGTGTTGGATAGTTGAGAACGACGGTGAAATTGATGTTTGGAATGTTCTTGGATGTGGGTGGTTATTACTTATTCTTTTTGCTATATGCGTATGCAAGGTATGAGACTTATATATTGTTTAATCCAGGAAATCTTTGTTTTGTTTATATGTGTGTTAGGACTTGTAGGATGTTTGTGGGTAGCATCGCTAAAAACCCTCACGAGACTATAACTCGTCCACCAATCGTGTCAACCTACGAAAGTCATTTATTATAGGATTAGATTTTATCACTTTTATTTCTAGGGACTAGTAATAAGCTGGTTGGGGGTTGTGTTAAGTATTGGAAATGTGGATTTATTTAGTGATCTGGGGGTGAAACTGTAAGGACTTTAAGGTTTAGTGCATGATTTTGTAAGATTCTTTGCATGTTTTGTTATCTTCCAGAAACACTGCTTTTGTTGTGGTTTCAGGTATTTAGGTGAAAAAAGATGGATTATTCGTGCTTATGCTGGTGTTCGGACATCCTGGACCCATTCAAGTACGGATAAATCAAGGCAAGAAGAAAAAGAGGAAATTCTGAATTCGTGCCGCATCACGATTTTCTGAGCTAGGACGTGAGCACAACACAATCCAATTTGTGCCTTAGCGAAGACATCTAGCACCGCATCGCATTATCGGTGAAATTTGTTTTGTGTCGCGATGCAAATCGTAATTGTTAGAAAAACTTCGCATTTCCAACCCTAATTTTGGCAACCAGTATTGACAAGTTTTCCATTTTGTCTAAAATCTATGAAAAGGAAACTTTATTCATATTTTAAGGAGCTTTTACATTTTTGTAAACATTTTTGGAGATTTGAGAAGGGGTTTTGGCTATTCAAATGTTCTTGGGTAAGATCAAGGTTCATTTCCTTGTGATTATGTGTAACTAATTCCTCTTCTAGTGTATCCAGAGCAATCTAACTAGACAACTTTATGTTTATTGTTTAATCAGTTGTTTTATTGATCCAACGATGTCTTAGTTTCGTTCATTTATGTTTGTTGAGTTGATTAATCATTATTATTGCTTGATTGCCTTTGATTTATAGTTGATTGATTGTATGAGTCAAGGTTAGGCTATACACCACTAGCTAACTTTGAATATCTCTTGATCTTTTCTTGTTGTTGATGTTTGGTCATCTTTAATAATTGATTGGTTGATTGTATGAGTTGGGGTTAGGCTATACGCCACTAGCTAATCTCAAATTGCTCTTATGAACAATTCATTTATGTCTATGCGACGCCCTCGACAAGTGTAAGTTGGTTTGTGTACATTTTGGGTACTCTTGTGCGTAACGGGTTTTTGTTATTTAGATTAGACTATACGCCACTAGCTAGTTTAGATTATGAAAACACTTAGTTGATTCGGTTGGCCATGACAATATCTTAACTTGGTGAGTATTGACCCCAAGATTTGGATCGAGAAAACATCAGTTAGATTAATAACATAAAGTAGGTTGATTACGGTGAAATTGGATACATTAGACCATTACTCACTGTTTGATTATCTGTTTAGACATTGTTTTTGCCTTATTTGCTATTTTTAATATTTTTATTACTTTCATTGTTTTTACAGTTATTTGGATTTTATTAAATTGTTAGGTATTTTTATTATCTTATTTGATTTCATTATTTTAGTCGTTTTTGCACAACATTAGATTAATTCATAGCTTTACTCTCTGTGGGATTGACCCTTACTTGTGCACTTTACTACGATAGCAACCTGTGCACTTGTAGATGAATTAAAATAGTTTTTAGCCAAAAAAATAGAAGACAACATTCAAATATCCATTCAGACCCTTTGCATATAGGAGGATGCCCTTCAAATTGTGCAATGCTCCAGCCATGTTTCAAATGTGTATGATGTCCATCTTTTTTGATATGACTGAGAAATTTATTGAGGTGTTTACGGATGACTTTTCTATTTTTGGGTCATCATTTGATAATTGCCTTGATAATTTGACTTTGGTTTTGAAAAGATATGTTGAAACTAATTTGACATTGAGTTGGGAAAATAGTCATTTTATGGTGAAGCAAAGAACTGGTCTAGGGCATGTGGTATCTAGTAGGGGTATTAAAATAGACAAGGCTAAGGTCGATTTGACTGCTAAATTGCCGCCACCCACATTTGTGAAGGGCGTGCGGATTTTTCTTGGTCATGCAGGTTTCTATAGGTAGTTCATAAAGGATTTTTCTAAGATTTGTAGGCCTTTGTGTAATCTCTTAGCTAAAGAAACACCTTTTTATTTCAATGATGAATGCCTAAATCCTTTTAATATTCTGAAAGATAAACTCACATATGCATCTATTCTTATGTCACCTGATTGGTCCCTTCCATTTGAGTTGATGTGTGATGCTTCTAATTTTGCATTAGGGGAAATTTTAGGATAGAGAGTAGGGAAATTGGATCATGTTATTCATTGTGTGAGTCATACTTTGAATGATGCACAAATTAACTACTTGACCACTTAAAAAGAATTCTTATCTATTGTGTTTGCTTTAGAAAAAATCTGCTCTTATTTGATTGGTTCTAAAGTGATTGTGTTTTCTGATCATGTTGCATTAAGATATATATTGAGTTAAAAAGATGCTAAATCTAGGTTGATCAGATGCATTTTATTGTTGCAAGAGTTTGAGTTGACTATCGAGGATAAGAAAGGAAGTGAGAATGTAGTGGCTGGCCACTTGTCTAGACTTGTGGAGATAACAAGCCATGAAAAGCTTAATCAAGATGGGGAGTATCCCCTCATTGAGACCTTCCCTGATGAACAACTTTTTTCCATCCTTGGAAAAGAGCCTTGGTATGCTGACATTGTGAATTATCTTGTATCTAGTATTTGACCTTGCAAGAAAATAAGAAATTCTTATTCACTATTAAGCATTACTTTTGGGACAATCCTTATTTGTTTAAAAGCTGTCCAGATCAAATAATAAGGAGATGTGTTTCGATTCAGAGCAGTAGAGCATTTTAAGACATGCCCATGAATCACTTTATGGAGGACACTTTGGTGGCAAGAAGGTGGCACTTAGGGTGCATTTGGTTGGGGGTTATTGGATTACTGAGATAATGTCATCTTATATTACCTGAGTACCATGTTTGGTTGTCAAATAATATAAGATTCTAGTAATCTTCCAATACCAATATAGTTACTGTTGGTAATATTTGAGTTAATCTGATTACCTCCATTTTATTAGGTACTATAAAATTACTTGGTAATCTTATTTTTGTTTCAATTTCACCCCTTATTAATAAAATTTTTATAATTATATTAATAAGGGTAAAATTTTATTATTTTTGGACAGATCTACGGCCATATCGAAAACTCCTGGCGACTCTTAACAACTTTCGGGTACTCCAAGCGGTAAAAGGTAGCGGGCAACGATGATGGTTGGCGGCAAGCAATGGCTTGGGGTGGGTGGGGGTGATTTTGTTACAAATTAAAGTTTTATATAAACTAGGGAGTTTTAGTTAAATCTAAAATGTTGGGGATTAAAAGAAATTATTCAAAAATTAATAATAAAAATAATATTATGTTAATATTTAAAAATGAGGGCAATTTAGTAATTTAAATAACAAACCCACCAATTTATTCCTCTCAACCTAACATATTAATATAATATACCTACCAATTTATTCCAACTACCTAAACACATTTCCCTAAAGATTCCCAGTAATCTTCAAGGTAATCTAACTTTCCATTAATATAACATTCCCAGTAATCCAACATTCCCCGAACCAAATGCACCCTTAAGGTATTACAATCTGGATTTTATTGCTTATCTTTATTTAAAGATGCTTTTACCTTTTGTGCAGGATGTGATTGATGCCAAAGGACAGTGAATATTGGCAAGAGAGATGAGATGCCACTCACAATATTTATGCTGGTTGAGTTGTTCGACGTGTGGGGCATCGACTCTTTTGGTTATTCTTATGTATTTGTCGCCGTTGATTATGTTTCAAAGTGGATTGAGGCAATTGCCACACAGACTAATGACAACAAGGTTGTGCTCAGTTTTCTTAAAAACTTGATTTTTACCCATTACGGTACCCGAGAACTATTATTACTGATGAGGAGAGTCACTTTTGTAACAAGTCTTTTGCAGCACTATTGAAGAAGTACACCATTAAACATAAGGTGGCAACTCCTTATCATCCTTAGACTTCAGGGCAAGTAGAAGTAAGAAGCAAATGAAGGCCATTTTGGAGAGAACAATTTGCATATCTAGGAAGGATTAGGCTTTGAAACTGAATGATGCTTTAAGGGCTTATCGAACGACTTTCATACTTCCACTCGAGATGAGTCCCTATAGGTTAGTCTTTTGGAAAGCATGCCATTTACCAATGGAATTAGAGCATCGGGCTTATTGGGCGATCAAGAGATTGAACCTTGACATGGACAAGCCTAGAGAGGAAAGAAAATTGTAACTAAATGAGTTGGACGAGCTTAGGAATGAAGCATATGAGAATGGTAAGATCTACAAGGAAAGAACTAAGCTGGACCATGACAAAGTAATACGACAGAAAAAATTCCAATCAGTTATGAAAGTGTTGCTTTATGACTCACGATTGCATCTTTTTCCAGGGAAGTTGAGATCAAAATGGATTGGGCCATTTGAAGTTCGTGAAGTGTTCCCTCATGAAGTAGTGGAGATAGAAAACTTGAAGATGGGAAACCGATTCAAAGGTAATGGACACTAGCTAAAGGCTTACTAGGAAAATTTTGCTTCATACAAGGAAGTGGAGTACTTCAATGATTCTGAATGACGATTGAGCATTCTGTCTACCTTAAGACGATAAACAATCGCTTCTCAGAAGGCAACCCAAGTGTTCATTTTTGTTTTATTTTATGGTTTTCTTCACTTTTTTTGTTTATTTCAATTTACTATTTTATTTTCATTAGGTTAGTGTTTATTTTTTGTATTTTAAGTTTGTGTGTTTGAATTTTAGGGAAATCTGACATTTTTTTTTTCAAGAAATCCATTTTACACTAAGGCATAAGAATTTTATGTTGCAGTGCATTTCGGCATATTGGAAGTGAAGAACACGCAAACACGTTGCAGCACAATTCTCTATGCTGTGTCATGTTTCAACGATGTGCGCACAGCATCTTCACTGTTCTGCCGTAGTGTGATCTCATCACACTGCAACGTATTTCAAAAATTTTGAGTTCGATAAAATCCATATTATGTCGTGGCGCCATTCGCAAACTATTTAAAGAACAATTGCTTCTCATTTGCGTCGCAGCGCACAATTTCATTTTTCTCTCAAATATTTTGCAATTTTCATAATCTTTTGCAGAAATCACTTACTTCAACACCTATAAACACATCCTAAACACTTGATTGACATTGATTTTGCAGATTGTGGATCAACTGAGTGCTGATTGATTTGGGCATTTTGATTTTTGGGAAAAAATATCCAATTAAAGGTATTTGATTGCTATTCGTGCATGGGTAAGCATCCCGAACCACTCACTTGTGATTTTATTGGGACATTTGATTCTGGAACGTTGAGTTGATTTATTTCTTTGGATATTGATTTGGTGCAAATAGTGATTGGATTTTGAGTTTATTGCGTATTGTCTGTGATTGGAGTTGTTATTAGGTAGTTGCCATGTAATTGGGTAGTAAGTAAAGTTTGTTGAGAATTGTTGTGTTATTTTTGGGAGTATCGACATTCAAATTTTGAGTATGGCATCGCACAAGAAGGGTAGAAATGTGGGTAATTCTAGTAGAGGTCCTGGAGGTTCCCCGCCGAGCACCCATGACCCTGAATTTATGAGTTCCACTGCAAAGGAAAAGTATAAGGATGCTGCAATTACTGGTAGAAGCTTGGTAGATGAGAAGGGCTTCGGGTTTCAGGCTCCCTACGATGGGGTTATGGACATTATTGTAGATCTTGGATGGAAGGCATTTACCACCCACCCAGAGGCATCTATTGAGCCTTCTATTATGGAATTCTATGCATTCCTAGAGATGAAGACGAGCACTCCAGATTCATCAAGAAACCTGACTATAATTAGGTATTATAGTGTTTAACAGAGGGTCGAGGAGAGTGGACCTTAGGCTAGAACAACAATAGAAAGCATTTTAAGGCGACTTCACTCACTTTCACTTACAGGTTGTGGGAGTATTTTGTGTGTGTTAGGATCTTTCCTACAGTACACCTCAGTATAGTAGACATTAAGAAAGCATTCATGTTGTATGCTATGGCCCATCGGAAGCAGATTAACATTGGTCAGGTTATTTATTGTCGAATATTGTATGGCACCAAACGCATGGATGTCTCCTATTTGTTTCCCAACTTGATTACTACCCTATGTGTATTTGCCATAGTGGATATTGGGGATGATGAAGTGAAGAGGCCACCAGCTTTAAAGTTGATCTTGAAGTATCTTCAGAAGATCATCAACAACCCTAAGAAAGATTCCACAATTACAACCACGCAGACAGAGAGCGCAACGTCATTCAGTAGCCCCTACACAACCTACACCTGATCAGATGGATGCTATGAGAGCTTAGGTTGCCAGGGTATCTGATGAGGTCACCCAGATAAGAGATTAGCAGTTATGGGCTATGAGTCTGATGAGTATCAGGCTCAGTACTGGCAGAGTATGCAGTAGTTCCTCCAACAGTTTCAGCTTGCTCAGACAAGAGTAGATCTAGGCTCATCTATGTTCCTATCTACCCAAGTGGTTATTAGCCGAGGGCACCTGTTGGTGGTGGTGCAGTAGGTGATGGGGATGATGTCAATGAGGATGGAGATGATATGGATGATGATGATGGTGATGGTGATGGTGGTGGACAGCAGTGAGAGATTAAATGGATTTGACTGATGGATTTCCTTCTTTTCATTTTCTTTTTGTACTTTCGTTTCTAGTTTTATTTGTGTGTGTGTTTGTTTATTTGCATCAATTTTGGTTTTCAGTTGTACAAACTTCAATTATTTTATTGTTGATTTAATGTCTTTTCATTTTTTGTTTATTTTTATTTCCATAAACATTATGCCAATTAACCGATAATATTGATTCTATCCAAAGACACCATGTGTCCTTTTCTTTTGTGTTGGTGGATTTCATGTTGATTACAGGATGTGCATTCAATGGAGTTACTTTCGGACTTTACGATCTGTTACTCAAGGGGGGTAACTCGTTTCTTTCCTTTTGCCTCTACATTGTTTTGTTGGGTACATTGGGAACAATGCAGGATTTTGGTTGGGGGTGGGGAAGATATGAATATGAATTGTGTGCCTGTAAATTTTTTTCTAGTTTGTGGAAGTTTGTGTTTCTTGGATGATGTTAGATGTCTGTGTTGTAACTGATTGCAATGACATGTAGTGTCTAGAAGAGGCAATTTTTACACTAATTTGAGAATTATCCTGGATGTTGATTTTGCTTGAGTTCAGAACTCTTAGGCTTTTGGTTTGTTTGGTTGGTTGGTTCTAACATTTAGAGGTGTTTTTTTTTTTTGTAATCTTCCTACGTTTTTGTGAGATCCCTAAACTCTAGAACCTATTCGATGATCACTTGAGGCGAAATCCTAGACAACGCATGATTTAAGAAATGACGTGTGTTGCTCTTTATTAGTGGAGAGTGATATGAAAAATAGGCTTATGGAGTTGTGTTTTTAATGTTTTCTATTCTAGGAGATCAAAATTGTTTTCTTTTATGGGAACTACATATGAAACCACCTTTAGGGCTAGGATTGACGGTTTGTGGATTGATTGTGATGTTGAGTTGAGAATGAATGTGAAATTGATTTTTAGGGTGTTCTTAGATGTGGGTGATTATTGCTTATTCTTGTTGTTATATGTGTATGCAATGTATGAGACGTATTTATTAATGTATCCAATAAGTTTGTGTTTAGTATAAATGTGTGTTAGGAATTGGTAGGATGCTTGTGGGTAGCATTGCTGAAAACCCTCATGAGATTATAACTTGTCCACTAGTGGGACCTAGGGGTTTAAAGGCTTATTGCATATGCCAAGATTAGATTAGTTAGGATTAGATTTTATCGCTTTTATTGCTAGGGACTAGCAATAAGCTGGCTGGGGGTTGTGATGAGTGTTGGAAATTAATGCGGGTTTATTTAATGATTTAGGGGGTAAAATTGTAAGGAATTCAAGATTTAACACATTATTTAGGATGAGTATCCTTGTTTTGTTATCTTCCAGAATCACGGGTCCTATTGTGTTTTTGGGTATACAAGTGCAAAAAGATGGATTATTCATGCTTGTGTTAGTGTTCAGACAGCCTAGACCCATTCGAGTGCAGACAAATAAAGGCAAGGGGAAAAGAGAGAAATTCCAATTCATACTATAGCAAGGTTTTCTGTGTCGCAGCGTGAATCGACGCATTTCCAGTCGTGTTGCAACATAGCCATCCGCACCACAGCACAAATCAATGAAATCCCAACCACGCCACAGTGCCACTCAACTATGTTGCTGCATGGAAATGGTTTTTTCGAAGCAAATATCGCTTGGAATCTCACCGCGCCACAAATCGTGAATTTTAGAAAAAACTTTGCATTTCCAACCCTAATTTCAATGACTAGTATTTACAAGTTTGCCATTTTGTCTAAAAACTATATAAAGGCAGCTTTAGTCTTCTTCTTTTTTTCTTTTTTTTTTCTTTTTTTTTTTGGGAATAGTCTAAACACATTTTGTAAACTTTTGGAAGCTTGGAGAAAGAGTTATTGACTGTAGGAGGCTAAATCTTGATCATTTTGAGTGGATTTCTCATCCAAATGTTTATGGGTAAGATCAAGGTTTGTTTCTTTGTGAATATGTGTAGCTAAACTCCTCCCCAGTGTATCCAATGTAATCTAATTAGATTACTTTATGCTTATTGTTTAATCGATTGTTTTATTGAACCAATGATATCTTAGTTTCGTTAATCTATGTTTATTGAGTTGATTAATCAATATTATTGCTTGATTGTCTTTGATTTATGGTTGAACAATTGTATGAGTCAAAGTTAAGCTATACGCCACTAGCTAACTTTGAGTATCTCTTGATCCTTGATCATTATTAATGTTTGATCATCTTTAATAGTTGATTGGTTAATTGTTTGAGCAGGGGTTAGGCTATACACCACTAGCTAATCCTGAATTGCTCTTATGAACGATTGATTTATGTCTGTGCAATACCCTTGATAGGTGTAAGTTGGTTTGTGTAAGTATTGATACTTTTGTTTGTAATGGGTATTTTGTTATTTATACTAGGTTATACGCCACTAGCTAGTTTAGATGATGAAAACACTACATTAATCTGATTGGGCACGACAATACCTTACCTTGGTGAGTATCGACCCTCAGATTTGGATCAAAAGAACATCGGTTAGATTAATAACATAAAGTAGGATAATTACGGTGAAATTGGATAGAATAGACTGCTACTCATTGTTTGATTATCTGTTTAGATATCGTTTTCAGTTTCTCTGATAATTTTAGTGTTCTCATTAGTTTTATTGTTTTTATAGTAATTTTGGATTTTATTAAATTGTTGGTTGTTATCTTATTTGATTTCATTATTTTAGTTGTTTTTGCATAGTATTAGATTAATTGATAGCTCCAACTCTCTGTGGGATCGACCCTTACTTGTGCACTTTACTATGATTGCAACCCCTGCACTTGCAGAGGAATTAAATTGTTTTTAACTGAACAGATTGCCACGACGTCACCTCCTACCCTAGTTAGTAAATACGGGTACGGCATAAAAATGGTACATACGACAAATGGTGAAAAATACATATTTAAAAATTTGGCCATAAAATTTGGATACGGGAAAAATACGGTACATGTATATATGGGTTTAATGCGGCACGTTGTCAATAATACATTTTGAAAAATACAGCAATATCAATCCTAGTTTTAGCACTTTTCATGGACCACCTGGTTAAAATCAATATAACATTTCAAATATATGGGCACAGCAAAAAAAGGGTGTGGGAATTTTATAGGTATGATATGGCAAATGGTAAAAAATACATTTGTAAAAATTCGGCAAAAATTCAGATACGAGAAAAATACGCCAATAAAACGTCTGAGGTATATAGTTCGTGAATAATGTCTGGGCTGATAAAATACAAAACTTCGCAAATAATATGTGAATCATACAGCTGGGCTGATAAAATACAAAACTTCGCAAATTTAGTAACTATGCCTCCTACATTAGTCAAATCAGTTGGCCTTGATTCATCCCATTCAATACCAGTGTCCATACCTTCTTGAGTTGGTGCTTGATTTAGCCGAGCCCCTCCTTTTGTGTTTCACTTGTCTTAACCCTTGGTTCAAAGAACCCAGTTTGGCAGCATCATTCTTGATGGGTTTCATTACACCCCAGCTAGCACCGTGCCACCCTACTAATCAACCCTATGCACACACAGATGACGCCACCAATGGTAGCGCCAACAGCAAGGCTTGGAATGGGCTGAAATTCTCTTTCTATCACTAGAGTTATGAGCTTTGCGGCATGACTTTGGATTATAAACAACTGTAAGTTGAATGAAAGAGATTATAAAGTTGTGTAAAAATTAGAACGCTAGCGTTCTATTTATAACGTTTTACACAACCTTTCATATAGGTTACAACTCTTAATTGTACATATTCACTCATCGTACCCATTTAGATAGGTCATATAATTTAATTAAACATCTTCAAGTCACATCCATTAAATACACTTTTTTTATAACGATATACGTACTTTCATTCAAATATATAAAGAGATACATCCTTTGAATCAAATATTATGTCTCTTAGGCTTTGTCAACATCTAATATAGTATTATAATCTAACCTGATTCAACCGATATATATAATAGTTAAAACTATCAGAAATGTTTAGGACACAATTATTTTAACTACCTTAATATTTGCCCTTCAAAATAAAGAATAATACTATTCTTTATAAATGATATCCCCAATTTTTCATCCCAAGTGATGTGTTCCCTTATGTGACTTTAAATTGTAAATGAGAAGTTGAGGTGTTAAATAATATGTCAATGCCACATGAGATAACACATCATTTGGGATGGAAAATTTGGGATTTCATTGGTCAAGAGTAGTACTGCTCAAAATAAAATTTATCATAACACAAATATCAATGAAAGGTTGAAGGTGACACTAAAAATTTGTTAGCTATTAATTTTGCCAATTATATATATAATTGTGAAAATTTTATTGTCACAAACTTTATAGTAGTTATTGTTGTTTGAATCATTAAAGATATAAGCATAAAAAAAAATTCATGTCTCAGTTAATATTATAATGGAAGCTTTTAGTTATTTTGAACAAGAATATTTTAGGAAGTTTAGTGAATGTGTTTCTTAAAAAATTTTAGATTTTAAATTTAATTTAATTCATGAAATTTAAGGTTAAAAAATAAAAATATGAGATTTATTACCTCCACAACCGATAAAATCCCACCAAATTACCACTTATTTTGTTCATTAAATGGTGATTAAATGACTTTAATCTAGAGATAAATTAATTAATAAATTAAAGTGGATGATATATCATATATGCAAGGTTGTCAGATCAAGATCAGTTGCAGGGAATAGTTTGTATATAAAATTTGTATATGTCTTTAATTTTATTGAGATTATTGCACTACAACATTATACACATATAGGTACAAAAATTAGCTAAAGAAAGGAAAACTGTAGCAAATACATATTTATAGCTACAAAAGTTAATATTTATAACTAATTGAAATAATTTTAATGATAAGATTTCCTCCCCCGAAGCTAATATTCATCTCTTAGAAGCTAATATTCATCTCTTACTTTAATTTATTAAAATCATGGCAATAACTAATCAGCTACAATGTATTAGCTATGGTAAAACATTAATGTAGCTAATTAATATATTTAGCCATAAACATTTTACTTATATGGCATATAGTATCATTATTAACTACGAGTTTAACTATATAGCTATTATTTTTGCATTAGCTATAAAATATTGAAATTTGTAGTTAATTACGGAATCTAGTTATACAAATTTTATTTTCATGGTAGTACCAATATTATAGTATCATTATTAGCTATGAGTTTTACTATATAGTTATTATTTGTGCATTAGTTATAAAATATTGAAATTTGTAGCTAATTAAGGTATCTAGCTATACAAATTTTATTTTCATGGTAGTAACAATATTATAATATCATTATTAGCTACAAGTTTAACCATATAGCTATTATTTATGCATTAGTTATAAAATATTGAAATTTGTAGCTAATTAAGGTATCTAGCTATACAAATTTTATTTTCATGGTTGTAACAATATTGTAGTATCATTATTAGCTACTAGTTTAAATATATAGCTAATATGTGTGTATTAGCTATAAATTATTTGAATTTGTAGCAAATAAAAAATGTGAAATTTGTATATAAAATTTTTATGTGTCATTAATTGTTTGGCTTTAAAGATCAGTTGCAGGGAATAGTTTGTATATAAGATTCGTATATGTGTCATTAATTGTTTGGCATTTCATCATGCCTAAGGTAAAATTGAGTAAAAATTAAACAAATGGTAGCTAAGTTGTTAGGGCATGTGACCACTTCTTCTGATTCATATATTGTTAAGTTTAAACAATGTTTGTGACTCGTTTGTTGTTGACCAAATTTATGGTCGTCGTTACCTATTTTTTCAGCCAATGCAATTGAAAAATGAGAAATCAGTCACTGTAAGTGAGTACTTTTAAATCAAATTTAAATAGTTATCTTAACTGAAAACTAATAATCTTGAAAGTTTTAAGGAGGTTACAAAGTGATAAAAACTTAGGTGGAAAGGGTTGCTTATTCATTTCAATGCAAATGAGTTGTGAGAGACATAAAGAAAACATACATCAAAGCAACTGAAGAACAGACTCATTTTTACATAGTTTGGCAACATGCCTATATTCATGGGACCAAGTCTAGAAGAAGCAAATTCACTATGAAACACCTATGAGTCCAAATACAAAGCAAGATAAACGTAGTTGCAAAACACTCTTGTTTTCTACATGACAACTCTATCTTCTTTGGTTGAACTTCAAATCATCACAGCAAGCTTCACGAGCACAACATCACCATGTTAAAATTAAGTTCCTCTCAAGTTTCAATAATGAAGATCAATCTTCAGGATAGTAGCTTACACACAAGCACTCATCAACATGGAATCAAGTTCCAAGGTCATCACACAAGTACAAGAATCAAAGGTAATTTCAAACCTATCAAAACATAATAAGAAACCTTAACAAAAAGGAAAACGTCAGAGTATTTTCAGAGAAGAAACATAGGTATTCAGATTTCTTGAAGAAGACTCCAGAAAAGTATGAATATATAGAGTTCAAGGCATCAAGGGTTAGGGGGAAAAAGTTAAAGTTTAACTTTTATGTTTTGTTTTTAAAAAAAAAAAAAAAAAAAAAAACTTTGGGACCACACAAAAAGCAAAAACAACTTTTCTTACACAATGAATAAGCTGAGGGCAGGTGGAAATGTACCATAACAAAATATCATCGAGGAATATATTTTTCCCAAAACAAAATGCGTGCTTGTTGTTAGGAATCGATGTACCCAACGCAACAGAAAAACAAAAATTAAAGGATAAATCAATTACTCTTTATGCCAAGATGCGGGTATCGATTATCTAGTTTACATGTTAAAAACAAAAAATTTGTACAAAATAAAATTAATTCATTCAAGGATTAGAAGTCTTACGCACGTTTGGGGCCACCTTCAAGTATCTCTGATTTTACTTCGCTACCGACACACGAACGGTGATCCACACAAAAATAATCTGGGGAACTAACTACTGTTTTGCTAGAACAAATAGAAGGTTTCAAGAATCAAGTGGAATCAAAGAATAAAATTCTTTGATTCACACTATGTGAAAATATGAGAGAGAGAGTAAAGGGTGGCTATAATTTTTCTAATTGAATGATGGTTAATATGTTTTAATTTAAGTTGCACTTATATAGTGCAACAATTAAAACCCTATTCCAATAAGGAATAACCCTGAGCTCCAAGCCTAATCTATCCTTGCAACCAACCACCCTTTAATTGGTATTTTAAATTTTAATTAATTATTATTATAATTAAAATCAATTAATATATATATATATATTAACATTTAATTAATAATAATAATCCATTTAAATATATGCGTACATATATTTAAGTATAATCTCACTAATTTTAATTTTAATATTAAAATTAAATACAGCCAACAACCTCAGCAAATTTAATTGCACTGTGAGATTACTAAAATACCCTTTTGTCCTAAAAAACAAAAATACCCTGTTCAGAAACTAATTCTTAAATTATCTTCTAAGTGTGTAACCTGTAGGCTCCTTATCATATCAATAGTGAATAGTATTGTGATTAACACCAATTAATCGTCTCACTGCACACAAACCAAGATTGGCCCCTAGCAAGGCATTATGGCCACCTGATAGATTTAGATTCAATGAAATAGCTACCTATCAATGATCTGGTTACTATGCAATCAAATCCTTTCATCATACGTTATCTCATCAAGGCTAAGGTACATAAATAATGTCAACTTCAGTTACTCTCAATATCTTTGTATTCAGCTACTAGACCAATGGCTGGATAAATAAATTGGATTGAGCAACAACTCAATCCCACTGCAACCACAGATTTAAGGTCATTGCCATTTATTGAATTGCATAGTAAGATAACTTCTCCCATACCCGAGAGTAGTGAATCCTTTGTTGTTCTACCATAGTCTTGATACACTCCTCGATGCAGCCAATCACTACTATATTGATAGCTGTGAATAGAATTACGTTGCGCTAGTGTCAAACTATATCAATCGGTGCACAAGGTGCTTTGGTGATCTCAAGTCTAAGGATCACATGCACCACCATTCGTTAAAGGATTTATTCTATAGACACTAGGGTTACCATCCATATGAAATCCTCTGGTGGGTCTGTCCAGTGAACTCGCCTACAACAAGCACCCAAGCGTTGCACTAGGTTGTCAGCAGATAATCTTGACAAGCTAGAGCAACCTCTGTCTTTTGACAGGGTCGTTCAATGCTATGATAGCCTTATTGTATTATCTGTGTCCTTAATCAGAATAATACTGGAGCTATGGACATTTCTAGAATGGCCACCAAATGTGATCGTAGGGTTCTCACTATCAAGATTTGAAATACTTGATACCCTCGTCAAGATTCCACCATCCTAAGGACATATATCAATACAACAATTATGATTTACATGATATAGAAGAATATGTCTTTTATTGATAAGTAAACATTGTTACTAAGAGTCAATTCTACAATAATTGATTGGCTCTAATACACCTACTCTAACACCTGTTGCACATATGAGAGAAAAATATCTATCAGATGCATTGTGACTATACAGACTCTGAAGTGTCCATGATGATGAAGGTGGTCACATTTACAGAGAGTGGCAGCACTGGCAGATAAACCTAGAGATTGTGCAAGACATAAAATAGGATCATAAGATGACAAAACACTTACAATCTCCCCCTTTGTCACTTATGATTAATGCACAAATTTTTAGACAAATAAGAACCTATCTTACACGAAGAGATAAGATCAAAAAGACAAGTATAAACACAACAACTCCCCCTAAAAACAAAACCAAGAGTTTTCTACATGAGGTAGATTCAACAACATGTCAAACAAGAAATTCAACAACATGTCAAACAAGAAAACAATCTGCACAACATAGGACTCAACATAGGAAAAATTAGCAATAAAGCAAAAAGGAGGAATATTCTGCACAAACACACAACCAACCAAACAACAAATAGTTCAGCAGGTCAAAACATCAATAAAAGTTCTATAAGATAAAGTTCTTCAAGAAAAATAAATAACAACTAAAAAATCTTGAAGCGTGATCACATATAAGCAACTGTGATCACAATGCAAAAAAAAAAAAAAAAAAAATAAATAAATATCCAACCTTTTGTAGGAGAGCAGCAGCAAGAGCTAAACATAACAACACTCCCCCTCTTTGATCATAAGTGATCAATTTATGCACCTTGTAGATCTTCTGGTGGGGAGCTTCTTTGCAACAGATTTTCCACGATTCTTGACAGTGGTAGGAGCTCTAAGAGAATCAACAACAGAGGTGGACAAAGGAGGAGCAATAGTGACAACAAGAACATAGGTGTCCATTATGGGAGCATCTTCTTCAGTCTGAATCTTAGCTGGAGGAACCACTTCTACAAAATCTTTCTCATGGTTTGGAGGATCAATTTATGGATTAGTAAAGGAAGTGTCATTCCATTTTGCACTTGCATCAGTAGCAACTCCAACATTAGGTTCAGCCATAGCATCTTCTTCATCAATGCAAGATCAATATTTTCAAAAGCAACATTGGTAGCTATTGGATTAGCATTCAAATCAATTTAAGGCTCAAACTGAACAACAACATTTTCAATAGGAACAAAGGCATCAGGAACATCTTTGGAGCTAATCGAAATACCTTTCCCTAGAAACTCAACCCTGGTTTCCTTTAGTGCAGCTTCGAAGGAATCAACACTAGCAAGTAAGGTGGTGTGATACACATCCACTTTCAAGATCCTACAACAGTTCATAAATCTTGGACTACCAAGAACTAGATTTTGTGATAGGTGCTTGAGAGGATGATGGAACAACCACAACAGGTACAAAAGAAGAAATAGAAAACTTGAGTCTTGGTGGATATGGTTCTAACCTTAAGGAAATGATCATTGGACTATTTTAGAGCCCCATAAATGTCAACTAACCTTGAGATCGGAGAAGGGAAAGGTAAAACAAAGGATTTTCCTTCTGACTCAATAGTAGTTTTGATGGACTTGTACAAACAGAGGCAAGATCGATTGACTTTTCTTGCACAGTTCCATACAGGAGTTGGACTTTATCAAGCCTAATTGAAGAATTATGCGTAGAGATCGCAATTTTGAAAAGAGCCTTGAAATAGGGAGTGGGCACATTAACAGGGAGGAAACCACTGTCAGGCCATTCAGCCAAAACACCACCACTAAGATCACTTGCCATGAATTTATGCTTCTCTTTAAGGACAGACAGATCGTCCTCATTCTTTACCATAGGGAGTTTCAAAATTGTCCTAATAACATCAGGGGTAAACTCCATCCAAATACTCCTTATCCAAACTTGGTTCTTGTGGAAAGACTTGGTCCAAGCCTTTCCCAAAATGTGCATAGAACTCTTGCACAAACCCCTGACACGATGAAACTGGTTTAACAACCGACTCTTTTCATTTTCTTTCAGCCATATTTTTGGCAGTTTCAGGGAACTCAGAGAGTTCTACATGAGACTCACACACAGTATGTCTAAAAACAACAATTTATTTAAACCCAGACTCAACAAAAGGAGAGTAAAAGATTTGACGCTTACCAAGAACCTCAAATTGAGGTGGAGCTTTCACCTTCCTTTTTCCTTTGGCGATATCAGCCTATTTCTTCTTCTTCCCTTTGGATTTTTCAGTGAACCTTTGGTGTGCTTCAGTTTCTTGATGAGAGGTTGATCATCAGATGGCATGGATCTTGAGTTTTGTGAGTTGGACACTAATTTTGAAGCAGAAGGGGTGCCTTCACTTGATGCAAAGGAGTGCGCACCTTCCTGGGCTTGAAAGGACTACCCTGGTCTCATTCTTTTCTTTGATTCAGTAGCCTTCCTAATGTTGTCAATGAACACTTGTTTATGCTCCATCAAATGAAACAAAAGGATTAGATTTGCAGAGAATTTTGAGAATAGAAAATACTTTGAAAAATGTAGACTTGGGTTTGACTACACAAATGAAAAAGAAGGCGGCTTAAAAAGAGAAAAATACGAAGCTCTAGAAAAGCACAGAAAATTTTTATTAAACACAAGGTGGTCACATCGAAATAAAATGTGTGCACAACAGACATTTGAAAATAAAATCACACATATGGTAACATGACAGAGCAAGGTGCACACAGAGAACCAATGATATATCACATATTTAGAAGAGACACTTAGGAGAAAATTGCTAGAGTAGGTGCCCTAGAGCCATTCAAATATTGTAGATCTGACTCTTTGTAATAATGCTCATGAATCAATAAAAAGGCATTTTATTCTATATCATGTAAATCATAATGGTACGTGTTGTTATATGTCCTTAGTATGGTAGAAACGTGACGAGGATTTCAAGTGTTTCAAATCTTGAAAGTGAGAACCCTATGATCACATATGGTGGCCATTCTAGAAATGTCTATAGCCCCAGTATTATTTTGACCAAGGATACAGGTAATACGGTAAGGCTATCATAGTGTTGAATGACCCTGTCAAAAGGTAGTGACTAATTTCACTTGTCAATGTCGTTTGTCAATAACCTAGTGTAATACATTAGTGCTTGCTATAGGCAAGTTCACTGGACTAACCCCCCAGAGGATTCCATATAGATGTTAACCCTAGTGTCTATAATATAAATCCTCTAACAGATGGTGGTGCATGTGATCCTTAGACTTGAGATCACCAAAGCACCTTGTGCATCGATTGGTGTAGTTTTACCCTAGCCTAACGTAGTTCAATTTAGGGCTATCAATATGGTAGTGATTGGCTACATCGAGGAATGCATGAAGACTATGGTGGATCAACAAAGGATTCATCACTCTTGGGTATGGGAGAAGTTATCTTACGGCGTGATTCGGTATATGGCAATGACACAAAAGTTGTAGCCATAGTGGCATTGAGTTGTTGCTAAATCCAATTTATTATTCCAGTCATTGGTCCAGTAACTGAATACAAAGGTATCGAGGATAACTAAGGTTGACACTATTTCTATACTTCAGTTTTGATGAGATAACAGATGATGAAATGACTTAATTACACGATAACCATATCATTGATAGGTACTTGTTTCACTGAATTTGGATATATCGGGTGGCCATGATGTCTTGCTAGGGGCTAATCTTGGTCTATGTGTAGTGAGACGATTGATTGATGTCAATCACGATACTACTTACTGCCGATATGATAAGAAGCTTACGGGTCACACTCTTGGAAGACAGTATAAGGATGGTAAATTTTGGAAGGGTATTTTCGTCATTTAGATGAATGGGCATATTGATAATTTTGCTTTGTAATTAAATTTACTGAGGTTGTAGCGTATGTCCAATTTTATTATTGGAGTAACTAGCAAAATTACAAATTTAATTATAGAGTTAATATTAATATTTATATAAATATTTAACTAAATAATTAAACAGGGACTACTATGTGATTCCACTAAGTTTAAGTTGTTGCTAAACTATGGGGGTGGAATGGAAATTTTGCTTTATTATTTAAAGAAAGCAAAAATAGGTTTTCATACACAAGTCCCATTTGTGCCGTGGATGAAAAACTTTGAGAGAAAAATTTTCTCTCTTTTTCTCTTCACTCTATCATCCTAATTACCATCCTTAAAGCCAAGAATTAATTCTAGCAAAACTAATTCTTGGTCTCTGACGTACTGTCTTCGTGTGGACAACGTGAGTTCGATTTAGTTATTGAATCGATAGCGAATCACATTCAAAGACACTGACAGAACCTCCAATCGCTGGTATAATCTAATCTTTGCATGGATCTTTATTGTTTCAATTTAAGCATGTAATATATATATATATATATATATATATATATATATATATATATATATGACCCTGATCTTGGCAAAATCAGAGTAATCGATGGGTAAAATTTTTGTTTTTTCCGCTTCCTTTACTCATCGATTTACTAACAAAAATTACAAAAAAATGCAAGACAACGGGCATGTGAGTGATAAGAGCTTGAAAATACATGTTTTTTTAGTGATTCAATTGGATTATTTGTGGAAAAATGTGTTTAATTTGTGAAATTTAAGTTAATTACTTCATAAATACCTTTTATGGGATCACGGGGTGTATTTTGAGTGTTTTCAGGTTAAAAATGATATTTGAATGAAGAGTAAGGATGTTAATGGATATTGTGACAAACAGGAACAAACGGTGCAAAAATCGGAGTTGAAATGAGGAAGTTATGACTCGTTGAAGATGAAACATAAAACCTGGAAATTTGTCAAGATGAGCATGCTTCGTTATTTTGATCATAACTTGAGCTGTAGAAATCGGAATTCGATTATTCTTCTGGTGTTGAAAAGCTTATTTAGAGATCTAAAAATTTTATTTGATGACTTTGCCAGATTTTGAATCTTCTAGAGTCATGGGACAGAAATAACGATCACCACAGCAACAATTTCTGTCGCCACAACAATGGATCACAGGCCTGTTTGGGTTAGGGCTGCAAAAAAAAGGGGAAACCGAACCGAACCGAAACCGGTTTGAAAAACCGGTTAACCAGTTTCAGTTTCGGTTTCAAAAAATTGCTAAACCGGTTTTTCGGTTCGATTTTCGGTTTATATTATTTCTATAACCGGTGTAATAAACCGATTTTCCTATAATCCTAATATAATAATATTATTTTAATTTTTAAAAATCTTTTATTATTTTTATTCTTTATCAGTTTGAAACTTTGAATCCCTAACTTCACAGTTTACACATTACACTCATACTCATCTTCTTCTTCATTAGCCGCCGTTGCCCTTTCTGTAACACCCCACTTGAGGTACGTAGCTAATGTTTCTTCCTTTGCTCTTATTTGAATTGTTTTATTAGTATTATTGTTTGGTTGACCTTTGATTGAGTGTTATGTTGAACATTTTCCTTGAAATTGGTTAAAATAAAGGACGTTTTGTGTTCCAAGCTTCGCCGGGGCGAAGAATAATCTTCGCCGCGGTGAAGAGGTGTTGAAACCACAGGGAAGCTGCTAGATAGTTTCGCCGCGGCGACAGAAGATTCCTCGCCACGGCGACGTGCCGACCAAATTGTTTGCTAAGTTTTAGATATTTTCTTCCCTAGGGGCAATTTGACCATTCTACCCCTAATTAGTAGGAAAAGTAGGGAGTAAATTGAAAGGATTTATCATGGAGAATATGTTAGTGTGGGGGTGTGTTTGTAATGAATCAAAGTGTAACAACTGCTGTAAACTAGTACCATGCATGCATAATAACAATAGAAAATGGGCCCAAAACTTTTCTTTTTATTATAAGTATTAAGTCTTTTATACACAAAGAGCATTATTTACAGAAAGCCATTTTAAAAGACAAAACAGGGGAAACAGAGTAGCTATTGCTCCTCGCTTGCCGACGCCCCTCCAACTGCATCATCACCTAGATCCTGCATTCACAAAGGAAAATAACGGGGTGAGCACAAAATAATGCTCAGTAAGTAAAACCCTCTATCTGTCTATCCCCGTATGTATTACTCTTAATTCTTTCCTCACATTTTCTATTGTTTCCTACTAAACGTCATGGCCTCATCTTACCGGAGGCACGACCGGATGGCGTTCACACAGCACGATCTCACTTTTCTTGACTGTCGAGTGGAGTTCACACAGCACCAACCCGTTCTTAGTGACTACCGAGTGGAGATCACGAAGCACCTACCCGGTTGTCTTAACTATCGGGTGGAGACCACAAAGCACTAACCCGTCCCTAATTACTGTCGGGTGATGATCACAAAGCATCAACCCACCTCTAATAAAGGTCGGGTGATGATCACAAAGCATCAACCCCTTTCTAATAACTAATCGGGTGATGATCACAAAGCATCCACCCGTTTCTACTACTTATCGGGTGATGATCACAAAGCATCAACCCATTTCTAATGGTTAGTCGAGTGATGATCACAAAGCATCAACCCGATTCTCATAACTGTCGGGTGATGATCACAAAGCGTCAACCCATTTCTACTACTCTTCTCATTCATTCTACTTTAGCACTTCTCATTCTCTCTACCCTTAGAGTAGTTACCTCCACAAAGTTCTCTACTCAAAGAGCAAGTGCATACACAAAGTTTCCTACTCTTTCTTAGGTCACTTCTCAATGCATAATTAATGCCTATGGATGGTTCATCTCCATTAATGCACTTATGAAATGCCAACATGCAATGTTGCAAGAATTCAGGTTCACTACTCATACTCAAACCTCTATTAGGCATTTCATCAAACAACTCAAGTGCATAATAAAACTCTACTATAACAATAATTCTGAATCTTTCTCTAACCATCCAAAATGGGGAGAAACCCCCTCACATAGCCACAATTCCTGCCAAGGAAAGACACTTCCAAAAAGGATTTCTCAATATCCTTTATTTCAATCTCAAACTACCTTTCCAACCCACATGTCATTTCTTATATTTGCAATGTATAAACAACCACAAAGCACTAGAAATCTCTATTTAAGCCTCAATAACATGGCATATGACATGTATACAACATACATACATCATTGCTATCAAAACCCTAATCAAGAAAATTCTCAAATCTCAACTTGGGTTGGGATTTACTTACCTTGTTATGGAGAGATTTCACTAGCTCTTCCTTTCACTTGGTGTGCTTGACTTTTTCTCTACTCTTAAACAAATGAACAAAAACCCTCAATATTCAATATATACTAGAACTCACGAAGCTTCACAACCAAAGCAAGAATCCTTACCTTAGGATGCCTTAGGTTGATTTTCTACCCCAAATCACTCCAAAAGCCCTTTAAAACTCCTTGATCAAAATAAAGAGAATTTGAGAGGAAGCAAGAGAGGAGAGTGGCGATGGAGAAGAAGAATGAAGGGTTTTGCAATGACTTAATTCCTTTTAATGAAATTTATACACAACCATTCCCATTTTGCCCTTACTCTTCTTTGGGAATTCTATCTATATCCTTTGATTCATTACAAACACACCCCCATAGCAACATATTCTCCATGAAAATTCCTCACATTTTACTCCCCACTTTTCCTGCTAACTAGGGGTAGAATGGTCAAATTACCCTTAGGGAAGAAAATATCTAAAACTTAACAAATATTTTGGTCGGCCTGTCGCCGCGGCGAGGAAACTTGCGTCAGCGCGAAACTCCGTCCAGCCAGCCTTCCCCGTGGCTTCAACACTTCTTCGCCGCGGCAAAGATTATTCTTCGCCCCGGCGAAGCATGGAATACTGAACTTCTTCTATTTTCAACCAATTTCAGGGCAAGTATTCAACATAACACTCAATCAAAGGTCAACCAAACAATATTACCAAGAAACCAACTCAAATAAGAGCAAAAGAAGAAACAATAACTACGTACCTCAAGTGGGGCGTTACACAAAGGATATAGATGGAGTTCCTAAGGAAGAGTAAGGGCAAAATGGGAAGGCTTGTGCATAAAGTGTGTTAAAAGGAATTAAGTCATTGCAAACCCTTCATTCTTCTTCTCCATCGCCACTCTCCCTTCTTACTTCCTCTCAATTTCTCTTTCATTTGTACAAGGTTTTTAAGAGGGCTTTTGGAGTGATTTGGGGTAGGAAAGCAATCTAAGGCATCCAAAGGTAAGGATTCTTGCTTTGAATGTGAAGTTTTGTGAAATTTGAGTGTATTTGAATATTAAGGGCCTTTGGTTGAATTATTTAAGGGTAAAGAAAAAATCAAGCAAACCAAGAGAAAGGAAGTGCTAGTGAGATCTCTCCATACCAAGGTAAGTAAATCCCAACCCAAGTGGAGATTTGAGAATTTTCTTGATTAGGGTTTTAATAGCAATTATGTATGTATGTTGTATACATATTATATGCTATGTTATTGAGTCTCAAATGGAGATTATTATTGCTTTGTGGTTGTTCATACATTTCAATTATGAGAAATGAGATGTGGGTTGGGAAGGTAGTTTGGGATGGAATTGAAGGATATTGAGAAATCCTTTTTTTGAAGTGTTATTCTTTGGCAGGAATGATGGCTATGTGAGGGAGTTTTCTCCCATTTTGGATGGTTAGAGAAAGACATAGAATTATTGTTATAGTAGAGTTTTATTATGCACTTGAGTTGTTTGAGGAAATGCCTAATAGAGGTTTGAGTATGAGTAGTGAACCTTAATTCTTGCAACATTGCATGTTGGCATTTCATAAGTGCATTAGTGGAGATGAACCATCCATAGACATTAACTGTGCATTGAGAAATGACTTAAGAAAGAGTAGAAAACTTTGTGTAGGCACTTGCTCTATGAGTAGAGAACTTTGTGAATGCAACTACTCTAAGGGTATAGAGAATGAGAAGTGCTATGAGAAAAGTATGAGAAACGGGTTGATGCTTTGTGATCGTCACCCGATAGTTATTAGAAACGGGTTGATGCTTTGTGATCGTCACCCGATAGTTATTAGAAACAGGTTGATGCTTTGTGATCATCACCCGAAAGTCATGAGAAACAGGTAGGTGCTTTGTGATCTCCACCTGATAGTTATGGAAACCGAATAGGTGCTTTGTGATCCCCACTCGGGAGTCATTAAGAGCGGGTTGGTGCTGTGTGAACTCCACCCGACAGCCATGAAGAGTGTGATGGCGCTATGTGAACGCCATCCGGCCGTACCTCCGGTAAGATGAGGCCATGACGTTTAGTAGAAAACAATAGAAAGAAAGTATGAGGAAAGAATTAAGAGAAATACTTACGGGGATAGATAGATAGAGGGTTTACTTACTGAGCATTATTTTGTGCTCACCCCGTTATTTTCCTTTGTGGATGCAGGATCTAGGTGATAATGCAGTCGGAGGGGCGTCGGCAAGCGAGGAGCAATAGTTACACTGTTTCCCCTGTTTTTGTCTTTTTAAATGGCATTTTGTAAATAATGCTCTTTGTGTATAAAAGACTTAGTACACATAATAAAAAGAAAGTTTTAGGCCCATTTTCTATTATTATTATGCATGCATTGAACTAGTTTACAGCAGTTGTTACACTCTCATCTCAAAGACTCAAACTCATCTTCTTCTTCATTAGCCGCCGCTGCCCTCTCATCTCAAAGACTCAAACTCATCCAACGAGGGAAAGGTAAAATAATGAACACCTAAAACCACAGACTTTGCATTTAATGATAAATTACTTCAACACACTTATTTTAGAACGCTGCTTCTTATTACGGAGCGAAACTTGCTCGTTGCAAAGATGGTTTTCCTCGCTTGAATTCTACTTCTTTTTGGAAGAAGTTTACAGGAGTTGCAAATAGAGGAAGGAGGTATGCCTAAGCTTAGAAGTTTCCTCGGCTCCATTTAAAGCAAGGAATTTGTGATTCTCGAAAGATTCAAGAACCTCCCTCGCCCTCAAAACTAGGAATATGAAAGTTATATCGTCGACCCGAGTACTAGTGGTGTATATTGGGCTTGTGTTGAATTTTCTTTTGATTCGGTTTGTTTTCGGCCGACACTTCGCTTTGATATATCACCATGTAATTTGCATTCCTAATTTTATACTATTTAATTTATCTTGTTTCATTTTTTAATTTCAACTTCTTTACTCATTAAATTTCTACCATATTTCTTGGTTGTGATTCAACTTACAAAGAAGAACAGCAAATTAAATCTTCATATTATCTCCTAAAAATCCTGACTTTTTAAGAAATACAATTCAAGTTTTTTTGGTGTCAGAAAATATAAATTTTCTAAAGTAAGAAATATCTTCAAAATTTTAGTGAACTTACAGTGCAGAGAGCAAAAAAATTTATTAATAAAACCGGTTTGCAAACCGGTTAACCGGATTGCAAACCGAAAATTCGGTTCAGTTTGCAAACCGGTTAATGCAAAAAACTGGACCGGTTTCGGTTTGCCATATGGCTTGAACTAAAAACCCAGTTTGGTTACAAAATGCATGTATCCGGTTCGGTTAACCAGATTTTTGCAGCCCTAGTTTGGGTTATTGTATTTTCCTAGTCCAAATCTGAATTGTTTAAGGCATTTAATTCTTTCCTAATTAACCTCCAAACCGTAGCACTATAAATAAGGGTCTTTAATTAGTTTTGAGGGAGATTAGAGAAAGAGAAAAAGCACCTACTATTTTGGAGATCAGAATTCTTGCAGTTTGCGTTCACCAATTAGAGAAGTTTTTTTATTTTCTTTCTTGAACTCATGTTTGTTAACACAATGGTTCCTCTTATTAATGTGATTATGAACTAAATTTATTTTCTAGGGTTAAAGATGTAGCCCAATTTATGAATATGTGTTGATTTTATTGTTGTTAATTTTAATTGAGCATTAATTCTAAGTTTTATTATTGTGTGTAATGCTTTCCATATTTAAGGGCCCGAGAATTGAATGATTTTATTGGTTGAGTTGAGATTGAGAGATGAAACCTAATTAGTCTAAGGTAATAAAACCATATATTGAGCGAACACTAGAGATAGGTTACCGCGATCTGCGAGGCTCTGGTAAATTCCATAGAACTAAATGATCTCTTAGCTTCTAAATCCACTTTAGAAATACTTTGGATTGTTGCTTAAGGGTTAATTTGCTTATTGTTTGAGATAAAGTTAGTGAAATATTAGGGAGTTTGGCCTTTAGAATAAGCTTAATTAGGTTAGCAATAATTGTCAATGCATAGGATTAAATTGGTGTGAAATTTGTGCCCTAGGTTTTGTCTTATTGATCTTTTTACCAAAGTATTAATACAATTTTGCTTTTGTTTACTTTTTAGTTTGTTTTATTTTTCATTAATTCATTCTTAAAATTATGTTTCATCAATTAGGAATAAAATAGACTAGTTTGGTACTCGATGGGTAGTTCTCATGGGATTCGACACTCGTTTACTCAAGCTTTACTACTTGTGTGATTTTGTACACTTGCGAATAGCTTGTCAGTGAGCACATGAACTCTCAAGGTGGTGACATCAGACACAAACACAGCAGCCAAGAGACACAAAAAATTTTGAACAAACAAAAAAAAAAGGTACCATGAGACCAGTTTCATTAAACAATGTTTTACAGAGGCAAGTATTGGTGATCAAAGTGACATGAGGAAAAATCACCAACTTGTTTGGGGATACAAAAGAATGTTCTCAATCATAGCCACTTTCATACACAAGAGCAATTATTCTTTTAATCAAACAAAAGCAAGAATGCAAGGATTCTTTGTCATAAGTGTGTGAAGTGTCTTCAAAGGGAAGCATGACTCATTAGTCAATTTTATTTCATTTAACTCCCTCTTCCCTCATGCCCTTTTTCTTTTCAATTCATTAGAATTCTTTTTTACTTCATGTTCTTTGAAATTTTAAGCAATAGGCACAAAATCTCTCAAAAGCAATCAAGTGTAGCTTTCAAACTTGCAAGGAGGTAACCCTCTGAATGGTAGATTTTCCAAGAACAGGGAGATCTCTACATCCTAGATGATTACTCAATTATGACTTTTACACTACAAGCAAGGTAGCTCTTTCACATGGTGACAAAGTCAAGCAATAAAAACTCATGGAGATAAAAGTCATAAGTGCTTTGAGAAATGAAAGAACAAGGTGGACACATCACAATAGCATACCACCACAAGACAAGAATAATTCTCATACACCAATACTAATCAAAAAATACTTGCAACAATAAAAGAATTGGAAAAGTTTCTCATGGCATTTATTAGAAAAGACAAAGATACTACTCAAGTTGAGTCAATCCAATAGACTTCTTCAAATTTACAAAAGTTTGCAAGCCTAAAGCCTTTGTGAACAAGTCAGCAAGTTGAGAGTTAGTGTTAACATGTGCAAGAGTGACCACTTTCTCATCAACTAAGTCTCTTATAAAATGATGCCTAATGTCAATGTGTTTGGTCCTAGAACACTAAACTAGATTTTTCAGAGATGTTTATTGCACTTGTGTTATCACAAAAATAGTTATGCATTCTTGATCTAATCCATAATAACATAGCATGTGTTTTAACCAAAGAACCTATGTACAATAGCTCCTAACAGCAATTTATTCAACTTTGACTGTGGAAAGCGAAGTTGAATTTTTGTTTCTTGTTGTACCAGGTGATCAGGTTGTTGTCGAGAAAAAAGCATCCTCCTGATGTGCTTTTTCTATCATCCAAGCTCTCTACCCAATTAGCATCACTAAAGCCCACAAGAGTAGGATTAGAATCATAAGAAAACCAAAGTTCAAAATTAGATGTTCTAACAACATATTTCATAATCCTTTTCACAGCTTTGAGATGAAGCTCATTTGAATTAGATTGAAACCTAGCACGCACACCTACACTAAAGCACAAATCAGGCCTACTTGCCATCAAGTATAACAAACTTCCTATTATGCTTCTAAACAACTTGTTATAAACTTTTTGCCCTTTTCATTCTTGGAAAGTTTAAGGGCAGAGCTCATTGGAGTGTTGGCATGCTTGGCAGTTTCGAGATTGAATCTCTTGAGCATGTTTTTGGCATACTTGGACTGAGAGACAAACATGCCACAGTCAATTTGTTTGATTTGAAGGCCAAGAAACATGTTTAGCTCTCCTACCCTGCTTATCTCAAATTCATCTTTCTTCAATGCAATAAACTTTTTTAATTGAGTATGAGAAGTTGAACCAAACACTATATCATCCACATAAATTTGAGCACACAAAAACTCACCACTTTCATGCTTTATGAACAAGGTTATGTTGGCATTACCTCTTGAGAAGTTGTGGTCAAGAAGGAAGGAGGTTAGCCTATCATACCAGGCTCTTAGTGCTTGCTTCAATCTATAGAGTGCTTTCTTTAGTTTGAAAACTTGATCTAGCTTGTGAAGATCTTGGAATCCTACCAGTTGCTTTACATAGACTTCCTCCATGAGCATGTCGTTCTAGAATGCATTCTTCACATCCATTTGGTAGAGTTTTAGCTTCATACAACAAGCAAATCCCAACATCAATGTTATGGATTCAAGCCTAGCCATTGGTGCAAAAGTCTCATCAAAATCAACTCCTTCAACTTGGGTATACCCTTGTGCAACAAGCCTAGCTTTGTTTCGCACAATGTTCTCAAACTCATCTGATTTATTTTTGAAATCCACTTTATTCCAATGTCATTGATCCTTTCAGGCCGAGGAACCAAGTCCCACATGTCGTTTCTCTCAAACTGCTCCAACTCCTCATGCAAGGCAACTGTCCAGCAATCGTCTTTAAGAGCTTCTTTAGCGTTCTTAGGTTCTAAAAGAGAAACATAGCAAAGGTTATTAATTTGACTCAACCTTCTTATTCTAGTGACCATCACCTCTTTTGGATTCCCAATCACCATGGATGGTGGATGAGCCTTTTTTATCCAACAAGGTGATTCTCTAGTTTTGGGAGTCTTTTATTGAGGGATTTCATCAAACAAATCAACAATCAATTTGAGTCCTTGTCTCTTCGAAACATATCCTTGTTGGGCTGCAGAGTTGTTCACATCATATTCCGGAGTGGTCACATCTTTAGATGAACTCAGAGTGGGCACATTCCCTTGGGTGGTGGTCACCTCAATAGGAGACATTAAGTCATCAATATCATCCTCATGAGAAAACTGTGAGAAATCTTATGAATCAAAGAAACAATATTAAATGACTCAATAATATGTTGAGTTCTCATATTAAAAATCATATATACTCTATTATTTGTGGAATACTGTAACAACTACTGTAACTAATACAATGCATGCATAATAAAGATAGAAAATTGGGCCCAAAAAAAAAAAAACTTTCTTTTCATTATAAGTCATATGTCTTTTATACACAAAGAACGTCATTTACAAAAATGCCATTTTAAAAGACAAAGCAGGGGAAACAGAGTAGCTATTGCTCCTCGCTTGCCGACGCCCCTCTGACTGCATCATCACCTAGATCCTGATCCACAAAGGAAAATAACGGGGTGAGCACAAAATAATGCTCAGTAAGTAAAACACTTTATCTGTCTATCCCCGTATGTATTACTCTTAATTCTTTCCTCACACTTTCGTTGTTTCCTACTAAACGTCATGGCCTCATCTTACCGAGGTACGGCCGGATGGCGTTCACACAGCACCATCCCACTCTTCATGACTGTCGGGTGGAGTTCACATAGCACCAACCCTATCCTAGAGACTACCGAGTGGAGATCACAAAGCATCTACCCGGTTTTCGTAACTATTGGGTGGAGACCACATAGCACCTACCCGTTCCTCATTACTTTTGGGTAACGATCACCAAGCATTAACCCATTCCTAATCACTGTCGGGTGATGATCACAAAGCATCAACCCACTTCTAATAAATGTCGGGTGATGATCACAAAGCATCAACCCCTTTCTAATAACTAACCGGGTGATGATCACAAAGCATCCACCTGTTTCTACTACTTATCGGGTGATGATCACAAAGCATCAACCCATTTCCAATGGTTAGTCGAGTGATGATCACAAAGCATCCACCCGATTCTCATAACTGTCGAGTGATGGTCACAAAGCATCAACCCATTTCTAATACTCTTCTCATTCACTCTATTCTAGCATTTCTCATTCTCTCTACCCTTAGAGTAGTTGCATCCACCAAGTTCTCTACTCATAGAGTAAGTGCATACACAAAGTTTCCTACTCTTTCTTAGGTCACTTCTCAATGTACAATTAATGCTTATGGATGGTTCATCTCCACTAATGCATTTATGAGATGCCAACATGCAATGTTGCAAGAATTAAGGTTCATTACTCATACTCAAACCTCTATTAGGCATTTCATCAAACAACTCAAGTGCATAATAAAACTCTACTATAACAATAATTCTAAATATTTCTCTAACCATCCAAAATGGGGAGAAACCCCCTCACATAACCACAATTCCTGCCAAAGAAAGACACTTCCAAAAAGGATTTCTCAATATCCTTTAATTCAATCTCAAACTACCTTTCCAAACCACATGTCATTTCTTATATTTGCAATGTATAAACAACCACAAAGCACTAGAAATCTCTATTTAAGCCTCAATAACATGGCATATAACATGTATAACACATACATACATCATTGCTATCAAAACCCTAATCAAGAAAATTCTCAATTCTCAACTTGGGTTGGGATTTACTTACCTTGTTATGGAGAGATTTCACTAACTCTTCCTTTCACTTGGTTTGCTTGACTTTTTCTCTACTCTTAACCAAAAGAACAAAACCCTCAATAATCAAATATATACAAAAACTCACAAAGCTTCACAACCAAAGCAAGAATTCTTACCTTAGGGTGCCTTAGATTGATTTTCTACCCTTAATCACTCCAAAAGCCCTTCAATACTCCTTGAACAAAAGAAAGAGAAATTGAAAGGAAGTAAGAGAGGAGAGTGGCGATGGAGAAGAAGAATGAAGGGTTTTGAAATGTCTTAATTCCTTTTAATGAAATTTACACACAAGTCTTCCCATTTTGCCCTTACTCTTCTTTGGGAATTCTATCTATATCCTTTGATTCATTACAAACACACCCCTATAGCAACATATTCTCCATGAAAAATCCTTTCAATTTACTCCCCACTTTTCCTGCTAATTAGGGGTAGAATGGTCAAATTGCCCCTAGGGAAAAAAATATCTAAAACTTAACAACATTTTGGTCGGCCTGTCGCCGTGGCGAGGAAACTTCTGTCGCCGCGGCGAAATCTGCCCGAAGCCAGGCCCTTCCCCGTGGCTACGGGCACCTCTTGGGCGGCGAAGATTATTCTTTGCCACGGCGAAGACTGAAGCACTAAACTTCTTCTATTTTCAACCAATTTCAGGGCAAGTATTCAACATAACACTCAATCAAAGGTCAACCAACCTATATTACCAAGAACCCAACTCAAATAAGAGCAAAAGAAGAAACAATAACTACGTACCTCAAGTGGGGCGTTACAATTCTTCCCCCCTTAAAAGAATTTCGTCCCCGAAATTCATACAAATAACTCTAGAAAGCGATTCTGCATGTCCCGTTCTACCTCCCAAGTGGCCTCTTCCACTTTGTGATTCCTCCAAAGGATCTTCACTAACGGAACACTCTTGTTCCAAAGCTCTTTAACCCTTCGATCTAGAATCTGAACTGGATGTTCTTCATATACAAGATTTTCTGTTACTTCAACATCCTCCACACTCAGGATGTGGAGGGGATCACTTACATATTTCCGTAGCATCGAGACATGGAAAACATCATGCACCCTGTCCATGCTAGGTGGTAGTGCCAATCTGTAGGCCACCTTTCCCACTCATTGCAATACCTCAAATGGACCTATATACCTTGGTGCTAACTTCCCTCTGCTTCCGAAGCGCATTACTCACTTGTAAGAGGAAACTTTTAGAAACACTTTGTCGCCCACTTGGAATTCCACCTCTTTCCTCTTCAAGTCGGCATAACTCTTCTGTCGATCTTGGGCTTGTTTCATTCTATTTCTGATTAACCTTACATCTTCGACTAGTTTCTGAGTCATCTCTGGCCAAAGAGCGGTACTCAACTCATCTTTTTCTCCTACTTCATCCCAATATAGCGGAGACCTACATCGTCTACCATATAAAGCCTCATAAGGCGTCATTCTAATTGTAGACTGATAACTATTGTTGTAGGCAAATTCCACTAAGGGTAACATCTCATGCCAAGATACTCAATAATCCATGCAACAGGCTCTCAACATATCTTCGAGCACCTGATTGGTTCTCTCGGTTTGGCCATCTGTCTGAGGAAGATAGGCAGTACTGAATGCTAAACGGGTACCCCAAATTCCTCTGTAAACTCGTCCAGAAAGCTGAAACAAATTTGGAATCTCTATCTGACACTATAGTCTTGGGCACACCATGCAATCTGACTATCTCCTTGAGGTAAATCTGAGCCAGCTGATCTGTAGTGGTACTTTCCTTTACTGGAAGGAAATGGGCTGATTTGGTTAATCTATCCACAATTACCCATATAGCATTACACCCTTTCTGTACTCTAGGGAGACCCATGATAAAATCCATCGAAATGCTCTCCCATTTCCACTTTGGAATACTCAATGGTTGAAGCAACCCTGACGGCCGTTGGTGTTCTTTCACCTGCTGACAAGTTAGACATTTAGCCACAAACTCTGCAATGTCTTTCTTCATACCTGACCACTAATAGCCTTTCTTTACATCTTGATACATCTTAGTTGCTCTCGGATGAGCGGTGTACGGTGTGTCATGAGCCTCCATAAGAATTTTCTGTTTCAACTCCTCATTTGGAGGAATGCACAACCGATTCCTGAAATAGAGGACACCATCTGTCACAAAGAATTCTGATGTCTTGCCCTCAAGCACTTGCGAATCAGCCCTCGACACCACCTACTCGCCACTTGCTTTTCTCGATTTCCCTCAAAGAAAAGAAAAGCACTCTAGATCGGGCAACTCTCCCTGGAACCACTTCAATCTGTTCCTTAGATAATTCTTCTATTAACTCTTTCTGCTTGGTAAGCCGGAATAAATAGGCTTTTCTACTCAAGGCATCGGCTACCACATTGGCTTTTCCCAGTTGATACTTGATCTCACAATCATAATCCTTAACCAGTTCTAACAACCTTCTCTGCCTCATATTCAACTCCTTTTGAGTGAAGAAGTACTTTAAACTCTTATGATCGGTGTAGATATTACTCGTCACACCATAAAGGTAATGCCTCCAAATCTTTAAGGCAAAGACCACGGCAGCCAACTCCAAGTCATGCGTAGGGTATCTGGTCTCGTAATTCTTCAGTTGACGAGAAGCATAAGCTATAACCCTACCTAATTGCATCAGCACAGTGCCAAGTCCCTGCAGAGAGGCATCTGTATAAATGTCATATTCTACACCTTCCTGTGGTAACACTAATACAGGAGCTGTTGTTAATCTCTTTTGAAACTCTTGGAAGCTTTCTTCACATGCTGCTGACCAGACAAAAGGAGTTTTCTATTTGGTAAGAGCTGTCAACGGTTTAGCCAACTGGGCGAATCCTGCTACAAATCGCCGGTAGTAACCTGCTAAGCCTAAGAAACTCCTAATTTCTTTCACTGTTCTCGGCTTCTGCCATTCAAGGATTGCCTGCACTTTACTCGGATCTACCGAAATCCCTTCCTTCGATACGGTATGACCCAGGAATACCACTTGATTAAGCCAAAACTCACACTTAGAAAATTTAGCGCACAACTTCTTTTCTCTCAGTCGCTGCAATACTAAACTCAAGTGTTTCTCATGCTCTTCCCTTGACTTTGAATAAATCAGGATGTCGTCAATGAAGACAACAATAAACTGATCCAAATACTCATGGAATACCCTGTTCATCAAGTCCATAAAAACTGCTGGGGCATTAGTCAAGCCAAAAGGCATCACTACAAATTCATAATGCCCATATCTTGTACGAAATGCAATTTTAGCCACATCTTGCTCAGCCACTCTTACCTGATGATACCCGGATCTCAAATCAATTTTGGAGAACACTGCCGCTCCTTTCAACTGATCGAAAAGGTCATCTATCCGAGGTAGCAGGTACTTATTCTTCACTGTAACTTTATTCAGCTCCCTATAATCAATACACATCCTTAGTGATCCATCCTTCTTTTTCACGAACAGGATTGGGGCTCCCCAAGGAGAGTAACTCGGTCGGATAAAGCCTTTATCTAAAAGCTCCTAGAGTTGCTTCTTTAATTCTTGAAGCTCAGCTGGGGCCATTCGATAAGGGGCTTTAGATATTGGTGTTGTCCCTGGTGCTAGTTCGATACTAAATTCTACCTCCCTTTCTAGAGGCAAGCCCGGTAACTCTTCCGGAAACACATCTAGAAAGTCTCGAACTACTGGCACCCTCTGAATCTCTGGCTGTGGGACATCACCATTCTACACTACATGGGCAATATATCCCGAACACCCCTTTCTCAACATCTTCCTTGCTTTCACATTACTAATCAGCATGCTCAACTGATGGGCCTCTCCAAAACTAAACTTATCTCTACTATCGAGATTAAATCACGCCTTCTTTTTCTGACAGTCAATCTCTACTCCATATCTCCCTAGGAAATCCATGCCCAAAATCACATCAAAGTCGGGCATATCAAAAACTATTAAATCAACTGTTAACTCTCTACCCTGGATCACCATGGACTCTCCCGACAACATCTCTTGCGTCAGAACACTAACCCCATCGGGTAACTCTATCTTAATGGGTTGAGTCACTCTAATAGGTTTCAAACCTAATCTCTCAATCATCCCATAAGATATAAACGAATGAGTGGCTCCTGAATCAATTAAAGCATATAGAGGAACTGAATGAAATAATAACTGACCAGTAACGGCTGATGGACTGGCCTTTGATTCACCCTATGCCACAGTAAACACTATGGCATTCGCAGTACCTCCTGAACTCTAGGTGGTTGGTGGGAGAGGAGCTTTACAATCTCTCATCATGTGCCCTAGCTGTCGGCACCTATAACACACTCTCTGGTCCCTCAGACATTCTCCGGGGTGATTCTTCCCGCATTTAGAGCAAAGGGGAAACCCTTCCATCCGGGGCCGTTTATTCTTCCACTCCCTTTTATTCTGTCTATACTGAAACTTCTTCTTCTGATTCTTCATTTCCTTACCTCTTACAGTTTCTTGTTTCTCCCTCTGTGGGGCGGAAGGCGGCTCACGTGGTCCTCCTATCGAGGATCCGACTGGGGAAATCTTATTCTCAAAAATCTCCGCCTTCATTGCCCGCCTTAAAGCCTCACTATAATTTCGAAGAGGGTTGGAACTTGTCATTATATCCCGGGCTATCTCTGGCTTCAACCCATGCACAAACTTATCTCTTCTCAAAGCCGGAGTACTAACTATTCCGCGTGCAAACCTTGCAAGAGAGTTGAATTTCACCGAGTACTCCTTCACGGCACTAGTCCCCTGCTGTAAGCTAATAAATTCTTGGACCTTCTCATGAACTTGGTCCTCTGTTCGATACTCGGCCTCAAACTCTTGCCTGAACTCTTCCCAAGTCATTACTGTCACGTCATGGGTTTCTTCCATTAATTCCTACCAAATTCGGGCATCACCCCAAACAAGAAGCTCGCATACCGGATCTTCTCCCTTTCGACATGGGAAATAAACCCGTGGCTGCTCTAACTCCCAAGCCACTCTTCTCGCTATTACTGGATCTATAGTACCCTTAAACTCCGAGGGTTGATGTTGACTAGAAAGACCGTAAATCGGTTCAACTTTGCTCTGTACTAGGGGAGGTACCGGTTGTCCTCTTTCGACATGCGCAAGCACTGCTGACGGGGGTTTCAACTCTCCCCAGGGTTTCTCGCCATAACCTCTCAGATAATTCCCCGAATTCTAGCTTCATCCGTGGGAGGGGGCGAGACTCGTGGGTTAGAAGGTTCTTCTTCATTCACCACACCCTTACCACGCTGTAACTACGCCTCATCTACAAAAATAATCACACCAATCAACTCAAGAAACAATTATTGTAAGGAAAGAATTAACTCACACAGTCGGTTTTAGGACGTCGTGGCGATGAGAATAGTACACTGTTTAATCCCAAAATCTTTGCTCTGATACCAAAAATGTAACAACCATCAGAAACTAATACAATGCATGCATAATAACGATAGAAAATTGGGCCCAAAAAAAAAAAAAAAAAAATTTTCTTTTCATTATAAGTCATATGTCTTTTATACACAAAGAACGTCATTTACAAAAATGCCATTTTAAAAGACAAAACAGGGGAAACAAGTAGCTATTGCTCGCTTGCCGACGCCCTCCGACTGCATCATCACCTAGATCCTGCATCCACAAAGGAAAATAACGAGGTGAGCACAAAATAATACTCAGTAAGTAAAACCCTTTATCTGTCTATCCCGGTATGTATTACTCTTAATTCTTTCCTCACACTTTCTGTTGTTTCCAACTAAACGTCATGGCCTCATCTTACCGGAGGTACGGCCGGATGGCGTTCACACAGCACCATCCCACTCTTCATGACTGTCGGGTGGAGTTCACATAGCACCAACCCTATCCTAGAGACTACCGAGTGGAGATCACAAAGCATCTACCCGGTTTTCATAACTATTGGGTGGAGACCACATAGCACCTACCCGTTCCTCATTACTTTCGGGTAACGATCACCAAGCATTAACCCGTTCCTAATCACTGTCGGGTGATGATCACAAAGCATCAACCCACTTCTAATAAATGTCGAGTGATGATCACAAAGCATCAACCCCTTTCTAATAACTAACCGGGTGATGATCACAAAGCATCCATTGCTTACTACTTATCGGGTGATGATCACAAAGCATCAACCCATTTCTAATGGCTAGTCGAGTGATGATCACAAAGCATCCACCTGATTCTCATAACTGTTGAGTGATGGTCACAAAGCATCAACCCATTTCTAATACTCTTCTCATTCACTCTATTCTAACACTTCTCATTCTCTCTACCCTTAGAGTAGTTGCATCCACCAAGTTCTCTACTCATAGAGTAAGTACATACACAAAGTTTCCTACTCTTTCTTAGGTCACTTCTCAATGCACAATTAATGCTTATGGATGGTTCATCTCCACTAATGCATTTATGAGATGCCAACATGCAATATTGCAAGAATTAAGGTTCATTACTCATACTCAAACCTCTATTAGGCATTTCATCAAACAACTCAAGTGCATAATAAAACTCTACTATAACAATAATTCTAAATCTTTCTCTAACCATCCAAAATGGGGAGAAACCCCCTCACATAGCCACAATTCCTGCCAAAGAAAGACACCTCCAAAAAGGATTTCTCAATATCCTTTAATTCAATCTCAAACTACCTTTCCAAACCACATGTCATTTCTTATATTTGCAATGTATAAACAACCACAAAGCACTAGAAATCTCTATTTAAGCCTCAATAACATGGCATATAACATGTATAACACATACATACATCATTGCTATCAAAACCCTAATCAAGAAAATTCTCAATTCCCAACTTGGGTTAGGATTTACTTACCTTGTTATGGAGAGATTTCACTAACTCTTCATTTCACTTGGTTTGCTTGACTTTTTCTCTACTCTTAACCAAAAGAACAAAACCCTCAATAATCAAATATATACAAAAACTCACAAAGCTTCACAACCAAAGCAAGAATTCTTACCTTAGGGTGCCTTAGATTGATTTTCTACCCTTAATTACTCCAAAAGCCCTTCAAAACTCCTTGAACAAAAGAAACAGAAATTGAGAGGAAGTAAGAGAGGAGAGTGGTGATGGAGAAGAAGAATGAAGGGTTTTGAAATGTCTTAATTCCTTTATTGAAGTTTACACACAAGCTTTCCCATTTTGCCCTTACACTTCTTTGGGAATTCTATCTATATCCTTTGAGTCATTACAAACACACCCCCATAGCAACATATTCTCCATGAAAAATCCTTTCAATTTACTCCCCACTTTTCCTGCTAATTAGGGGTAGAATGGTCAAATTGCCCCTAGTGAAGAAAATATCTAAAACTTAACAACATTTTGGTCGGCCTGTCGCCGCGGCGAGGAAACTGTCGCCGCGGCGAAACTGTCTAGCAGCTTCCCCTGTGGCTACAGCACCTCTTCGCCGCGGCGAAGATTATTCTTCGCCCCGACGAAGACTGAAGCACTAAACTTCTTCTATTTTCAACCAATTTCAGGGAAAGTATTCAACATAACACTCAATCAAAGGTCAACCAACCTATATTACCAAGAACCCAACTCAAATAAGAGCAAAAGAAGAAACAATAACTACGTACCTCAAGTGGGGGGTTACAAATACCTGAGGAAGACACCTTCATCACTTTTGGAATCAAATTTCCCTAGGAGATCTCTATCATTCAACACATAACCTTGCAACCAAAGACATGAAAATAGGAGAGATATGGCTTCTTACCCTTCCATAACTCATATGGAATTTGTGAGGTACCTTTCCTTAGAAAACCTCTGTTGGCAATGTAGCATGCAGTGTTGATTACTTCAGCCCATAGTCCCATTGGTAATTTCTTAGCATTTAACATGACTCTTGCAATTTCTTGAAGAACTATATTCTTCCTCTGCACTACTCCATTATGTTGGGGTGTTTTGGGGCAGAAAACTCATGCCATATACCCTGTAAATCACAAAAATTTTAAAAATTATAGTTCTCAAACTCTCTTCCATGATCACTTCTTATCCTTACAACTTTTTTCGCTCCATAATTTTGTTCAACTTGAAGTCTTTTGATCAAGTTTTGGAAGGCTTCAAATGCGCATGGGCCACAACCTTTACTTTTTGGAAACACAAGTTTAGGTAAACCTTTCACAACATCTTTCTTGGAAAGTTTCAGAAGGTCTTTGTAATTTAAGTGTCTAAGCTTCTTGTGCCAAATATCAACACAATCTAACTTTGAACTTAAACAAGAAACTTTGTTAGTCAATAAGTAGCAATTATCATTTGATCTCTTCGCTTCAAACACTGAAGTACCATTATCATTCAAAACTTGACACAAATTTTTTAAACTTTTCACGACACAACCCTTAACACAGATTTGAATGATGCTTATAAGATTAGTTTTTAGACCTTCAACATAAAAAAAAATCATTCAGAACAAGAAAGCCAGGAATGGTAATAGACCCTTTCCCAAGGATTTTACCCTTTTTGCCATCACCATGACCAGCCTCTGCAAATTCAAGATTAGTCAACAAACCTTTGTTGCCTATCATGTGCCTTGAACACCCACTGTCAAAGTACCATTGGTCATTTTGAAATGCAAGCAATGATTTATGAGCAACCAAACTGTTGGTACTAGACTTAGACTTCCACATTTTTCTGTTTTTGAAAAAATTGTTTTGATGCGGTGTTTTTTGAGAGGGAAAACCATGATTTCCAATGCATCTTTCAAAGTATGAAATCAGTGTAAAGCAATTTGATCTAATGTGGCCTTTCTTTTGACAGAAATGACAAATAAGAGTAAACCTCTTTACCTTCAAGGTAAGATCAAGAAGAGCAGCAATAACTTTCAGATCTGAATCTGAGTTGACTTTAATGGCCACAAAAAGTTTTGAGGTACTCGCCTTGATGAACATGATCACACCAAGTTTGGAAGTGCTCACACCAGGGGAAAACCCCAAACCAGTTTTGTCACCAAAAACTTTTCCTTAGCTAAGAACTTCATCAAGCTTGTATGAACCTACATTCAATCTTTCAACAATGGTCTTGGCCTCAGTTAGTTCATTTTAAGCTTGATTTAATAAAGGTTCCTTTGTTACATAAATTAATAAACAAGGCTTTCAACTTATCATTTAACACTTTCTTATCTTCTATTAAGGTGTAATTTTCAAATTCAAGAGATTTGATCTTCTTGATGGCTTTCAACCATGACTCATACATCTTGTCATAAGCCTCTTATTGCTCTTTATAGCATCACTTGAGTCATCCGAGGACACGGTTCTACTGTTCTCTTAGTTAGCCATAAAGGCCAAGAAGTGGTCATCCTCATTTGTGTCATCACCTCCACTCTAACTCTCATGATCAGTTTCACTTAATGTGGCAGCCATGGCTTTTTCCTTTTTCTTTAAAGTTTTCGCACACTTTGACTGAATGTGGCCATAACCTTCACACTCATAGCACTTGATGCCTTTGTTTTTCTTTTCATTATCTCTCGAAAATCATTTCAAGAAAGCACCTTGACCAAACTAGTTAGAGACTTTTTCAAAAAGGGCTGCTTACTCTTTTTGCCCAAATTTGGCTTTCTCATGTTCTTTTTCAAGAACTTAACAAACAAATTTGTGAGTAAAGCACACCCATCTTCCTCACCACCACTAGAAACAACACAACTAGAAGGTTCAGAGATTACCTCATAATCCATTTCCTGGTTTCTTCACCCATCATTTCAAATTCAGTTCGAATGTCTGTAAGGACCCAATGAGTTCGTCTAACTTCATCTAGTCCAGATTTTGGCATTCTTCAATAGAGGTTGATTTTGACATGAACTTCATAGGTATGGAATACAACACCTTCCTGACAAGTTCAGCATCAATATAAAACTGGCAAAACATTCATTCGTGACATCACACAACCGACCATGAAAATCAGTGATAGATTCATCATCATTCATGACAAGATTGTCATAATCAGAAATCAATCTCCTAAGTCTAGTCTTTTTAACCATGTCTATTCCTTCATTCTTAATTTGGAGTCTGTCCCATGCATCTTTAGCCGTTTCACAGTTTGCACTATTTTTCATTTGGCCAATACTAACAGCATTAAAGAGGGCATGAAGAGCTTTTGAGTTGAAATTTGACTCTCCTAACTCAGCCTTGGTCCACTGATCTAAGGGTTTTCCTTTGCTACCACTAGCTTCACCAACAACTTGTGGTTCTTTCCAACCAACAACACAAGCATTCCAAGCCCTTTCATCAATAGATTTTAAGAAGACTTTCATCCTAGGTCTCTAGAAGGAAAAGCCAGTTCCCCCCAACAATGGTGGTCTGTGAGTAGACCCACCTTCACTAAAAAAAAACTCATAGTGACAAGACAGCAGATACCGTCACATAGAACTGAGGTGGTTACACAGTTCAAAACGAGAAGATCTGCTCTAAAAAACAAGATAATAATGACAAGGTGAACAAACACAAAACAGACTTAATACCAGAGAAACAAGCAAGAATCCACCAAAATAACTCTTCAGAACCAGCTCTGATACCAATTGAAAGTTTTAAGGAGGTTACCAAGTGATTAAAACTTATGTGGAATGTGTTGCTTGTTGTAACGTCCCACTTGAGGTATGTAGCTAAGTTATGGTGTATTGCTTGAATGTTTATTGTTTTGCTTTTATTTGGGTTGATATATTGTTAATATTGGTTGCTTGGCCCTTAGTTGAGTTTTTGTTAAAGTTATTTTGAGATAAAATGTGAAGAAAATCCCTTAAACTTTCATTAGGGGTAAAATGGTCTTTTCACTCAAAATTAGTTGAAATTGTGGGGAGTGAAAAGAGATAGAATTTCATAGAGAATGCATTAAAAATGAGGGCATTATGGTCATTGATTAAGGGACATAGATGGAATTTCTAAGAAAGAATAAGAGCATAATGGGAAAGTGTGGTTATAAACTAAAGTGTTAAGGGTTTGAAACCCTTATTTTCTTCATTCCACCGCCACACTCCTCCCCCATTTTCTCTCAAATTTTCATTCAATCCCCCAAGGATTTTGAGGGCTTTTAAGTGGTTTTTTATAGGGTTTTGATTCTAGGTATTAAAAGGTAAGGATTCATGCTCTTTATCTATGATTTATTTGTGTAAAGGTTGAGTTCTTATGAAGTTTATGCTTAGGGTTAAGAGAAGATTGGAATCCAACAAGAGTAGAGAGTTTAGGAGAGACTACTCAAGCACAAGGTAAGTAAATTCCACTCAAAATCCAACTCAAGCTAAAATTTAAGAATTCAAGTGAGTAGAGATTTCTTAGAATAAAAAATTTACGAATGATAGGGAATTTTCCCTTCACTCGTAAAAAAATTAAAATTAATGCAAGTTTATCACATTAATTTATAAGAATTATTAAATAGAAGAAAAGAAAACTTTCCAATGTGTTTCAAGGAACACTTTCCTGATGAGGTTCATCTTATTAGACATACTATATTTTGTAATGAAAACAAGCGTTGTTGAAAAAGTATTATGTAAAATGTGCGCATGTGCCGCCACTATAGCTTATATGCTATTGTGCAAGGATTATGACCAATTCAAAGCAAGCAGTAGCTTGGAGCGAGCAGTAATTTAGAATAACTTGTGAGACAACAACCAAATTGAAGTGAGCTGCGATTAGATTAAAGCGAGTTGTGTTTAAGGTGAAGTGAGTTGTTTGACAGTTGTCTTCTAGATCACGGATGAGTCTTATCTCCGAAGATAAACGTTATCCCCTAAAATCAAGGAGACTATCACGGGAGCAATCCCTACAATTTTGGCCTGTTAATCAGGCCAAGGATCATGGGATTGATTCCTTAAAATCAAGCCATTATCCTAACATGATCTCTTCTAACCGTTATCTTCTTATAGTATAAATACCCCAAAAAAAAATCATTGTGCGGGGTTGGAGAGTTTTGAGAAGCAAAGAGTATTATTGTGGCAAAATCATTGTAATCACAAACATATTAATATCATAACAGTGGACATAGGCTTGATTTAACTTGCCGAACGACTTTAAAAACTGTTTATGATTCTTTCTTTCCTATTTCTTACTGATTATATTAACCACACTCACATTTGACTCAATTTTGTCAAGGTCAATTGAGTATCTTGAGTTGTTGCAAATTTCCATAACAACATTTTGGCGCTAGAATAAGGGTCTCCCCATAATAATCTCAATCAACAATTAGCACATAGCAACTATGGCATGTACTAGATCATCCAGGAGAAATGCCAATCACGCCAAATGTTGAGCTTGGCAATCAAGAAGTTAACCAAGGAATCACGCAGCCTCACCCGCCAAATTATTCCACTCCGTCCACCAGCAAACCAGCAGGAGGTAGGTACCTCCAATCCAAAGAATGTATAGATGATGGACATGTTGAGGTCACTCACCAGAGCGGTCCAAACCTTACAGCAAGAGGTAACTGGAATAAAGGAAGCACAACAAGGAAGTTAGACCCCTAGCTAGCAAAATATCACCCTGAGGACAAAGAGCTAAGAGTTAAGACTATAGATGATAATTCTAGCTCGTCCAGTGATTGTCACCATTTGCTACAAAGAGTGGGGGATGAGCACAGGCACGGAGCTTAGGGTCAAACTTACTCAAGCAAGTGGCCAAGGAATCAACCCATAGGTGAGAGAGAAGGTTGTTAGGAAGTTGCTCATTTTGAGTGAGTAAATAGTCAAGTCCAACGTGCCGGTTTGAACCTACACCGAACTCGTACTTCCTGTTAGCCAAACACCCAAAACCAACGTGTTAATTCACACTCACATCGGGAAAAGATACCTCATATAATGCATATTATCCAAACAATTACAACTCATCATCGCATGCCAACGTGCATGACAAGAATGTCCAAAGAGCACAACAACTAAATGTTTAGCAACATCTTAATTTGCGTAGACAAGAACTCTAAACCTATCTAAATTCGCAAAGATCCAATCTGGGCCCGACGAGGAACCCCATGTAAATGATCAGTTGGATCAGATGTAGAGAATGATTAACAACCTTAGAGCTAGTCTAGATGATCAGATAGCGAGAATTGTCAACCCCTGTTCTTAGAAGAGGTGCACCGGCTACCTCTACCTCAAGGCTTCAAAGTGTCGGACATTAAGTTCAATGGCAAAGGTGATCCCCAAGATTACCTCGACGCCTTGAACAACCTAATGGAATTGCATCAATTCTCTGATAATGGAAAATGTCACTGCTTCCCAATCACGTTGGTTGATGATGCGAAAATGTGGTATAAGGCTCCCAGCGAGCTCCATTCATTCTTGGTAGCAGTTTGCTACGCTCTATCTCTAGTAGTTCCACGCAAAGAGATGTTTTATGAACTTAAGCTATCTAAGCGACATCTGACAAGAAAATGGTGGACTTTAACCTCGTATTTAACAAGTTTCCAAATGAAGCAAAGTAAAGAAGCGAATGCACCAGAAGAAGCAGTCTGCACACTCCTTATTGCCAAGGTAAGACCACAGACTGATATGTGGAGAGATTTGCAAGGCAAGGATCATGTGATTCTTGCTTGTTTTTATCAGATGGCTACAATACATCAACGGATATAGAGCTTGCAACGAATGTCCAAGGTCACTCAAAGGGAGTAGTGACCTTGGACAATGGTGATTGCAAGTACCGAGTCACAATCTAAACTAGTCGAGGATACATTTGATCATTGCATTCACAAGAAAGGGCCTTCAACTGGCCCAATGGATGAATTGTGTGAGGTCTCCATCAATGATTGAGAGCCTAGTCGCACACTTAAGATTGGGGGCAACCTCAGCAAAGAGTTCTCTAAACACCTAGTTGAGTTTCTAACGGTCAACTTGAATGCTTTTGCCTAGAGCCAAGCCAACATGGTGGGAATGAGCCCCAAGGTCATGTGCCTCAAATTAAATATCATCTCGGGGGCTCAACCTATCTACCAAAAAATCAGGTCGATGGATATGCAGAGCGTTCTCGGACGCTCAAAGAAGAAGTTGACAAGCTTCTCAATATCAAGTTCATTCAGGAGGTTAAGTATCTAGAATGGCTCGCCAATCCCATGCTTATCAAAAAAATCAAATGGCAAGTGGCAAACTTATGTTGACTACATGGGTTTAAATAAGGCATGACCAAAAGATAGCTTCTCATTACCTCGGATCGACTCGTTAGTCAATGCAATCGCCAGGAATGTTATCCTTAGCTTCATGGATGCTTATTTGGGATATAACCAAATCCTGATGTATAAGTCGGACGAGGAACACACCTTATTTATACATGATCGGGATATTTATTGTTACAAGGTTATGTCGTTCAGCTTAAAGAATGCTAGAGCAAAATACCAACGTCTAGTTAATAAGATGTTCGCAGAATTGATCAACAAAACCAAGAGGGTTTATGTCGATGATATGCTTGTCAAGTTAAAGAAGTCACAAGACCATATCAAGCACCTTAAAGTGAGCTCGAGAAAAATCTTTGGATTTATGGTGAACCAGCATGGTATCGAGGCGAATCCAGAAAAAATTGAAGCGCTGTTGAATATGAAAAGCCCAGCAAGCAGGTCCAAAGTTTGACAGGGCCAGTTCCCACCATCAATCGCTTTGTGTCTCAAGCAATAGACAAATGTTTGCCTTCTTTCAAGGTTCTAAAGGGCAACAAGGAGTTCAAATGGACAGAGGAATGCAAGTATGCCTTCCAGGAGTTAAAGAAACACCTCGGGCAACCTCCCCTGTTATCTAAACTTGTACCCAGAGAGCCACTCCTTCTATACCTATCCATATCATTGCATAATATCAATGCGACACTAATTCGTGAAGAGGAAAGAGTCCAATAGCTGGTCTATTATGTAAGCAAACAGCTATCATATGCAGAGACGTGATATCCAGAAATGGAGAAGTTAGCTCTAACTCTCTTCATTGCATCCAAAAAACTGCATCCGTATTTTCAAGCCCACACGATCCATGTCCTGACGAGCTACCCACTTCGCAAAGTCTTGCAAAGTTCAGAGCCATCGGGTAGATTGATTCAGAGGGCCATAGTGCTAAGTCAATTTGACCTCAAGTACATGTCGCGAACAACCATCAATAGTCAAGCATTGGCAGACTTCATTCCATGCTCGTAATCAGCATATTGACATTGATCTCCACTTTATTCATAAGCTTGTTGCCCGCGGTGCTCTTTGTCTTTGGCATGTTCCAACAGCCTCTCAGGTTGCTGATCGCTTCACTAAGAGGGTCTTTCTCGTGAGTCTTTTCAGCCACTCTATTTCCAATTGCGGTTTCGTGATCTCCTGCTTCAAATACAAGGGAGTATTAGATAATATTTTATATAGGGTATTTTTGTACTTTCCCTTTTGTGATTAGTTTTGTGTATAGGTTTACGATTATTATATTTAACTATTTAAACCTATCTTCTTAGTGTAATTGTTCATGAAAACTCAATATACAAGCTATGCATCTGTAGAATTTTCACTTCATAGCTCCATTTATATAAATGGCTTTATTATAAATTCATGTCTATACATACATACATACATACATACATATGAAATAATAGCAGGTTCCCGCTACTTTTCTTGTGCATTTTAAGAAGTAAATATTTGTTTCCCTACCCTGCTTCATGCGGTTCGTGTGAATGCAATATGTTTGGACTTATTTACAAGACTAAAAGCTAATTATATAAGTTGTCTTGTGTGATGTGCATATGCTGACGAATGATATTCTCTTTATAGACAACGATTGACATGTCATGTTATTTGAATTCTTTGCAAAATGCTTGAATCAAAGCTCTATCACTCCTCTTGTCATTTAAAATAAGTGTTTCAAGAATAATTTAAGTGCTGGAGTTTGAAGTTGAGTCATCAGTATCCTGAGTAAACTTCATTCCTGGGACTAAAAGGGTGTGAATTAATTAGTTATAGCACCAAATTAATTAGCTTCTGAATAATCACACTGAAGAATCTGAAGGCCAAATTTAATTACTATTTAAGAATTAATCATGTGTAATTCTATTTTTTCCTATATTTCCAACTTGCAAGATTTTTAATTAATTTTTCTGAAAAACAACTTTCAAACACCACCACAAAGTTAGTGAAAGATCAGGACAAAGAAGTCATTAGTTTTATATTTTCCCTAGTTTTTAATTCCAAAAAAAAAAATAATAATAATATTAGATGTGTATCAAATGTATAGTTAGATATTGAAAATCTTGAGATAAAACTAATTTTCCATGGTTTTCTTTCTTTTGACTAATATGTTCATGTTTAACATAGATCTCTCCAATCAAGTTGGGGGAAAATAATTTTGTTCTTATTAAGCATTTTTAATTAAATAATTTTTTTCTGTAATTGTGTACTTTGAAATGATCTAGAGAGCATTTGGAATTAAAAGTAAGTCAATCACACAAAAATAACAAAATAGTATAGAGAAAGAACGCATGTGATTTATCCTAATTCACTCAGAACCAAGCTACATCATTACAAATTTCTTCTCACCTCTCTCGTTACAATGAATGTATTTGCTACGAATTGCTATTACAATTATACAAGAGAATAACGTGTTATATATTAGGATGATTATGAGAAACCATAAACTACTATGATTATTATTCCTAAGCCAAATCCTATTAGGAGTTCTATTTCTTAGAGAATCCTACCATAGGTATTCATGGTACAAGCCTAAACCGCTTAAGGGTCCCATGTGTGTCACCCCTTATAGAGGAACACCTTATTATTGAGTCAATTCCAACCTACCTTAGGAATTGAGCTAAAAGAATTCCTCTGCATAATCAATTACTGTCTGAAACAATTTGTTTTTCCATTAAGTTAGAAGAAAAAACTAAGGGAGAAGATGAGAGAGGAAGAGGAAGGGAATTGAGAGAGAAAAATATTCTTGGTTGATGGGAATTAAATTGTGAACCTTATTGTCATAAATAATTTATTACCGTTGATAAACACAAAATTAAACTCAAACCCATTTTTTTTTTTTTTTTTTTGCATGGAATACTATAAAAAATATATTTCTTTTAGTGATTATTTGTTTTACATACTATATATATACACACACACTGATAATTTTTTTACAATATCCGATATAAAAGAATAAAGTTTAACCCCCAATTTGTTTAACTTTTCAAACTCTATTCTATTCTACTATCATATCCTAAACAGTAAAAAATGTGTTTATTTTAATATTGACTATTCAATTCAAAATCCAATCTTATTATATTCAACTCAAAACATTTAATAATTACCTTTCACAATAAAAGTTTATAAATTAACAAAAACACCCCCACCCACCCAAGCCATAGTCGCCCGTCAGCAACCACCATCGACCATCGCTACCATCGTCAGCCATCGACGTTGGAACAATGTACTGCATTCGCCAAATCTAACGATCGCGCATCGATCCGGGTCACTACGCCGGAGATCCAACCGTTAACAATGACCATATCTTGGTCGTCATTGATAGTCAGATTCTGGTTGTAGATCTTGTTGCTTCGGGCCAGATACACTGTGGATCTAGCCGAAAAAGACCAGATACTGACCAGATCTGGCCGATCATGCGTCATTCCGATGACTGTCGACCACCGTCTGGCAATAGTGGCCTATTGCCGATAGTCAGTTTAGTGGGTGGGGGTGTTTTTGTTAATATATAAATTTTTATTGTAGGTGTTGTTTAGCTAAATTAACAAATGTAGGGGTTAAAAATAATCTAAATATTTTCAGAAAATATTTTTGAAAAATATACCAAACACATTTTCAAAATCCTATCCTATTTGATTTAATCATATCCTATCATATTCAGAATAAAATATTAATTCAAATAATATACTAAACAGAGTCCTAAAGTTTTTATCTTTAGTTTTTCCAGGCAATAGAACTATCGCCAGTTACTAAAGTTTCCATTAATTATTTTATCTGAACTTTGGGTGGCAATATTATTTCCTTAATTCTTTTATAATTTTTTATGTGCCAATTCTTTTATAATTTTTCTATTGTTCCTTAATTCTTTTATAATTTTTTATGTGCATTCTCTTTATATGTCATGTTGTTGAATTCTTTATAAAATGTTCGAATCAATGCTCTATCACCATCAGATACCCTCTTGTCATTAAAATAAGTGTTTAAACTAGTATTTAAAATCTATATTATTGCTCAGGGCGGCAATTTATAGTTTCTTGCTATATCTACTCTAATTTTTCATCGTATTCTAGAATATTCTTCAATTCAAACAAAAAAACACAAGTTGTACTTAAGAAAAATTTAAAAAAAAAAATGACAGCTAATGGTACAAAATGTTAGACCTACCTATGTTCAGAGGCATTTTTGTCTAGTAATACTATATTTATAATTTATTCTTATAAATTTTTTTTATAATTTTGATGTGAAAATTTATAATTGGGTTTAGTCTATTTAACAATAGATCTTGTTTGTCTAATTGTGAACTATTATGTTAAAATAGTAAAAAAAATTATAAAATTAAACTGGAAATCAATTTTTTTTTTTTATTCTTCTAGCGACCGATTCTCAATTAACTCCTGAACAAGGAATTTCAGGAGTGATCAATAATTGAGTAGTTCGGTTGTGACCTTTCAGATGAACGCAGAAATTGTAAATACTCTGCTACAATCCAAAATATTTTATTTATTTGGAGGGATAAAATTTTATTAATTAAAGACGCGAATAACAAGGTAGCATGCGTAGCTTGCGTTTGTTTTAGTAATTTGTCTTATTACTGTCTTATGCTTTGTCTTTTGTCCATGAACAGATAACATATACAGCGTGTATTATGCTTGCAGATTTGTCCAGTACTGGCTGATTGACTGACAATACTGAAATATCAGAAAACTCCAATTACTTTAGGTAAAGTCATTTGGTCCCCATATTGTTTGTTTTTTACGTTAAGATACATAAAACATCGTGTTTGATCACTGTGATTACAAAAACATGACCATTTTACCCTTATAAAATTTCCAACTATAAAAATGGTACTCAAATGAATCAAGCACTTGAACCCATAATTAGGATTCCCCTGAAAAATAAAGGATCAACTTAAAATGTTCATTTTGACCCATCCATTTTAGTGTTAACAAAAAAAAAAAATATTTGAATTTTGATATCGAGTCTGGGTGTTATTCCGGGTTAATACTCTTAGCCCTCTGAGGTTTGCCCCATTCTTCTGAACCCTGAGTATCGAAAATAGCCATAAACCTTGAGAGTGGCGCACAGGTGAGGCTGAGGGTACGATGGGGAAGGAAGAAGACAAGAGGGAGATGAGGGCGTTGTTGATTGGATGGCTTGAGGGTTGGGTTTGCGAATCTATTTTTTATTTTTTTGTTTTGTTTTCTAAACAAAATTGTAATGGGTAACCAGAAAATATTAAATAATATTTAGTATTAAATGAAAAAGTTAATGAGAAGGGTAATATTGGTATTTGCTACCTCTTCCCATATCAGGTGTCAGGATTCATAACTTTATGGTAATGGTCGGGGGTTTATGGTCATTGCTGATACCCCAGCGGGTTTAGTTAATACTATAAATGTAACAGTAGTGTTAGTTTTACAAAAAAAAAAAAAAAGCCTATAAAAGAGTCATACAAAGTTAACCTCTACCTTTTATCTTTATCATTTCTCTCTTTCTCTTTTTTTTTTTTTTTTCGTTTTTTACTTTGTTTTTTTTTTTCTTTGTAAGCTTATTTATAGAGTTATTTGTAAAGATAGACTTATTCTAAATATAAGGGGGGTTACAATAGTTATCCCGTTTTACTCACCCTATATGGTGGTTGTTTTCTTATCTTGAACCTGACGTGATAACTTGGCTTTTCCCATGCCTTCTTCGGGTTTGGGTCTTTTCCCATGGCTGTTATAAACTTATAATCAAAAGACAATTTCGACAGCTGGACAAAATTGCCTAATCCTTTTTAAATTCATTTTCGATGGATCCTTTTGGGACTGTAACTAACGAAGAAGCATTATATATAGACTTAGTGCTGAAAGTTTTTCGCACACTGGAGTACACTGTAGTCAAATATCAGTCTTACGAAAACGCCATTCAGATATTTCCTCCTGCGATCTTTTACTTGAGGTACCCCTCATCAGTTTTTTGGAATCATTAGTATTGTATATGTGTGAGTAATTTCTTGTAACAACTGTCTTCATAGATAATACTAAGTTATAGCACTGACTTCCAACTTTAAAGGAACGTCTGTATTTCATATTATTATGTTCCAATATTATTTAAGTCCCATGGTGAATCCAATGGTGTGTATATATATAAGGAACTATATCCTTGATAAGAGGAAAGAAAACTTTGTAAAGAAGTTGAAAACTTACCATTATCTTTTCTAAAGCTTTCGATTACGTTGTGCTTCATGTACCATTTAGTACATTAAAATGCAGGGGAAAAAAATTTAGAATTTAACGGACGCTTCAACTAAACGATGAATATATATGTATTATGCGTATTTATTTATTCAGGAGACATGGAGCAAGGAAGTTCAGTTCCAGAAGCATTGGAACTTGCAATAGATATTGCTCTACCGCAGAAAGATAAGAGCCAAAGTACTGAAGCTGGCTTATCATTTGCGGATAAAGATACGAAACTTATCGAGTGGTTACCTTCCCTTGTTTTGCTTATCGGTCAGCTCTCTCTCATAAAAGAAACATATTTTAATTTTATCTTTTGGGATTTCGTACTAACAAGAAAGTTATAAAAAATTGATTCTATATTATGAGTTTTATTTTTAGTATGAGATGTCTTCTGTCAGTGTTACTATACGATTTGTCATTTTTTTTTCTTCAATATATTGTTCATGCATTATGAGTTTTATTTTTCGTTTTATATTTGATTTTGAAGATCGGAACAGAGACAAGGATAAATTACGTTTGGATCTTTTTAACGCTGCACTGGATGGAAATATTGATGTAGTTAAAAGTCAGTTCAATAATCCTGTGTTCAGTAGTTCTTCATCAAGCCCATTAAGTGCTGCTTCATCACCAAGCCCATTCAATGTTGCAATAACAGAGAAACAAGAAACTATTTTCCATGTAGCAGCAGGAGCAAATCAAACTGACTTTGTAGAGACGATGATTGAAAAGGTAGCACCAGATGACCTCAAGTTGCGAAACGTAAAAGGGAACACTGCCTTCTGTTTTGCTGTTATGGCTGGGAATAAATCAATTGCTGAGAAAATGTTGGAAAAGAACCCAGACCTGTTGACAATCCGAGGTTGCTGTAATTTGACTCCACTAAATCTAGCTGCTATGTTTGGAAAAAGGGAAATGGCGTTATATTTATACCGGCAGTATTATAGAGGAACACTGAAATTAGCCAACAAAAAACAATTATTTTTTGATAGCATCGATACTACTTTGTATGGTAAGTATTCACAGCATTTATTTTCTTGCTTGATTTTAATCTTAAATTTTTTATTCTATATCTATTATATAGCATGCATAACATGATAAATTCATCATAAATTAATATCTGATTGAATAGAATTAAGTAAATGCACAAAGTACATATCTGTTTGTATCAAAGCAATTTTTATTCTTTTTTTTTTTTTTTTTCTCTTTTTTTCACATCTACTTCTGAATTCATTTATCATTTTGAAGATATTCTATCTTTTAGATAATGTAATTCATAATAGTCCTTTAATATACTTGTAATATATACTACCCTTGCTTTCTAAATTGTGGGCTACTTGTGCTAAAAATATTTGGATGAATTTCTTAGATCTTGCAAGGGAATTGCTAGAAGATGAAAGTGATGACGAAAATGAATTGGCTATTACTGACTACGAGTATGGCAACGACCTTTTGACACCCTTGCATCGGTTGGCTTTAACGCCCTTTCATCTGTTGGACCAAAATAACAGATGTAAAGAGTCTGTCAAATGTCTTTGGGAGAAAATATTAGAGATAACAGGCCAAAAGAGCGAAAGTGACAAAACAAGTTTATTAAATCAAGCTCTAGCGTTGGTCGAATGCCTTTGGGAGAAAATATTTAAGGCAAAGCGTGACCAAGTTTGGGATTACTTAAATGAGCATCGTAATTTATTGTTCAAAGCAGCTCAATTGGGGAACTTCAAATTCCTAGGTAAACTTATCGAGCTTTATCCTGATTTGGTTCATCTTAAAGATGATGACGAACGGACCATATTTCACATTGCAATTATGCATCGTCATGATGATTTGTTTAAGTTGATAAATCAGATAGGTTTCAACAAACAGTTGGTAGCATCCTATACGGACATTTATGAAAATAGTTTATTGCATCTAGCTGCAAAATATCCAGATCCAAGGCCATTGAGTACAGTGCCCGGTGCAGCTCTAGAAATGCAGCGAGAGCTACGCATTTATAAGGTAAATATTTTTAGAGCTTCTTTAGTGTCTTATTATTTAATTATCATTATTTTAAACCTTTACTTGGAGAAAATACAAATTACTGATGACACTCTTGATTAAAGTTTCAATTAAAATATATGTCTTATGATTATAATTTGACTTTTCTTTTAATAAAATTAATACTAAAGGTATATTTGAATTCCAATAGTAATGAATTTATAATTAAAAAATGAAGATACCAACTTCTTTGTGTAAAATTAATGATGTAGGATGTTGAAAAGCTTGTAATGCCTTCATTTAAAGAATCGAAGAATACAGAAGGGAAAACTCCTCGTGAGTTGTTCACTAGTACACATGCAGGCTTACTAAAAGACGGAGAAAAGTGGATGAGGAGCATAGCCAGTCAATGCATGCTTGTTGCAGCAATCATTGCTTTAATGGTTTTTCAGGCTGCTTTCCCTGTACCAGGAGGTAACAGCGATAATGAAGGAAGGAATATTGAGTTCCGTATTTTTGCTATGGCAGACGTGATTGCGTTATCTTCCTCTTCGATTTCAATCCTAATGTTTTTATCTATTATTACATCCCGTTACGTAGAAAATGATTTTTTGGTATCATTACCGCTTAAGTTGGTGGTGGGATTGTTAACGCTATTCATATCTATAGGAACCATGATGCTAGCTTTCATATCAAGCTTTTATACAGCTTATGACCACCCTAGATCAAATGCAATCCTCATTCTTGGTATTATATTTGTATCTCTACCCCTGTTTGCATTTGATTCGTCACAGTATAGTCTTCTGAGAGATATATTGTACTCATTCTGTTTTAGGTTTTTCTCTTAAGTCTATATGATGTTGTATTATGTATTTACAATTCTCAATCGGTAATTTTATTTGCAAACTGTGCCACCTGACGTGGAGCTATCCCGTTGGTGATGATAAGAATATCTGTTTTATTGAGTGTTTATTTATATTAAAAGGGATAATGTTGTGGTAAAATTTTTATATGATTTGAATGATTCTAGCCTCTAATGAAGTGATCGATCAAGAACAAATGGGAAAGTGATGATTATGGGCATTAGTAAGATAAGTCCATATAGGGAAGATTATCCCACATTTCCTTTTATCTCAAGCACTACTTGTTAAAAAAAAAAAAAAAAAAAAGGGTGAAGGCTCAATGGGTCAGTTCGAGTACTAATACGTTAAAATAATGTTTGGGTTTGAGTTTTCATACTTAAGACTCAATATGCTAACAGGTTGAATTTAGCTTTTATTTGACATTACACGAATACGAAAACATTTCAAAACACTAAAATTAACACAACAAAAAATTAATATTAAAACCTCAAGCTCTAAGTAAGCAAAGCAAAAACAAGAAAAACACAATTATTACGATCTCACAAAGCCTACAAAAATGTTGTACAAGACATAACACTAGTCAAATTTCTTTAAACTAACAAATAAATTATAATAAACAATCCTAGTTGTTGTAAAGAATATTATATTACTCACAAATCTATAACCAAGTCAGATTACTGACAACTTTCTTTGAAAGGAATTGAATGCTTCTTGACATCGTTAGCATCTCCAATAAGCATCTGCAAACAAGGCTCTTCAAGCAGCTAACCTGTAACAATCAAGTTCCAGACCAGTCATTAATCAAATTTAAAGTAAATTTTAAGCCAAATCAATCTATCCCACAACAAAAATGTCATTGCTAATACAGAAATTCCATTCCAAAAAACAACATAACCAATGATTCCAATCAATCTTATGGCTGTGACAATGTTAGTTCAATAATATCAACAAGCATTCTGGGTTCGAGGGGCAGAGTGGTGGTATGATACTTGAAGCTTCGTATCTAAACAATTACATATAAAAGATGATGAAAAGGCTTCATTTTAGTAAGAATTAGTAGCTTCAAAATATCCAGACATCAATTAGTAAACACATCAAAGAGACCAAAATGTTACTAGAATTCAAAAAAGAAAATGAAAAGAGACACAGCTCAAAATATTGAAGCCACAAAAACTTCAGAATCTACAACAAGAGGTACAAAAAAATAAATCAGATATATATAACACTTGAATCTCAAGCTTCAGATCCTAAATAAGAGTTTTTTACAACTCAACACAACCAATATGAACCATATCCAAGAAGATTCTGATACATTTTTTGCAGCTTAAAGCTCAAATTCTGAAAAAATTGGTAGCATGAATGAATGAATTATGCAGCACAAGATACAAGCTGGAACAGAGCAAAGTGAATCTATACAAACTAAAAAGACAAATAAAAACCATGTAAGAACCTGAGTATTGAAATAAAATTTAAATTTACACATAAAGAGTCTTTATATTCTTTTCTATGTTGTTAAAAGTCCTCAATTTACAGAATTAATCAGCATTCTATTTATTCGAGTATTGAAAAGAAATCTCACCCTTAGAGAAGAGCCAAGTTGGTGGAGGCCAGAAAATTTCGGAATATCCAGGTAAAGCTGAGAGTTTATCAGTACAACGATTTTCCAGGTTAAAAATCACAGCATTACTTCCAGGATAATCACAATCAACATTTGGATGACCTCTATCAGGTAAATAAACACGATTCCAATTACATCCGGAGAACTCTTGAGCTGAAAGAAAAAAGTTACACTCCTTCAACATGAACAAGGCTCTATCCTGGAATCCATCCTTCACCGCAGTCCACTCATCCTTCTCCTCATCAAGCTTAAAAATATTCAAACCAAGCCGGCAACTTCTGTCGCCGGATTTACCCCAAAAGTGACTGTCGTAATTTCCAGGGAAGTCTAAATAGTTCTTCCGGATCAAAAACAAATCCGGAGATGACTTTACCAAGTGGAAGGAGGAGGCTGACCTGCTTAGCGAAATCCGTAATGGAGCCACAGGTTCGGAAACGTTCAAAGACTTCGGATCCACACATAGAGTACGATCTTTGTAGCTCAAAACATAGAATCTTCTTTTATGATAGATTATATCGTAAATGAAATGAAAACGATCATAATCGATATCGATATCAACCCATTTTTTATCTCTTCTTTTCCAAACAATAACTTTCCCCTGAATTAACACCATGATCGCGAATTCATCATCACCATCTTCATCAGTAGAAACTACTAATTTGCCGGTGTAGCTTCGCTCCGATCTGCTGAGCTCCCTTTGTTGGTCTTTGGCTAATTCAAGTCTGTACCCTTTACTTATTTCTTTAACGCGATGATCCGATATGTTAAGAGACTCGGGTAACTTACCGGAAATGTTCTTAACTTGCGATGTGGAGAAGGGATCCAAGAGTTTGACGGTTCCGGAAGGTGACTCTTCAACTTTGACTAACCATGCTCTTGGGCTGTGATGAGGATCGGAGATTTTCGATACGGGTTCGATCGCGTAAACGGTGGACTCGGCGATGACAAAGTGTAGGGGAGAGTTGGAGGTGGGAGACTTGTGGTAATAGTGAATATCTGAGTATAGTTTTGGCGGAGGAGGGGGGAGGGAGGCTCGAAATGAGTTGCAGACGGCGCGGAAGCGAAGGATGTCGATTCGAGTGGGGAGACGTTCTGCAATTGTGGCAAGGAGGTGTTCTGGAAGACTGGACCAGTCACGGAAACTGTTGTCCATGGCAGCTAGGAATTGAAGGAGGAAGAAAGGATAAGGAAGAAGAAAAGAGAAGTCTACAGAAAGAGTATGAAAGAAGGGATAAGGAAGAAGAAAGGAGACAGTCTATGAAAAAGACACGAAGAAGGAAGATTGAAGAAGGAAGGAGAAAGTATAACGAAAATGCGCTGCCCAAGTTTGAACAAACTTATTTATTAAACAAGCTCAACAGTGTGGCAATGGGCGGCACTCAAAGACCTTCCCTGAAGTTTGGGGAATTAAAATTAAACCCAAACTTATTCTGAAATTCCCCCACCTCCCCTCACATTTCATTAATGTATTAAATGCTTCCTTCAATTGTCATCGAGTAAAGTTTGAAAGAACGATTTAGGGGATAAGAGCGTAGTTTTGTTCGTTTGGCAATGGTGCATGTTTGGAGTGGGGTGATTGTATGCAAAACTAAATGACAATGAAGACATGATGATTGACGACCTTGAAACTAATACAATTTGATAGACTATATTTGATTATGATCTATCAGTGGCCATGAATCAAATTTGGTCATTAGAGGTCAAAACGTCTAACCAATATATCACCACTAGAAGTTAAGGCGATTGATCGTCTTTTAAATTATATATTAAAACTTAATTCGATAATTTTATTTATTGGATTAGAGTTGACCCTCAGCGAATTAACATCTACTAAGAAAAGCATTTCACACAACTAATTTTACAAACAGTTTAATGTTTCTAAAAAAAATCTTTAAAATAATGCAATTCCAAAACAATCCCTCATCTTTTAATAATAATAAAACTCATGACAATTATGCAAATATGAAGAATAAGCTACAGTAACTACCCCTAAATGCTAAAATTTAAACTCAACCATGGTATTACGGACTTTTCCACAAGTTAGTAGGAATAAATTAATTTATGTCTTCCTTAACACGTCTCTCTCTCTATCTCTGACTCTGAGTCTGACCCCCTTCGCTTTCAGGAGAATTTTCTCAGAAAAATTTATAAATAAAGTAATTGTCATTGCAATTGCATCACTGATTACATAATCCACTTCATGTCCAGTTATCCACTGCATCTCTCAGATCTCCCATAAAAAAGCCCACTGCCCAGGGCCCATTTATCTTTCAAAAGCCCAACAATTACTTACTCGTTCCGAGCATCACTCTCTTCTTCTCAATTTCTTTCCATTTTCTCTCCATCTTTATTCATCATCTTTGCAAAATTAACCAAAGTAGAGACGATATTGTAATTTTATAGAAATTTCAACTTCCAAGTTAAAAGAGATTTAATAACATAATACTAAGGAATAAAAATACTATCTCTTCTCATAAACTTTCTCATACAACCCCAATGTTGCAGTTCACAATTAGTTAGTTCGCAATGAGACCCACTTATAAATTGTGGTTAATCAATTGCGAGTTGTCATGTCAGGATTGTGAGAAAAAGTTATAGGTGTAAGATTACTCTACTAAGGAATTAGGATTCTCTCTTGACTATGATAAGAAAGCCCGTTCGATGGCTGCCAACGCGCAAGTTTCCAAAGGGAGTTGGGTTAAAATTTTTGAACTAAGACGTGGCAGCTAATGGTAATGTTAGGGAGTTCGGAGACATCGATAGGGACCTTAGAAAGAGTTATCTTTTATGTAAAATGAATAAACCGAACTAGACACCTTAGTTTAAAAAAAAAAAAAAAAAAAATTCTCTCTTGAACTAAGCTTTACCTTACCTTTTTGTCATCATTTGACATGTGACATTTTATATTAAAGGTTTTTACTACTTTTGTTAAAGCAATTTTTGCATTTTTTAAGACATTGCCAATTTTTTTAGACATTTTTATATTATCGTCGAAGGTATAGACAGAAGATAATAGGTAGGGATGTATACGAGCCGAGTATTTTTGTACTCGAGCTTAGTTCGTGATGAACAATGACGATCTCGAGTTTGAGCCGAGCTTGGTCGAGCTTGAATATTAGTGTTCGAGCTCTAACTCGCGAGTATTAAGGTGCACTGGAGCTCGCTGGTTGCTCGTGAACTTGAAAGAAGCTGCAACTCTAAAGGCAAAACTCGCCCATAATTCAACACAATCTTTCATTTCCAACACTAACAATCTTCCAAAACAACAATGAAATGACAAGTTTAAAGTTCTTAGATGAAATATTGATGAACAATTTTAATCCTCGCAAGTATACGAATCACAACTGTAATATAGTGTGCACATGCAAGGGTCGATCCCACAAATATTTGTAAGCACTCAATTAATCATAATAAGCTATGCCTTAATTAAAACAAATAAATTCAAGCAAATTAAAGAACTAATGATTAAAACTAAGTGTAACAAGAAACTAAAAATTAACTACTACTGATTGAGCCAAAATAACACCAATAAAAACTAATTTAAGAACTAATGAACTACAACCTAGGTATCCAATTTCACCATAATAATCCAGTTTCATTGCAACTATCAAACTATTATTATCACAATCTAATTTCTAGAGTTCGCATTCCCATAATTAAGGTATTACCGTAAGATGTTCGGGATTAACCTAGTATCTTTAACACGAGACAAGCTATGACGTATAGTCTAGCCTAATGATTAAAAACCCATTAAACACAAGAGCACTTGAAATTATGAACAAAGGCACATCTGTCAGGGCGTATGCACAAATACTAATCATTCAAGAAATCATGAACCAATTAGCATTCTGTCAGAGTGTATGCACAAAATACTAATCATTCATTCACACGAGCTATTCAAAATTAGCTAGGGTGTATAATCTAACCAAGATATGGCTACCAGAGGTTAAGGCGATTGACCGTCTTTTAAATTATGTATTGAAAGTTAATTCGATAATTTTATTTATTTGGTTAGAATTGACCCTCAAAAAATTAACATCTAGTTAGAAAAGCATTTGACACAAAAATGAAATACAAGAAAAACCGGCTAGGTTTTCTATGTTTGGATTCAATCATCGTATCCTCCAACCTAATAGTAGGTCCTAGGCATTGTCCTTGTGAAAATCATGTGAACACCTTCTTAGGGTTTCTTTTACTAATTTTACAAAAAGTTTAATATTTCTAAAATTATATATTTTTAGGATATTCCTAAACAGTCCCTCATCTTTTACTAATAATCAAACTCATGACAATTATGCAAATATGAAGAATAAGCTACAGTAACTACCCTAAATACTAAAATGTAGAAATAAATTAACTTTCTCTTCCTTCACACGTCTCTCTTTCTCTCTCTCTCTCTCTCTCTGTGACATCCCTTCGCTTTCAGGAGAATTTTCTTAGGAAAATTTATAAATCAAAGTAATTGTCAATGTCAGCAATTGCATCACTGATTGCCTAATCCACGCCATATCATATACATTGCATCTTTCAAATCTCCCCATCAAAAAGCCCACCGCCCAGTGCCCATTTGTCTTTCAAAAGGCCATCAATCTTCTCTATTTTTCTCAGTTTCTTTCCATTGTCTCTCCATCTTTGTTCATCATCTTCGCAAAATTAACAAAGGTGGAGACCAAATTGTATTTTTTATAGAAATTTTAACTTCCAAGTTGAAGAGATTTAATAACATAATACTAAGGAATCGGGATTCTCTCTTGAACTTAGCTTTACCTGACCTTTTTTATCGTCCTTTGACAATGTTAGAATCTTAAAAATTGTAGGAAATCAAGTTGATATGCATGCAGAAATCTGGCAAATATGAATGCATAATAAAGGAGAATTAAATGATCAAGCTTAAGTCTTGTTTCCATAACATTAGAATCCATAATGCATATAGTCATAAATATGCCCACTAATAAATTAAACTGGTAAATTGTATGAAATTCTTGAATAAGATGTTAATCAAGTCTTCACATCGATGATGAAACACTCTTGAAGCAGTTGATCCCAGAAACTTCTTCAATAAGATGTAGAAGCCTTCACGTGATCCAGAAAAGCTCTTCAAGTACCTATCATGTAATAATAAAGTTTGAAAGCAGTCATTTGTCAATTTAAGAGAACAAAAAAATATGGTGAATGTAACTCGGCAACGTAGTGCAGAATTTTAAGGTGAAAGAGAACAAATCTGTCCATTAGCAAGTAGGTCACAGCAAACTCAGAACAAAATGATGCTTCGTATGTGAATTATTGTTATGTAAATGATGATGAAAAAGCTTCAATTTCGTAAGGATTAATGAAGTAAGAATCCAGCGACCAATCAGTAAACCCATCACGGAAACAAAAATATTACTGGATATTATGAAATGAAAGAAAAATTCCAAATAGATCAATGCCGCCGCAAACACAAACGACTGTACATATTGAAGCCACAGGAACTTGAGAATCTGCCACAAGGCACAAATTAATCAACCAGCTATAAGAAAGTTCCATTAAATCACAAGAACAAGGACAACAAAAAAAAAAAGGAAAAATGTTATGACACCAAAGGAAAAGATAAAAAGGAAACTTAGTTTGCAGATGAATATTTGTTTTCCCACCTACAAAAATAGAGAAAATATCGAGGATTGAAATTAAAAAGCAGAATACCCTAGTACAAAGAATCATGGCTGAGAGAAGAGAGATTACAGAGTTTTGGAAACATTCCCCAGAATTTACTATATGAAACTGCAGTAAACAGAGAAACTGCCAAAAACATTCAACTATCCATAACTCTTGAATATCATGCTCGACGATCCAGCAGATAGTAATTTAACTATCTAGCACAACCCAGATGAACCATATCCAAGAAGAGTTTCACACGCATGGCAACCAGCTAAAGCTCGAATGAAAAAACAAGAGCATCGTGAAGGCATATTATGCAGCAAAAGGAGACAATAAGGAACAGAGCAAAGCAAATCCATATTAATTTAAAACCAGCAATGAACAATAAAATCCGTAAAAGCACTTGAACATCGAAAAATTTACGTACTCTTATACCATATCTTTTTATATCACTCATTTCCAAAGCTTACATAATCTGGTTAAAGAGTTCTCAATCTAGTCACACAAATCAAAATTTAATTTAAAAAAAAAAAAATCAACACACAAATATTACAATAATAGTATGGCATTGCTCTCAGAATCATGAAACAAAACATAAACTTGAGCAACTCCTGCGGATACCACTATATAATATACAATTTTAATGTCATTCTAAATAGGCATTTTCATTTTCAGTGCTTACATAATCTTGTTAAAGAGTCATCAATCTAGTAAAACAAATCAGAATTCAATATTGCATGCAATCAGAATCAGGGAAAAAAACCATAAAAACAAGTCTATGCATGCGGCTACAACACAGCAAGTGCTATAAAATATCTAATTTCGAAAGAAAAACTTACATTCAGGGAAGAGCCAAGCTGGTGGAGGCCAAAATATCTCAGAAGATTCCGGGAATGATGCAAGCCACTCATTACTACCATCACTGAAGTCGAAAATCGAAGTATACATTCCGGGAAAATCATATGTAACCCCGAAGAAACCAGTTTCACCCATGTAAACAAAATTCGGTTTGATTCCCAAAAAATCTATGGCCGAAACAAATAGGCTACCTTCATCAAACAGAAACAATGCTCTATCCTCCAAATCCTCCACTTCAATCCACTCTTCCTCCTCTTCGTCAAGCTTAAACACATAAAAAACAGAATTCAAAACCACTTTTTCAGCCTTCGCCGGAGAGATGTTTCTTTTATTTCCAAATTGTTTTATCATTACTACTGCGATTTTCAATCAAATACAATTCACTGGATGTATTTACAAAGCTTTTGTAAGTATAACGAGTCACCAATGGAGGCAAAGTTTCATTAACCTCCAGAGACTTCGGATCAACAGTTAAAATATGACCATTTGACATCACTACATGAAACTTCTTCTTATAATAAACAATATCCTGAATATTAACATCGCCAAAACCGAAGTCTACCCATTTCTTATCACAGCTCCTCCAAACCATCAACTCCAAATTCAGAAACACCATAACCGCTAACTCATCATCATCCGTAGAGACGGCAACTTTTTGCAACAAAATATACTTCCACCCACTAAACTGTCTCGGATGTTCATCCGGAACCCAATCAATTCTATATCCTTTACCAACTTCCTGCACACGATATTCCAGCAAGTTCACTGACTCAGGCAACATTTCAAGAACGTATTCTTCAAAATGGCGGCGAGAGTAGGGGTCCTGAACTCGGGTTTTTCCGTTTCTTGATTTTTCAACTTTGATTATCCACGGAGTGGCCTCGTGGGAAAGGGGCAGCAGCGCATAGACAGTGGATTCGGCGATGACGAGGTGCAATGGAGGGTCGGAGATTCCGGGGTCGTAGTAATAATGAACAGGGGCGAGTTTCGCAGAGGGGAGAGGGACGGCGAAGCGGAATGAGCTGCAGACGGCGCGGAAACGGCTGAGTTCGGTTTGGGTTTGGAGGCGCTGTGCAATGTTGAAGAGGACGGAGTCTGGGAGACTGCACCAGTCGGGGGTTGCACAGGTGGCGGCCATGGATGGTGATATGGGAACGAAACTTGTTATGCACGGGAAAATGAAGGGCTGACGTGGGAGGAGTCGCGTCAGGAGTAACCTGCCCCCGTCAGGACAATGTGCGCACGTCAGACCTGCAAATAAACATGGAGCTCACACGCGTCCGTTTCTCTGCAGCAAGTCGTGCGAAGTCGGCTTGGAAAAAGGGAAAACGGGACGTGAAGACAGATCATATCCTGACAATCACACCAACCCGTAGATTTAATGATGATTACACGCTTCAATTTGATATAAAATGTAGAAAACCTCTCCATTAGGCGGATTCGGTCATTCATTACGAAAAAACAACTCTCTCTCTTGTCAAAAGCATATTTCTTTCATTAACTCTTATGTACGTCAGTCCGCTTAGCGACCTGACCCACACCAACATCAATACAAAATCAGTGGACGTAAGACTTGCTACCTTAGCATCCGAACCACTTTAAAAACTTCTTTTCATTTATTCCACTGAAAACACCCATTGCTACGTGCATTAAATTCACAAAACAGTGTCACCCATGTGACAATTGGTTGGTGCCGAAAATGAGCATCAACAGTTTGGCGCTAGAAGGAGGACCCTGATTTAGTGTCTATCCTTCATCAGGAAAACCTCTGACCTACGGGTCTTACAGCTACAATGGCCCGCCAATCTGAACCTGAGCAGGGGAATCAACATGCAGAAGGAGTCCCCCCAACCCAGAGGGGCACCCCTTCCAACGTACCTCCAGTTTCGCAAAATGCTGTTGGGAATACCCCAACGGCTCCGCAACTGGACCTTGCCATTCGAGGTTACCTGGAGAGGTTCGACACTCTCCAGACGGTCAACCAGAGGTTGGACCGTCTGGACCAAGGCATGTCGTCCGCGACAGCCGGTGAGGTGCAACCGCCAAAAACGCCTGCAAGTCGCGCGAAAGCGCGGCAAAGGGAAATAGCACGTGCCGCAAGCACTGCAGCGCGTAAGCGCAAGGGTAAGCAAGTGGCAAAAAATAAGCCTGCGAGCTCCCAAGGGCCAGCAAGTACAGAAGGCGCCTCGAGCAGGATATCGGCAAAGCTGAGACTCGGCGAAAAAGTAAATCCTAGCCCGTCCCATGCCACGCCGCAACCAAACCAAACCCGAGCGAAAATGCCGCGCGATGATTCCGATCACCACCAATGCGTAATGATCCCCATCGCTTCTACGCTGCTGGGTGGCCACCACACCTCGGGCAGGTTCGTACCTACCGCGGTAGGGTCGTGCCCCAGCCCGCGCTATCCACCACCTTCACGCGACTCCTCCCACGCGCCCCTTCATTTTCCCGCATAATGTGAAGCCCCTAGTTTTTAAGGTTTGTGGAACGAGCCTTGGAAACTAAGTCACATTGAAGATTCTAGTCGTTCCGACCTGGATGGGGTGAGCTCGGCTCAAGACTCGCACCAAACACGATCTCGAGCGATCCTTTTCATGAGCGACCTGACAATCTTCGCCACGACCAATCCCCGACTGGACGCTCCTTTCCGTACTTTTTAGGTTCAACGAACTCGGCTCGCTGCTGAGACTCGCAGATCATTTATATGAGTTCAACGACCTGATGGAGTTCCACCAGGTTTCGGACCTTGCGAAATGCCGCTGCTTGGCCGTGACACTGACCTCTCACGCCAAGCGTTGGTTCATGTCGCTCCCAGCGGGATCTATCGGTTCGTGGTCTCAGATGAGCACAACGTTCCTCCGGCATTTCCAAGCCAACCGGAAATTTTCAATGCCTTTGAGCTACCTCAGCAATATAAGGCAAGAGAGAGACGAATACTTGCAGTCTTACATTGATCGCTTCCACAAGGAGCTCAACAAAGTAGCTCACGCACCAAAAGAGTCCATCCGAACTCTTATAATAGCTGGAGTTCGCCCGCAAACCGACCTGTCGAAAGAACTGCAGGCTGAGGACAACATTTCCCTCACCAGGTTCCATAGCCTGGCAGAAAAGCATCTCCGGATAGAGAATTCACTGGCAAAGCACTCCGCCGTCGCGATCACGGCACATCTAGCAGTACGCCTGGTTAGGGAGATAACAGGCGAGCTGATCGCAAAGGAGATACTGCTGATCAGCGAAAAGGGAAAAAACCCCGCTATGAGCAGAAAAAGTCCTATGCTCCTGTTCCTCGTCGCGATCGCGACGGACCCTAATATACTCCGCTGAATGTGTCCGTATCCGCAATCCTCGACAAACTGGAGGAGGCACCGCTGGTGAGCCCGAGCCCATGAAAACCCCTGCTACGGCCAGAAACAGAAAAAGTATTGCCGTTACCATCGGGATAATGGGCACCTCACTGACAAGTGCCGAGCTCTAAAGCAGGCTATCGAAGAGCTCATCAAGAAGGGGCACTTCAAGGAGTACATTGATGACTCCCCAAAAGAAAATCGGGTGGGAGGGCGAAAGAAAAACGCCGTGATCGCAGCGGCTATGACAGTGTTAATATAATCTTCGGGGGCCCGCACCTCGCAGGAAACACGCGAGGAACGCAGGAACGATATGCTCGCGAGGCTCGCCACGACCCGATTAGGGTAATGAACACCTCACAGCGACCTCAAAAAGCTCGAAAAGAGGAACCAATCACCTTCTGTGAGAAAGAGGCAGCTCGCTTGCACCATCCTCATGAAGATGCCCTGGTAATCACCCCCCTGATAGGATGTCACAATGTCTGCAGAATGCTTGTAGACAACGGAAGCGCTGTGAACATTCTCGTTCAAATCCGCTCGATAGAATGAACTGTCGAGGCCGACTTGCCGCCTCGATGCCTCAGGCGGTCTGCTACAGGATCACCTGATCCCCAATGGAACGATCCAGCTCCCAGCCACGCTCGGCGACTACGACGAGGTGACTAGGGTTATGCAACTTGGTCGACCTGCCCATCGCCCTCACCTTCAATGGGATCTTAGGGCGACCTCTACTGAGGACTTTCAAGGCAGTCACTTCCATCTATCACCTCAAAATGAAGTTCCCCACTCCAACGGGGATAGGGGAGGTAAGCGGATCGCAGAGCGCGTCTCGCGAATGCTATGTAAAATCGGTCCAAATGGCCGACAAAGGAAAGGGCGTTACGCGATGTGCACCCCGCCATGCCATGGCGATCAGCCGGACCGAGCCACAGCCTGGTCCGGCAGAGGATAACATAGATCCGCGAGTTCAGGAAATCCCCCCGAGCGGCCCGGTTGAGGATCTGTCCGAGGTTTCGGTTGATCCAAAAGAGCCGAGCCGAACGCTAAAGATCGGAAGCTGTCTCAACCCTCATCGCGCCTCCGAGCTAGTAAGCTTCTTGAAGGAGAACATTGATGTGTTCGCCTGGTCGCATGCAGACATGGTCGGGATCAGCCCGAACGTTATTTGCCATTCACTGAACGTCAGCAGTGAAGCTAAGCCAGTTCGCCAAGAGAAGAGCAATGGATCCGGAGCGGTACGCCGCATTAAAATTAGAAGTGGAGAACCTTCTCCGCAATGGGTCTATTCGCGAGGCTCTCTACCCGACCTGGGTTGCTAACCCGGTCCTGGTCAAGAAGCCAAACGGCAAGTGGCGGACCTGCGTAGACTTCAGCGACCTGAATAAGGCTTGCCCGAAAGACAGCTTCCCCCTCCCAAGAATCGACCAGCTCGTTGACGCCACCTCGGGGCACGAGCTGTTAAGCTTCATGGATGCATATTCGGGATACAACCAAATCCCGATGTACAAGCCAGACGAGGAGCATACGACCTTCATCACGGACCGGGGGCTATATTGCTACAAAGTCATGCCCTTCGGCCTCAAGAATGCAGGTGCGACCTACCAGAGGTTGGTCAACCGAATGTTCTCCGACCAGATCGGGAGGACAATGGAGGTCTATGTGGACGACATGCTGGTCAAATCCCAGGCCACCACAGATCATATTTCGCATCTCGCTGAGATGTTTGACATACTCCGACTCTACAGAATGAAGCTGAACCCTCTCAAATGCTCGTTCCGAGTATCATCAGGAAAGTTCCTAGTGTATATGGTAAATCAGCGAGGCATAGAGGTAAACCCCGAAAAGATCCAAGCCTTGCTCGATATGAAAAGTCCGACCAGCAAAAAGCAGGTCATGAGTCTGAACGGGCGAATAGCGGCACTTAGTCGCTTCATATCGAGGCTAACAGACGCTGTTTACCATTCTTCAATGTACTGAAAGCCAATAAGAAATTCGAGTGGACTTCCAAATGCGAGCAGGCATTCCAAAGTATAAAAGAGCATCTTGGGAAGCCGCCACTCCTCTAAGCCTCTTCCACAAGAAATCCTGCTCATCTACTTGTCCGTGTCTCGTTCGCGCAAGGTCAGGCCTTTAGTACGAGAAGAGGAAAAAGTTCAGTGGCCGGTATATTATGCAAGTAAGCGTCTATCGGATGCCGAGATGCGGTACCCGGAAATGGAGCGACTAGCTTTTGCCCTGCTGGTCGCGTCCAGAATGCTGCGACCTTACTTCCATGCCTACACAATCAATGTAATGACGAGCTACCCTCTCAAGCAGGTCCTCCAGAAACCGGAGGCCTCGGGTAAACTGCTCAAATGGGCCATGGAATTGAGCCAGTTCGACTTAAGATACACGTCTAGGTCGACTATCAAAGGGCAGGCTGTTGCAGACTTCATCTCGGAATTCTCCTATCTCCCGAGCGAGCAACAGTCTAGCGAAGTCGGGCAAGAAATTATCCAAAACCTGTCGACATGGAACCTCTACGTCGACGGGTCATCAAACTGGAAAAGAGCTGGTGCGGGTCTTCTCCTAGTGAGTCCCGAGGGGGTCCGAATCCATGGTATTCTCCGGTTCGGGTTTAAAACGACCAACAATGAGTCCGAGTACGAGGCTCTGCTCGCCGGGTTGCGACTCGCCAAAGAAATGGGTGCAACCGCACCGTATTTATAAGCGACTCTATGCCGGCCGCCAACCGCATCCGGAGGGAGTACCAAGCCTAAGAAAGAGAACATGATCCGCTACCTGAAAGAAGCTAAGGTCTCTTTGGGGTCGTTCAAGCACTTCGAGATCGCTCAGATCCCCAGGGAGAGTAACTCAATAGCGGACGCCTTGGCAAAGATTGCCTCGTCACTAGATTCGGGAGGCTCGATAACATTCCCCGCTCGTTTGTCAATACTCCAACTATCGCCTCGAGCAGTCGTGAACGAGGTTCAGCCAGATTCCTGGATGACTCCCATTGTACAGTACCTCAAGGACGGGACCTTGCCCAGCGATAAAGTCGAGGCGAGGGTCCTACGAGTAACCTGTCCGCTCGCCGCAAGCCATCTGGGGATCAGGTCACAGAGAGGATTCTTGCCCCACTCCTCCGATGTGTAACCTGGCGAGGAAGCAGATTACATCACGAGGGAAATTCATGAGGGGATCTCATGGTAACCACACATAGCTCGGTCTCTTGCAAACAAGATTGTGCACCAGGGGTACTATTGGCCCCGAATCCAGGAGGATGCGCACAACTTTGTCAAGAGATGCGATAAGTGTCAGCGGTTCGCGAACATCCCGCGAGCCCCATCTCACGAGCTGATCACAATGACTAGCCCATGGCCGCTTTTCCATGTGGGGGATTGACCTCATCGCCCCATGCCTTACCTGGAAAGGGAGGAGTCAAGTATGCCGTGGTCGCGGTAGACTACTTCACTAAATGGGTCGAAGCCGAGCCGTTAGCCGCGATCACGACCAGAAAGCTAAAGGACTTCGTTTTCAAGAATATAGCAGCCGCTTATGGAATTCACACCCTTATCTCGCATAATGGAAAACACTTGATAATGAGGAGTTCGGCAGCTTCGCATGAGCTGGGCATCCGCAAGAAATTTGCCTCGGCGCCGATCGCAGCGAATGGCCAAGTTGAAACAAATAACAAGACCATCAAGCACACCCACGAAAGCCAAGCTCGGGCGCCAAAGGAAACCGGGTGACGACCTCCCGAAGTCTTGTGGGCGACAGGGACAACTCCAAGGACCTCCACCTCGGAAACTCCGTTCTCGCTAGCCTACGGCTGTGAGGCAATGATCCCTGTAGAGGTCGGAACTGGGTCTCTTCGGAGGGACCTGTATAATGAGGACGCAAACGAAGCGCTAATGAGAGCAAGTTTGGACCTGGTCGAAGAACACCGCAACAAGGCTTCGCCCATTGGATACTGGCCTACCAACAACGAGCAAAAAGATTCTTCGACTCAAGGTCAAACGAATAGACTTCCGGGAGTCGGAGACCTTCATGCAAAGGAAGTTCTCCTGAGCGCAGAGCCAAGTACGGGGGTACTAGGGCCTAACTGGAAAGGTCCATACCGGGTCGACAAAGTAAGCAGACCGGGGACCTATCATCTCGAAAGATTGAATGGCTCCAAAGTACCCCGAGCTTGGAATGCCGAGCACCTCCGGCCATACTATCAATAATCCTGAACTCAGTTCTTATTTTGTTAATTTCTTTTTAAGTATTACTTTATTCGCTCGAAACAGTTCGCATGTGTTCTGTTCGCATGTAAGAATCAGTAAACAATTTATCTATATAAATCGCAAATTGTAAATCGCACACATGATATAAAGAGCGAACTGTAAATCGAATTTCATTCATTTATAAACAGATAAGGTCCGAAAACCCGATTACAATAAAGGACGATTCAGTTCGTCTAAGGCTGGTCGGGAATATCTTTCGAGCCGAGCAGCTCCTCGGGTCTGGGGCCTCGGCCGGTCGCAGCACTGGTCGCTTCTCGACCATGACTTGCAGGGTCGCCTGCCAACTCTCCGGGAGGTCGGATGTGTCCAAATTCGGGTTCCTAGCTCGTAGGGTATAAATGGACCCGATAGCCCAGTCCGCGACCTTCTCCTCCATTTCCTCGGGTGGACGATTCCCTCGCATTTCGGCCGCCAGAGCGGACTTCGCCCTTGCCCTTCCTCCTGGGAGGGCTCGGCCTCGGCGGCAAGCCTTACCCGCCGAGGCTCGCCTATCCTCGCTACCCACCGGCTGTCGGGAAGGTCGCCCAAAGCTCCTAGTCCTTTTCTCCGACCTCCTTAGAGAGCCTCGCGGTTGTCCTTTGAAGTTCTCTGACTTCCTCAGCACGACGATCGAGCTCCGCCCTCTGAAAGTCCACTGTTCGTTGAGCAGCGTCCTTTTGGTTCAGATACATGTTCGCTGCATCGAACGCTTGGGTTCTCTCCGCCTCAGCGGACTCCAAACTCTGCTTCAGCTTCGCGACCTCCTCTTGCAAGTCGCTCGTCCCCTTCGCGGCCCCCAGCCGCGACTTCTCCATGGACATCCTCATCGCAAGCAACCCCTGCGAGCAAGATATAAGTTAGAAATAGATTCCCCTAAAACCCTTTGAAATTTCACATTGGGCTTACCTTACTCGAGCCGGAACAACGTGGCCCAACAAGTGTCGTCAGCCTCGTCGCAAACTCGTTGTACGACTCCGAGAGGTCGACGACTCGGAGGCCATAGACAATTGGCATTGTGCTCGGGCGTCACCCCTCCCCCAACGAATCCAGAACAACCGCGTCCTTTGCCTTGTCGCCAGTTGCCGCGGGCTCTTTGCCCGACCTCCTAGACTCCTGGCGCGTCCTTAGAGGTTCCTCCTCGGATTCTGCTTTGACTCTTCCGCGGACCTCGTTTCCTTTTCTTAGACCTTTCGGGGCCTTGGAGCCTCATGCCCTTTGGGGCGAGCGGGGCGCGCCCGAGCTACTCGTTCGCCCGGTCGCCTCTTGCGCAGACTGGCCGCGAAGGCGCGGGAAGCTCGCAGCTTGCCAGGGCCGAATGGCACGGCAGCCTTCGGCCGCCTCTCACTCCGAGCGAGGGAAAACGACGGCGCCTTCGGATCATGCCTTGGACTCGGGGGAGGCATGGTCTCTGTATTCAAGCTCGTCAGAAAAGGAATTTATTCTACGACCAGAAAGAAATCAGCGTAATTTACCTTCTAGAGGTTCCAACGACGTGTCGCCAAGAAAAAATCGTATTCGCAGCGTTTGCGTTGTCACGAGCTTCCTCGCGTCCCATTGTTCCTCGTCCAATACCCCAAAAGATACGATGGCCGGATGGCAGTGAGGTCTTGGCTGGGTCGCTCATTAAGCAAAAGAAACAGGTCATTAATAATGATCGTGCGAGCACACGACGAACCCAGAGAAGAGAAACCTACTTGGATCCTGAAAATGGCAGTGACCGTTATACATGAAAAAAGAAAAAACTTTGTCTCGTAGGCCCCTCCCCGCATTCTTGGGATAGCCTGTATCCCCGCGGCAATGGTAGGTCGCCGAGACAGATAATACGAGTCCTTATCCCTACTCTTCTTCAGGTAGTAGGCAACACCAAGCTCCACTGCTGACGGCTCTCCGAGGTCGTTTTCGCAGCACGCGATGTACATCGCAACAGCGATGACATACGCGTTCGGCGTCAGCTGCATCGGTGCGATCCCGAAACGGTCCAGGACCGACGATGAAAGGATGGAAGGGAATTCTCCTTCCCCCCTTCATGATCTCTTCAGAGATCGCGGCAAGGCCATCATCCGGCGCGAGAGGGCGCAGGTGTGGTCGAGGAACACCTCCGAGCAGATATCGAACTGCCTCTTTATTCTAGCATATTCCTCGGAGGTGAGAGCCGAGTAGACATCGAGAGCTGCGTCCCCGGGAGCTCCCCGTGAGGACGAGCTCGCTCCGTCCTCGGGCCTGGATGTCGCTTGCTTCCATTTCGTCGCACATCGGCAGACATGGTCATTTAGGCCTGTGTGTTTGCCCCGTGCGGCGGCAAGGGACAAATGCTTAAGATCTAGCAATGGTTCGAGCCGTCATCCGCGGCTTGAAACCAATAGCAGCGCCATGACTCCGGTGAAACACCGGGAGGCCCCACACCGTGGGTCAATCAAACCCCCACCAAAAAAAAAAAAAAAAAAGAAGAAGAAGAGAGAAAAGAGTCTTACTCTATAGAATACGGAGCCGGGGGCGAAACTCGTCCTGGTTGCCTGAAAAGCATCGAACGGAAGAGAATGATTCCGGGTTTGCGAAGGGTTATCACTCGACGCGAAAGAACTCTCGGTGGCTTCATCTGAAAAAAGATGCCAAGTTTTTATATGGAAAGCGGAATCGACGCTTACCACCTCCTAAAACCGAAACGGCAGTTCCCTCTCTCTCTCCGCATTAATTGCGCCCCACGACGCATTAAATTCCATGAAGAGGGGCGTTAATTCAAAACCCACGTCGCATTAAATGCGGCAATAAGGGTTGTCGTTTCAAACGCGCCACGCAGTTAATGCTGTCAAAACGGCGTCGGGCCATTATGCCGCGCATTTAATGTGTCAGACAAGCGTTGTCACTCCTGCAGAAAGTCTGACAGCGCAGAGCCAGGTTCGTTGAACCTAAAAAGTACGGAAAGGAGCATCCGTCGAATTCAGGTCGTAAGGGCGAAGATTGTCAGGTCGCTCATGAAAAGAATCGCTCGAGATCGTGTTTGGTGCGAGTCTTGAGCCGAGTGACCCCATCCAGTCGGGAACGACTAGAATCTTCAATGTGACTTAGTTTCCAAGGCCTCGTTCCACAAACCTTAAAAACTAGGGGGCTTCTGTTATGCACGGGAAAATGAAGGGCTGACGTGGGAGGAGTCGCGTCGAGTAACTCCCCGCCCCGCAGGGACAATGTGCGCACGTCAGACCTGCAAATAAACATGGAGCTCACACGCGTCCGTTTCTCCGCAGCAAGTCGTGCGAAGTCGGCTTGGAAAAAAGGGAAAACGGACGAAGATGCATCATATCCCTCGACAATCACACCAACCCGTAGATTTAATGATAATTACACGCTTTAATTTGATATAAAATGTAGAAAACATCTCCATTAGGGGGATTCGGTCATTTATTACGAAAAAACAACTCTCTCTCTTGTAAAAAGCATATTTCTTTCATTAAATCTTATGTACGTCAGTCCGCTTAGCGACCTGACCCACACCAACATCAATACAAAATCAGTGGACGTAGGACTTGCTACCTTAGCATCCGAACCACTTTAAAAACTTCTTTTCATTTATTCCACTGAAAACACCCATTGCTACGTGCATTAAATTCACAAAACAGTGTCACCCACGTGACAATTGGTTGGTGCCGAAAACGAGCATCAACAAAACTGAAACGCTAAAAACACTCAAGAGGTGGAAACAGGTGGGACGGAGGAAGAAGAAAGGGGAAATAGGAAAAGGGAAAGTTTTCTCTGTGCGTGGTGTCAACTGAGTCACTGAGTTTAAGATAATGGGATTCATCTTGCTCGTCCTGGTCCCAATCAGGTGTATTTGTTTAAGAAAATATCTATAACATTAACATGGAGGAGAAAATTTCTAGAGTGCCAAGGTGGTGACACGTGTATCAATGTTTAGTCACGTGATTAAATTTAATATATTTGGGTATACAGTATTTGAGTATTAGAGTCATAGGGGTGGGCGGTTCTGGGTACCCTATATTTTTTAGGGGAATCAGAATCAAAACCACACAATGCAGGTTCCCAAAAAAAATAACCGAAACCAAAACCTATTGGTTCCGGTTCTTAAATTCAAGGAACCGAAACCTGAAATGCAAGTTCTGGTTCCTTACCCGTATACCCTATAAAAAATAATTATCCCCTATTAGTTTAAAAAATAACAAAAATATCTTAAAAGTTTATAAATACACCCCTAACAAATTAAGAAAACCCACATTTAGTAGTTTTCAACTTTTGATTACTCATTCATTTGTGTCCAATGTGACTCATAAATCTTCTAATCTCTAGGCAACACTTGAATTCAATTAATGCATCATAATTTACATAAAATTTCTCAATCAAAACCAAAATACAAACAAGTTCCAAGTAGGATACCTGCTTTAGGTTTTTTTCTTAGGTTCCGGTTCCGGTTCCAGTTCTAAAACCTGTAGGAATCGAAACTAGAACTGCACAGTGTCGATACCAATAAAATGGAACCGGAACCTAACTGCATAGTATTGGTTTGGGGTAGGTTCCGGTTCTACCTACAAGTTCCGGTTCTACACGCTACCCGTACTCACCCCTAATTAGAGAGAAAGACTATACCCACCCTGAAGTTTTGATCGACTATATAGGTCCTTTATTTTAAAATACTAGCAGTTACCCCCTTAAATTGAATAAATGTTTACATCATTTGTTAATTTAGATGGTTTTTCTGTCTAAAAACAAGAATACTCTTCATTTTGATATTCTATAAGCATTGATTGAATAATGATATAATAAAAAATATAAAAGAATTGTTACAATTTCTTAAAATAATCTTGTAGTCGGATAGTAAGCCTTTTAGTCATTGAGGTTAACTATACCTAGGGATCTTGTGCTCGAATCATTGAGAGGCAATTACCGAGTTTACTAAAAAAAACACAACTAATGCTAAGTTTAGTTACGTGAGTTTCTTTCATTAGTAGTTTAAAAAAAAAAAAAAAAATTTGTTAATTTTGAAACAAATGACCCTAAATTATAATACCATTTATAATCAACATTACTTTGTGCTTGTTAAATTGAATATTTATATAAAATACATGCCTTAGCTTGTGTTGTTATTGATATGATCCTATAGACTATACATTTTCTCAATTTAATGTAATACCTAATTCAAAAGAAATTCAAAAATTATATCTAATTAAAACAAAATACTTCAAATGAAGCCTTGATTAATCCTCATCTCATATGAGTTGTTGAATAAATAATGGTGCAATGGCATCTTCATTACACACTTCGTGATAACTTTTCTCTTATTACAAATCAAAGAATACAAAGAACAAGTTTTGAGACATTAAAAAACAACTCGAAACATAAAACATACAACATTTGTGAATAATGAATAAATTTAGTAACCAGTTTGAGTTGACTTTCTACCAGAATCCATACTTGATGGCTTAGAGTAAGAGCCTTCACTGTGATCTTTTTTTAAGTCATCTTTGTAATATTCTACTGTTTTTTGTTTGTGAAAATCTACTTTACAACCATAACTATAACCTTCAGGTTTAAAATCATGGTTGCTACCTTTTGGCTTTGAATAGTAACTTTTATCCCTGGGCTTTGACTTCTCAAAGTACGTTTTGGAGCCATAAACATAATCTTCTGGTTTCGAACCATAACCATTACCCTCAGGCTTCGACTTTTTAACGTATGAGTTGAAGCCATAACCATTTCCTTCTTGCTTGGAAAAACCCTTTTCCTCAGGCTTTGACTTCTCAATATATGGTTTCGAACCATAACTATCACCCTCAGACTTGGACTTCTCAACATATGGCTTGGAGCCATAGCCATTACCTTCTGTCTTAGATCTGTAACCCTTATCCTCAGGTTTTAACTTTTGAACATGTGGTTTGAAACCATAATCGTTACCTTTTGGCTTGATATTGTAACTTTTATGCTCCTTATAAAGGAATGATTGAGAATTGTAACCATGAGACTTTGTTTTGTCGCCCTAAGGGTTGGTGCCATAACCATAATCACCGGCAGAGGCAAGGATAAGCAATGAGAAGAGAAGCAAAGAGGTTGTGAAGAAGATGCGAGTGAGAGCCATGACTTTGAATATTGAATGAAAGAAAAGATGTGTCGGTGAGTTGGTCAAGGAAATACCAATATGGCCTTATATAGATAACATGGATGGCCCGTTTCTCTTATTGAATATGTATTAAAATACGCAAGCAAAGCAAATAACACTGATGTACGATTTGAACATAATCTCGAGCTAATCTCTCTGCCACTAAAATGAACGTGAGTGCCTACTGCGCCAACCATAAACACATGTTGATATTTGAAACTATTTCTCTTCAAACTCATTATCTCAATGTTCTTGTTCAAAGTTCTAACATAAACAAATTGATGTAAAAGTTGTCATTACAAAACATATTATCCCCAATATTTTTATAACCCACCCAAGGTGAAACCCGACAAAGTTGGCGGTTTTCGGTTTGACCGACCGGTCCAATTGGGTGTCTAAAAGTTTAAAATTTAGCAAATATACTCCTAAAAATTATAGTTAAGTCCCTATAAGTTTGAAATTTCAAATTTAGCAAATATGCCCCTAAAAACTACGTTTAGTCCATATAAGTTTGAAATTTAGCAAACACACCCCAAATTGACGATGAACTGGTTGGCAGCAGCAACACATCAAATGGAATCCCAATTATCCCTTGAGCCATTCCTAAAAAATCTACCCAAGATTTGGAGGAAATTGGTTCAATTTCGGCCAGATCTCACCATCGCCGACTTTGACAACCCTCTCCATCACCATGAAAATACTTCCCTCAGCCTCTTGACCAAAACCTATCTCACCTCACCCCCGTTTTCCTTGCCAATTGCCAGGAGTTTTTTTTTTTTTTTTTTTTTATTTCTAGTCTCACCGAAAATCACCTTCATCGCCACTATTGCACTGACCAGCCATTCTTCTTCAAAAGCCTCAACATCCTAACCTTTAATTGTTCGTCGATCACTGTCCCAATTTCTAAGGTTTTCGATGAATAGGAAAATTGCTAACCCTACCCAGTGAAGGCCTTGGGTCCCAACTGAATAAGTTCAACCGACCGGGCCAAACTAGGTTTTAAAACACTGATTATCCCAAATAATTAGGAAATATATACAAAAACAAAATTTCAGAAGAAGATAGTGAAAGCTCTGCTTTTCATTGATCAGTTTTAGACAAATATACACATGAGTACAAACTTTACATAAAAAGGAAGATACAAGGTAATTTAGGAAGAAAACAAAATATATGTCGTGACTTGAGCAAATCATTGGAGGATTGATCAAGTAAGTAACCCATGATTCATGTCCTGATATCTGAAATTGTTATTCTTGACAATGTTTTCAATAATTAGATAATATATTGGTAATAAATTGTTATTCTATTAGATAGATTTCTGGTAAAATAATTTTTTATTGATAATCAGTAGAATTATATTGGATGATCTAATTTTTTAAACCTACTGCTTTAATTAGTTTTATTCACTAAATTCCCATAACAGAACTGTCCAAATCCATGCAACCATTAATTCTTTTCTTTTTTCCCTAAATTTTCGTTTCAAAGAAAATGAGAGGCGTTAAAAATCATATAATTAGGTTATGAATTTTTTTAATATATATAAAAAAGGTTTGTCTTTTTCAATAAAGAACTAAACAAAAGATTCGTATCTTATCGCCCAAGAAGAGGGATTTTGACTCTGAAATGTGAAATTCACCCTCATTATTTTCTTGGAAGTTTAGATATTTTGAAGAAATTTGTTCACAATTTATGACCACAACTCTTTCAACATTGGTCATTCCAAAATATGTATTCCAAGATAAAAAGTTGTAAATTCTGATAGATTTTTAAGCATCAATATGGTTATATTCGGAATGACAAAATTAACAATTGCATTTGCTGCTTCTGTGCAACAATTTCCTTTAAAACCTCACCATCTCCTAATATATATATATATTAGCTTGCAAGATGTATAAATAATTAAATATACATTCTCTCCTTTATGACATTACATTCTCTCCTTTAGGACATTTATTTATTTAAAAAAAATGTAAAGAATGTTAATGACATTTCCTCCTTAGCAAACATATTGCAGGCCCGCTTTTAATCTGAAGTTCTGAACTCATCCCGAGATATATTTGTTCTTCTTCTTGTTTAGGGTTAGGGTTCAACTTCTCTCTCAGTTGTAGCCATGTACCGGACCAGACCCTGCTGGTCCAGTGCTGCAGAAGGCTTCCAGAGGCATTGCATATGGGATTGTGGTTATTTAGCTCATATGGATTTTGATTATGATTATGATATGATAAAAATGAGTCGCTCTCAGCTTTTCCAATTCTACCTCCTCACCTTTATACGTGAAATGTAAGTGTTTCTAATTCCTATATAGTTATTGTTTTAAGTTATAATTGAAGTTCCATATACAGGGCCTCTTGTATTAAGACTATTTTTTTCCATTACCATTGTGCTGGGTTGAGCTATATACACAACCGTGATTTGTTGAAGTTTGGCGGTTATGGAAATCGATTAATGGAAGACTATAACAATTTTTTTATCTAACCTTATAAACTAGGGATACATTGGTGGGGTAATGTGTTGGTTCTCTAATTCGAGTAGAGAAAGGCCTCCGAGAAGGTAAGAGTTGGGCGATTGTAAAAATAGAGTTAAGCTAAAATTACTTTTCAATGAAATTACAATGAGATACCCGGTATTTAAATATTCAAATACAAGTAAATAGCCACTACCATCATGTAGACTAGTTGCCTTATTATTTAAGAACGTAATCCTTCAAGTGTGCAGGTGGTCTTCCTCTTCTCTTGCCACTAAACTTCTGCACGTTGCCATGATGGAGAAGAGTAGGTGATTGCGGGTTCATGGGCTGATTGGGTGAGGAAACGTGGGCCGTATCATACATCCATTAATGGTTTTTTATTTGACCATAGAGCGCCTGGACAGAATTATTATGTTTGTCTACAAGCTTGATGAAGAGCAAAAGCAAGAGTGGGTTTGCAAGGGAGGAAATAGTGGATGAAATATTTTTCAGCAATTATGAATGTTGAGAGAAAAATAGAGTGGATGAAATGTTGTTGAGCAATTGAGTGTTGAGCGAAAACCGGAGTGGATGAAGTATTTCTAGTAATATGAACGTTAAGAGACTGGGTTTTTGAGTGAAGAATGGAGTGGAAATATTTTGAGCAATTATGGATTCTAGTGAAAAATGGGGTGGATGATTGAGCAATATTTTGTAATGGTTTTTTTAATACTTTTGTTGTGTTCGTTTGAATATTTTCAAGCTTGATGAATAAAAAAGAAGGAGCAGATTTTGTTGAAGTATAGATTGGAGGATAGAGCTTTGTTCTCTATGGAGAAATCAACGTATTTTTTTCAGCCAAAGAGTTTGTTGGATGTAAACAAAATTGTTTCTATTTAGCATAATAGACCTTAAAGTTGATTATGATTAACGAGTAAGGATGAAAACAGAATTGGATTGCTCTGGGCTAGTATAAGCGACCTGAGTCTAAGTGTATTATACATCCATCTAACATTTAATACAACGAAAGGAAGTTCCTTTTTGATTTGCACCCGGCATTTCTGACTAATCTGGGATCTTCAGGCCTCTACCAGCTTGGCTCTTCCCTAGATGTAAATGTTTCTTCCCCTTTCTAGTTGTTACATTCCACTTGAAGTTGCATATATGCTTGATAATTCACCCCATTCTCGTATCAGAACCAACTGACAACTTTATGTTTGTCAACTCTATTCTTCATGCTTATCCAGCCTCTAGAACATTCATAGGTTACTTAATATTTTCACTTCATTCTTCTCCAAGATCATCTTCCGAGAACATTCATAATTCACTCAAAAATATCTCATCCACGTCTTCTGCAATCCAATATCCCCTCTCGTTTTTCTCTTCACCAACCTTATAGGGGTTAAAAAAAACCACAAAATCATCTATCTTTGGAGTTCTGTGAAAAACTACTTTTCTAGTCTTCCAGTGATTGGTTTCAACAACCTCCAATGTTCAATGAATTACAGCTGCGCATTCTTTGTTATTTAACCCACAAAGAACAATCCTGCACATATGGTAAAAAGTAGCTATGATAAGAAATAGAACAAAAATAAACCGATACTGTCTTCAACACAAGCAAGATTATAAAAACTTTGGAAAAAAGAAAATCCAAATCTAAATACAAAAGGTCCACATAGAAAACTTCAATAATAGCTTAAAACAGCATAGTTAAAAAACCAGAAGCATTTACATTTCCGATCAAAAACTGAGAAAGCGGAATTGGAAAAGCTGAGAGCGACTCAATACAATTCTAGCATAATCAAAAGCAACTTTCATAAGAACACTGTGAACTAAATAAGTAGCTTCCCATTTACAAAGGGTGTGGAAGGGTTCCACACTACTGGACAAACAGGGTCCAGTCCTGTCCATTGCTACAATTGAGACCCTATCCCTTAACAAGAAGAAGAAGAAGAAAGATGTTTTTGTGAGATGTAGGGTTGCGTTCAGATTAAAAGTAGATCTGATTGTAAGTTTGCTCTGTGTGTAAGTACAAATATATCCTTGACCTTTTAGCTTAAAGACATAAAAGGTCCATAGATGAGCATTTATCTTATCAATACATTGCTATATAAGGTTGTTTTAATTGTGTCATAAAAACGTACAAAATATACGTTGAAACATTTTTTTTTTAAATAAAGTGTATTGAAATATTTAAATTATACTTTAGTAAACAATTAAATGAAATAATCATGTTATTGTAAAGTTAATTAACATTTATAATGATCAACGACAAAACCAATTAAAACATAGTGATAGTTAATATCTTATCTCAAATTTTGAAATAAATTTATGGTTTTAATCTAGAAAACCTTTACAGTGTCAAATATTTTTTCAATTACCAAATATAATTTTAAATTGTTCGTAATTTCACCCCTCCTCGTGTAAGTTCCTGGCTTCATTGATATGACATAAGTTTTTGGCTTATATTTGGATTTAAATTTCAAAATGAAACGAATTCCTAATATGTAAGGCTAAAGATGTAATTTCATACTTCACTGTTTAAGAAACCGTGTTTCATGATACATCAATCCCAATTCTAAACCTAATGCTTTAGGGCATGTTTAGCTTATTATTATTATCCATATTTTCAATTCTATTCTCCAAATAATGTTTGGTATATTATTCCAGAAATATTACCTTATTTTTTTAATTACTTTTAGACCCCAAAAGGTTATTAATTTCATTAAATACCTCCTGAAAAAAAAGTTTAAAAATTAACAAAAATACTTTGGTGACCCATACTTGCCAGATTCCGGCAACCACTGTCGGTGGTAGCTAGAATCTACCATAACGGTGAATTACCGACTGAAACTAGACGGTAATTCACCGATCGTCAGAACGGCCAAAGATATGGCCGTCCTTTTCGGTCAATGATGACCAATATACGGCCAAAGATGGCCGTCGTTTTGGCCTTTTCCGGTCGTCAATGGCCACGGCAGGCTGTGGATCCCATGGATCTACCCGGAAAAGGCTATAACGACGCTGCTACGCATACGTATCCGATCGGCCTGCGTCGTAATGCGATGCCGCCGGATTCCAACAATGGTAGCGAACTGCACCTCGCAGGTAGTGGAGGTATTTTTGTCATTTTACATGTTGGGATATTTATTAAATTAGCAAACTTAGGGAGTTTTTTAAAAAAATTTAAATTTTATCTCGTAATACTCCCATATTCAATTATCTAATACTATCCCTAAAATCTTATCCAAAATAATAAACCAAATACGCCCAGAGGCTTAGAAAAATAGTAGCATGCAGCTCATCAAAAGATCAAAACAAGAAGCAACAGTGCCAACATAAAGAAAATAAAAGAGCACCGCTACTGTTACGGGTGCAAAAATGAATTCAATATGTATCTTCTTTTTTAAACTTCACATAAGGGGAAGGCGAATGTCGTCCGGTCGTGATTGTCGCTAGCATTCTTAAAGAAAAACACGCGGCCCCAAGCGAATACAGGGTATATTTTGTTCAAAGAGTAAACGACTTTTTCTCACCCAAAGTTTGTCTTAATGGCATTTTTCATCCAAAAAGTTTCAAAATATTAATTTCTTACCCAAAATTTATATTCCGTTAAAACCAAAAATATACTTTACTTTATCAACTGGCATTCATCAAGTTATTAAAAGTCAAGGTAAGTGAAGTTTTACAGAGTGGATTGAATGGTGATGACCGATTGAATATTCGCTGTTAAAATTAGCAAAAAATAAACTAAGAACAATAAACCTTAAATTTGTGATGGCCAACAATCGATAAGAAATTAAGTGTTAAAGTGAGAGAGATTTTATATAGAAAATATCAAATGTTTAAATGATAGTGACAAAGATGATTTTTGTTGTTAGAATAGGCCAGAATTGGCTTTGAGTAGCAATGCTTTGAGTAGTAATATAATATAAACTTGGGGGGTGGGAAATGGTATTTTAAAACTTTTTGGGTGGAAATATATCATCAAGGCAAACCGTTTCCTCTTTTTTTCAAATCGTGCAAAAGTGTATCGACAAATCATATCTTGCTGTCATGAAGCCTCAAAATCACAACAAATTGACCGAACATACCCTAAAAGAATTCAAATATTCATATAAACTCTTGAATGTCATGCTTAAAGATCTTGTTAAAGTTCAAACTGTAGCACATGGACATTGAAAACAAAATTCAAATTTATAAATAGGAGCTCTTTTAGGCCATTATTTTAATTTCAGCAATTCCTATGCTTGTAAAATCTAACCAAAGAGTCTTCCATTCATCAAACAAATCTGAAGACAATAAGATACATAGAAATAATCAAACTAAGAAAAGCAAACCACAAAATCAGACTCTGAGAGCTTCTGTTTGAACACAAATTTGTTTACAGTTACACTCTTGAGCTGCAAGAAAGAAGTTGCTTTCTCCATACAGAACAAAGCTCTGCTCTCCAATTCATATTACAACCAAATCTACCTCTACTTTTCTCTTCATCAAGTTTAAAAATATTCCACTCAACCCAACAAAAGTACTGAAAAAACCATTGCGGAATGATTCTCGACCACTCACCCTGTTTTTCACTCAAACTAAGTCACGCCTTTTATGTTTATCCAGCCTATTGAACACTATTAAAACAGCTAGTTAAGAACACTAGAACACTTTCATAATACATCAAGCCCAGTTCTCTTGTGTTTTCAGTAGCCCAACCTTTTCGCCCACAGGCTTAGAAGAAAGAGTGAAATAATTTTAAATATTTAATAATTTAAATAAATCATAAATTAATATAATACTGATTCATAAAAATTTAAGTAAACACATATTACATGGCATCAATATATTTCTCGTAGAACTTGCAAAGACCACGTGCGTTATCTCACGTTCATTTAGAGGCAAAGAGATTATATATTACTATTATGTTCACATCGTGCAAAAGTGTTGGCTCCGTTTAGTTTATTATTTCTATTCATATTCTCAATCCTATTCCTAAAATACTTGTTTATTTTGTTATTTGAGAAATATTAGCATATCTTTTTAATTACTTTTAGACCCTTAAATTTATTGATTTCATTAAATACCTCCTAAAAAAAGTTTAAAAATTAACAAAAATACCCTCACCCACCCATACTTGCCAGATTCCAGCAACCACCATCGATGGTAGCCGAAATCTGTCACAACGACCTACAAACGACCGAAACTTGCCAGTAATTCACCGATCTAGCCTTTTCCGACCAGATCTATAGTAGATCTGGTCAGAAAAGGTCAGATCCAGCCATCGCTGACAACCAGATTTGGACTATTGCGATCGTCGACGACCAAATCTAGACATAGATCTGACCTTTTCTAGTCAGATCCATGGTGGACCTGGCCAGAAAAGGCCATATCGACGCCCTACCCGCCAGATCTGACCAGTCTACGTCGTAACACCATTTTCTGGCCAGATTCCATCAATGGTGAGCAGAATCTGGCATTGTGGGTGGGTGGGGGTGTTTTTGTCATTTTACAAAAATTTTATATATTATGGTGTTTAGTTAAATTAGCGAACCTAGAGGGTTTTTTTGTTAATTTTTAAATTTTACCTCATCACACTCTCATATTCAACTATCTAATATTATTCTAAAATCTTATTCAAAATAACAAAATAAACGAACCTGCTATTGTTTTGGTGGCATGTTTTAATCCATATAATATTTTATAAGACAAATGGACCATCCATGTCATTTATAAATAGCCATAGTGGTACTTCCTCAAGCAATTCACCGTTACATATTTTTTTTTTTTTTTTCACGAACACCTCTAACTCTAAGGTTGAGTTAAAAAAAAAATGACCAATATGTTAGTTCGAATACATAACTTTGGTACAAATATTAATATACTTTTATTTGTTTTTTCTCCTATAATAAAAAGAAGTTAATATCTAACATTTGTCATATAAACAAAATATTAAATAGTTATTTTTCACAAACATTATTCAATGGAGTAATATTACATATACAATATTTTTATACAACATTATGTGACAAAATATGATTGATTGATTTTAAATTAAAATTAAGCTTTCATCCCATTATCTTTTGTCACATAATATTGTATGAGAATGTTGTATGTCTAATATTACTCTATTCAATTATATGGGTGTTAGTGTTCTATTATGAAACAAATGAGTCTCTTTATATATATATATATATATATTTTTTTTTTTTTTTTTGGTGATCGGAGGTGTTTGTGTCAACTTACGTGCAACTCTTTATTTCCTTCTCCAAACATTAGGGATATATTTGTATAAACCTCCTTTTTCATACAATATTCCATAATCAGGGCAATCAACCAATGTCTATTTAAAAAAAAAAATTATTATCACGTTTAATTTACTCATTAGTTTCAAAACCGTTATCCAACACATATTGCATGGTTTTATTATTAATTACTATTTTAATAGTCTTTTAAAGTGTATATATATGTATTACATTCATATTAAGACTAAACTTCTGCAAATACGTAATTAAGAAATTAAGTCCATAAACACCACATCAAAATTACAAGATGGAGAAGACATCACTCAAGCTTGGCTTTTTGGTTTTATTCCTCCTTGGTATTGTATCAGGATTTGGTGATTGTTGACACAGAATAAACATAAAGGCATTCAGATTAAATAATAATTTAAAAAAATTCATAAATTAATATAACATTGAATTGAACTAAATCTCAAAGAAAAATCTTTCAGTAAAATTTGTTAATTTCACTATTACATTGCAGTGTTACTGATTCATAAAATTAATCAAACACAAATTAAATGGCATCAAATTGTTTCTCCTATAACTTGTACTAGAACACTGAGATGATGAGAAAGCAGAGACAATTTCAAACACCAACCTGTGCTCATGGGCAGCAACTAAAACTAGGGGTGAGCGGTTCCGGTACCTCGACTTTTCTAGGAACCGAACCGAATCAGACAAGACAGTTCCCAAAAAAAGGAACCGGAACCGGAACCGCACAGTACAGGTTCTTCAATTCAAGGAACCGGAACCTAAAATGCAGGTTCCGGTTCCTTTCCAGGGTACCCTGTAAAAAATCAATTACCCCCTATTAGTTTAAAAAATAACAAAAACACCTTATAAGTTTACAAATACACCCCTAATAAATTTTCGTTATTCATTCATTTGTATCCAATGTAACTCATAACCTGTAATCTCTAAGCAACACTTGAATTCAATCAATTCATCACAATTCACATAAAATTCGTCAATCAAAACCAAAACACAAACAATTATTCATCACAATTCACATAAAATAACTTCACCAAAATCATTTAAACAAACAACAATTCTTAATACTAATTACTAACATTGCCATTTGCCGGGGGTCTATTTGATAAGTTAATAAATTATTAATGTTTATAAATTTATTAATTTAATGTTATAATTGGTTAATTGGGTATTTATAACATACCAAATATAATTTAGTAAATTTAATATTAGAAACAAGTAATGTTATAATTAAATAAGTGATCATACTACAATGTAAATTGTAATGTTATAATTAATTAAGTGATCATACTACAATGTAAATTGTAATGTTATAATTAATTAAGTAATATATTATTTAATTATAATGTAATATTATAATTAATTAAATTGTTAATCATTTAATTAAGTATTATAATATTGTTTATAATAGAATGTTATAATTAATTAAATAATCATACCATAAATTTATGATATAATGTTATAATTAATAAAACTATAATAATTCGATTAAATATTGTGCAAATTAGTAAATTACTAATGTTTATAATATAATGTCATAATCAATTAAGTAATCATTTAATTATGCAATGTTATATTAATTATATGATTATACTATAATAGTATAATGTAATGTTATAATGAATTAAGTAATCATACTACAAATCTATAATTTAATATTATAATTAATTAAATTTCAAATCATTTAATTAATATACTAATGTTTATAATGGAATGTTATAATTGATTAAGTAATCATATTACAAATATATAAAGTAATGTTATAATTAATTAAATTTTTAATCGTTTAATTAAGTAATGTAATAGTATAGTAAATTACCAATGTTTATAATGTAATGTTATAAATTCATAACTAATTAAGTAATTATGCAATCATTTAACTATATAATGCTATAATTAAGTAAGTGATTATAATATAATGTAATATAATAATATTATAATTTAATTGAGTAATTATTTAACTATAATGTAATGCTTAATTAATGTTTATAAGGTAATGTTATAATTAATTAAATTTATTATCATTTAATTAAGTATTGTGCTAATGTTTATGTAGTAAATTAGTAATTACTAATGTTTAAAATATAATATCATAACTTATAATCAATTAAGTAATTATTTAATTATGTAATGTTATATTAATTATATGATCATACTATAATAGTATAATGTAATGTTATAATGAATTAAGTAATCATACTACAAATCTATAATTTAATATTATAATTAATTAAATTTCAAATCATTTAATTAATATACTAATGTTTATAATGGAATGTTATAATTGATTAAGTAATCATATTACAAATATATAAAGTAATGTTATAATTAATTAAATTTTTTAATCGTTAATTAAGTAATGTAATAGTATAGTAGATTACTAATGTTTATAATGTAATGTTATAAATTCATAACTAATTAAGTAATTATGTAATCATTTAACTATATAATGCTATAATTAAGTAAGTGATCATAATATAATGTAATATAATAATATTATAATTTAATTGAGTAATTATTTAACTATAATGTAATGTTTAATTAATGTTTATAAGGTAATGTTATAATTAATTAAATTTCTTATCATTTAATTAAGTATTGTGCTAATGTTTATGTAGTAAATTAGTAATTACTAATGTTTAAAATATAATATCATAACTCATAATCAATTAAGTAATTATTTAATTATGTAATGTTATATTAATTATATGATCATACTATAAATAGTATAATGTAATGTTATAATGAATTAAGTAATCATACTACAAATCTATAATTTAATATTATAATTAATTAAATTTCAAATCATTTAATTGATATACTAATTGATATACTAATGTTTATAATGGAATGTTATAATTGATTAAGTAATCATATTACAAATATATAAAGTAATGTTATAATTAATTAAATTTTTAATCGTTTAATAAAGTAATATAATAGTATAGTAAATTACTAATGTTTATAATGTAATGTTATAAATTCATAACTAATTAAGTAATTATGTAATCATTTAACTATATAATGCTATAATTAAGTAAGTAATCATAATATAATGTAATATTATAATATTATAATTTAATTGAGTAATTATTTAACTATAATGTAATACTTAATTAATGTTTATAAGATAATGTTATAATTAATTAAATTTCTTATCATTCAATTAAGTATTGTGCTAATGTTTATATAGTAAATTAGTAATTACTAATGTTTAAAATATAATATCATAACTCATAATCAATTAAGTAATTATTTAATTATGTAATGTTATATTACTTATATGATCATACTATAATAGTATAATGTAATGTTATAATGAATTAAATAATCATACTATAAATCTATAATTTAATATTATAATTAATTAAATTTCAAATCATTTGATTAATATACTAATGTTTATAATAGAATGTTATAATTGATTAAGTAATTATATTAGAAATATATAAGGTAATGTTATAATTAATTAAATTTTTAATCGTTTAATTAAGTAATGTAATAATATAGCAAATTAGTAAATTACTAATGTTTATAATGTAATGTTATAAATTCATAACTAATTATGTAATTATGTAATCATTTAACTATGTAATGCTATAATTAAGTAAGTAATCATAATATATAATGTAATATAATAACATTATAATTTAATTGAGTAATTATTTAATTATAATGTAATGTTTAATTAATGTTTATAATGAAATGTTTATAAGGTAATGTTATAATTAATTAAATTTCTTATCATTCAATTAAGTATTGTGCTAATGTTTATGTAGCAAATTAGTAATTACTAATGTTTAAAACATAATATCATAACTCATAATCAATTAAGTAATTATTTAATTATATAATGTTATAATTAATTATATAATCATACTATAATGTAATGTTATAGTGAATTAACTATTAAATAATCATACTATAAATTTTTAATGTAATATTATAATTAATTAAATTTTTAATCATTTAATTAAGTTTGTACTAATGTTTATAATAAAGTCAATTAATTAAGTAGTAATCAATTAATGTAATGCTATAATTAGTTATACTATAAATCAATTAAGTAATGTTATAAAATTATAATTAATTAAGTAATCATTTAACTATAATGTAATGTTATAATTGATTAAGTATGATATTTAACTAGTAATTAAATTTATTAATTTTTATCAATTTATCATATATAATTAATTAATTACTAATTTATTATAGATATACGTAGAACTTGATAATTGAAGTAAATAACTAAATATATTATTACTCAATCAAATATATTATTTTATTCAAAAATAATTCTTTTAATAACATTAAAAATGTAAAAACACTTTTAATTGGATCATAATTCCAATTATTCACTTAATTGATCAAAACTTTAATATTAATGTATTATAATATATTAAAGCTTTTAATATGGTGTAATTTATATGTAATAAGTATAATTGTATTCGTATATTTATTTAATTAGGTTATTCTAAAAATTTAACTTTTTCTATTTTAAATTTTTTTATATGTAAAATAATAGAAACTCCCCCATTATTTACATTTCACAAATATTTTATTATAGTCCAGTTCCAAAATAGGTTCTAAACAGGTTCCAAAAACAGGTTCCAATATAGGTTCCAAAACAGGTTCCAAACAGGTTCCCAAACAGGTTCCAAACAGTTCCAAAACAGGTTCCAAACAGGTTCCAAAACAGGTTCCAAACAAAGGTTCCAAACAGGTACCCCTACAGGGTTCCAAACAGGGTACCCTTTTTACGGTTACAGTTCCTTACCCTTACAGGTTCCTCCGGTGGCTCCAGAGGGTAAGAACCGGAACCTAACCGACAATACATGGTTCCAAAAATTGGAACCGGAACCTGAACCTACCCGCACAGGTGTTCGGTAGGTTTCGATTCCATTCCGGCCTTACCCCTACCCTGGTTCTGGACTCCCGCACCCGTGCTCACCCCTAACTAAAACCTCTTGTTTTTGCGATGAGGCTCTCACGTCCATTTTAGTGGGGACAGATTAGAGATTATGTTCGATCGTGCATCGTTGTTATTCTTGTTTTCCTTGCTTATTGTAATTCATATTTAATAAGAAAAATGGACCATCCATGTCATCTATAAAAGGCCATAGAGATACTTTGCAATTCACCAATACATCTTTTCTTTCTTTCATACAATATTCAATAGTCATGGCTCTCTCTCGTATCTTCTTCACAACCTCTTTGCTTCTCTTCTCATTGCTCATCCTTGCGTCTGCAGGTGATTATGGTTATGACACCAACCCTGAGGGTGACAAAACAAAGTTTCATGATTACAATTCTCAATCACCTGTAGAAGGTAATGGTTATGACTTCAAACAACATGTTGAGAAGTTAAAACCTGAGGAGAAGGGTTATGATTCTAAGCCAGAAGGTAATGGTTATGACTTCAAACAACACGTTGAGAAGTTAAAGCCTGAGGAGAAGAGTCATGGTTCTAAGCCAGAAGGTAATGGTTACGACTTCAAACAACATGTTGAGAAGTTAAAGCCTGAGGAGAAGGGTTACGATTCTAAGCCAGAAGGTAATGGTTACGACTTCAAACAACACGTTGACAAGTTAAAGCCTAAGGAGAAGGGTTACCATTCTAAGCTAGAAGGTAATGGTTACGACTTCAAACAACACGTTGACAAGTTAAAGCCTGAGGAGAAGAGTTACGATTCTAAGCCAGAAGGTAATGATTATGACTTCAAACAACTCGTTGACAAGTTAAAGCCTGAGAAGAAGAGTTACGATTCTAAGCCAGGCGGTAATGATTACGACTTCAAGCAACACGTTGAGAAGTTAAAAACTGAGGAGAAGGGTTACAGTTCTAAGCCAGAAGGTAACGGTTATGACTTCAAACAACACGTTGAGAAGTTAAAGCCTGCGGAGAAGGGTTACGATTCTAAGCTAGAAGGTAATGGCTATGACTCTAAACCATATGCTGAGAAGACAAAGCCTGAGGATAAGAGTTACGATTCCAAGCCAAAAGGTAATGGTTATGACTCCAAACGATATGTCGAGAAATCAAAGCTCAAGAAGAAGAGTTACGATTCTAAGCCAAAAGGTAATGGCTATGACTCTAAACCATATGTTGAGAAGTCAAAGCCTGAGGATAAAAGTTACAATTCCAAGTCAGAAAGTAATGGTTATGACTCCAAACCATATGTCAAGAAATCAAAGCCTGAGGATAAGAGTTACGATTCAAAGCCAGAAGGTAATAGTTATGGCCATAAGGTGGAGTTCTACAAATCAAAATCAGTAGAATATCATAAATATGACACCAAACCAGATCACAGTAATGGCTATGAATCCAAGCCAAAACGTACTGATTTTGGCCGTAAATCAGCTCCAACTGGTTACTAAATTTATACAATTTTGGCAAATGCCCTCTGTCCTATTTTTTGTTTTTTCAATTTCTAATGTCTCAAAGTTCCTGTCGTTCTTTGTATTCTTTGATTTGTATAAGAGAAAAATTTTCTTTGTGTAATGAAAATGTCATTGTACCATTATGTATTTGCGAAATTTAGAAAGAAGTGAAAAATTTTGAGAAGAAGAATGCTCTGTTATTACTTGTTTTTCTAATTGTTACAGAGAAGGTTAACTCACTTTTATATGAAGAGGTGAGTGAGTGAACGAGAGAGAGAGAGTGAAGAAAGCAAACAAAGGGGAAAGTAAAGAGAGAAACGACACCGTTTCTCCTTTTTACACTTAAATGAAAAATTCAACCTTGGTCAACATGCTCCCTCAAACCAAACTACTATGTTTCTAACTTCTCATGCTATTGCAACATATAACAACATTTCTTCACAATCTGCCAAAAAATATCTGCAATGTAAAAATAAATCTGCTACATATTATCTGAAACAATCCTTCTGCATTTTAACTGCTGCTTTTTAGTTGCTACTGCAGAAAACTGCTGCTTTTTAGTTGCTACTGTAGAAAATTCATTCTGCTGTTTTTAGTTGCTACTGTAGAAACTGCTGCTTTTTAGTTGCTACTGCAGAAAATTCATTCTGCTAATCTCCTAAATTCATTCTGCTGTTTTTAGTTGCTACTGCAGAAACTGCTGTTTTTTAGTTGCTACTGCAGAAAATTCATTCTGCTAATCTGCTAAATTCATTCTGCTAATCTGCTGTACAATAACTGAAACAACCTTTCTCTTATTCACATTCTTCACTAGCTGATCAAGAGATTTACCCCTTCTTCGGATTCAGATTAAAAACAATGACTGATTCAGATTAGAGACAAACTAACAGTGCTTAAAAACAATCAACTGATCAACTATTTGCACCATTCAACTGCAGAAAAGAATCATCTGCTGCAATATTCAACCAAAAAATCTTTCAATCTCATCCAACACTCTGCTGCTTAAAGAAAAATTCAACTGCTGCATTAACTTTGCAACTTGAGCAACTGATCAACTATTTGCACCATTCAACTGCAGAAAAGAATCATCTGCTGCAATATTCAACCAAAAAATCTTTCAATCTCATCCAACACTCTGTTGCTTAAAGAAAAATTCAACTGCTGCATTAACTTTGCAACTTGAGCAACTGATCAACTGTTGCAATATTTAACTGCAGAAAGTGATCATCTGTTGCAATATTCAACTGCAAAAAACAATCTTTGAAACTCATCCAACACTCAACTTAACATTCAACTGCAAAAAAAAAAACAATCTTTCAATCTCATCCAACACTGAACTTAGCTGAGTGCTACAGTATGCTATTAACATCAACCACATTTAACTTAGCCTTCAAGGCTTGGAATTGAGCAATGGATAAAGGTTTGGTGAGTATATCAGCAATTTGTAATTGAGAAGGAACATATTGCACAGCCAACTTTTTAGCAATAACTTGGTCCCGAACATAATGAGCATCTAGCTCAATATGTTTGGTGCGTGCATGGAAAACCGGGTTTGCAGCTCCTGCACTAAGGTTATCACAACATATAACAGGGGAGTCATGAAGAGATAATTTCAGTTCTAAAAACATGCTTTGAAGCCAAGCAATTTCAGTTGCAGTTTGAGCCAAAGCCCGGTATTCAGCCTCTGTTGATGATAAAGCCACTACCTTTTGTTTTCTAGAGCTCCATTGAATAAGATTTGGCCCCAAATACACACAATAACCACTTGTAGAATGCCTATCATCAAGGTTACTACCCCAATCGGCATCAGCATAACATTCAACACTTAGGGAGGCTGCTGGTTTGAAGAGTAAGCCATGATATTGAGTGCCTTTGAGATAACGAAGTACCTGTTTACAAGCTTGCCATTGAAGGTCAGTAGGAGCTTGAAGGAACTGACTGAGCTTATTAACAGTGAAGCTTATGTCAAGCCTAGTGAGTGTTAAATATTGCAAGGTGCCAATGGTGCTTCTATAAAGAGTGGGGTCTTTAAAAACATCACTGTCATTGGAGCTTAGCTTGGTGCCAACAGCCATCGATGAAGGACATGGATGAGTTTCAGACATCTTTGTTTTAGCCAGCAAATCTGAGATATATTTGGTTTGCTTAAGGTGTAAACCTTGAGCTGCTCTAGAAGCTTCAATACCAAGAAAATATTCAACTTTACCGAGAGCTTTTAGAGAAAATTGGCTGCTCAAATCCTGAATTAACTGATGTATAAACTGAGTGTGACTGCCAGTAATCAAGATGTCATCTACGTATATGAGGAGATAGATCATATGGCCATTATGGTGCAAAGTGAGTAAACTAGTGTCTGAAATGGAATTCTGAAAACCTCTACTTAAAAGAGCTTCTTTTAACTTGTCAAACCAAGCCCTAGGTGCTTGTTTGAGACCATAAAGGGCTTTATTTAATTTGCATACAAAAGGAGGAAGATGGGAGTCAACAAAGCCCTCTTGTTGCTTCATAAAAACAGGTTCATTAAGGGTGCCATTTAAGAAGGCATTATTGATATCAATTTGTTGTATCTCCCACCCATTAGAAACAGCAAGTGTGATGATAATTCTGATGGTGGATGGCTTCACAACAGGGCTGAATGTCTCAAAGTAGTCTAGGCCAGGGGTTTGTTGGAATCCTTTGGCTACAAGCCTGGCTTTATACTTCTGAAGGGAGCCATCTGCATTGAATTTCCTTCTAAATACCCATTTATTCCCCACTATGTTTATATCAACAGTGGATGGAACAAGAGTCCAAGTTTGGTTCCTTTCAAGTGCATCAAATTCAGCCTTCATGGCTGCTCTCCATTCATCACTAACTAAGGCATCTTTAACTGAAATAGGTTCAGCTTGAACAGGTGGTTCATTGGCTGTAAGGAGGGCAGTTTTAGTTTGGGCAGCTTTAGCTCTTGTTATCATGGAGTAAGTGTTTGTAGGGAAAAGAGAAGGTTGTGAGGAAGAAGGAAATTGTGATGAAGATAAATCAACTTCAAGATGGTAGAGTGGTGGAATTTCAACATATGGGAAGATAGAAGAATTGACAGGTTGAGCATCTATGAGGTTAATTTCTAGGTTGCAGGGTGGATGTGTTAAAGGCGCAGGTTGTAAAACTGGTGAATGTGTTAAAGGTGCAGGTTGTAAATCTGGTGAATGTGTTAAAGGGGCAGGTTGTAAATCTGATAAGTATGGTGAGGAAGTAGGAAAATCAGATGCTATGGAAGAATTATACTGATTAACTGCTAGTGAAGAACTAATTACAGGACAGGTTGTTACAGGAGAGACTTCAGTTTGAATTGAGTTGATGAGAGGAGATGTATCTATATGTTTAGCTTGAGAATGAGGTTTAGAGAGTGTAGGATCAGAAGTATGGTTTAAGACAGTAGGATTCTGAGATGTTGGAGATTGTGAATGAGAGACAAAAGGAAAATTGGGTAAGATAGGTTCCATGACTGTGGCAGGTGAAGAAGAGGAAACTGAAGGGTGAAAGATACTCATATAAGGGAACTCATTTTCATTGAATTTGACACTTGGTGTAATGAAAATTTTTCCATTGGAAGACAAGCACTTATAGCCTTTGTGAACTAGACTATAGCCTATAAAAACACATTTTGAGGAATGGAAACTAAACTTGTGTTGATTAAAGTCACGTAAATAAGGAAAACATGCACAACCAAAAATTTTCAAGGATGAATAAAGAGGGACTCGACCAAATAAGACTTGATAAGATGAAACAAAATTTAACACAGATGAGGGCATTCTATTTATTAAGAAAACTGCTGTGTCAAATGCACACCACCAAAGATGCATGGGCATGGATGCATGAGCTAACAAAGTTAGGCCTGTCTCAACTACATGTTTATGTTTCCTCTCACTTCTACCATTTTGTTGGTGAACATAAGTACAAGAGTGTCTAAACTGAATTCCAACAGTTGTTAAGTAGGAAATTACGCCTCTATATTCACTCCCTTGATCAGATTGGAGACACTTAAGTTTGTGATTAAATTGTCTCTCTACTAGGTGATGAAACTTGATGAAAACTGAAGCTACTTCAGCTTTGGTTCTTAATGGAAAAAGCCATGTAAATCTACTGAAGTCATCAATGAACTGTACATAATATCTAAAACCCTCTAAAGATAACACTGGGGCAGGCCCCCAAATGTCACTGTGAATAAGTTCTAGGGGAGTTGTAGCTCTTGAATGTGAGACAGGAAAATGGTTTTTATGAAGTTTTCCTAACTGACAAGAATCACAAAAAGAAATAGGAGAATTTTTTGAAGAATTTCAGCATGTGGGTGCCCTAGTCTATTATGCCAAGTCATAAGAGCAGAATCATGAGAGGAATCAGTGTGATTGGCCAATGCTGAAGTAGAATGCAAGCAATTATGCACATGTGCAGTAGTGTTATATATAAAATTATCAGATGTGTGTGAGTAATCAGTATTGTGATGATGTAGTATTGAAGAGTTGTCATTTAAACAAGTAGAAAAATCCAAGTTTTTATTAAGAGAACCTGAATTACAAGTACTTGAGCAAGGTGCATTGACATTACAAGTTGATGCCTTTGATTTAATGGATACATCAGATGCAGATTTATTTGCAACAAAAGAACTACAAACATCACCAAAACAATTAGACACATTATTATTGGACTTATCTAAAGTGATACAAGGTAACAATGGATTGGATGTTGGACAGTTAGGCTTAGTAGTACTAGCAAAAGTCTTGGAGACAGACGAGACTGGCAGTTGAGGAAAAACAGAAGGTGAGCAAACTTTTGGTGAGTTGGAGGGCAGGACAGAGGATAGATTCAATTGGTACAACCCAGCTTTAAGTTCTCCCTGCAGTAACACTGTATTTGTAATTTTATCCTTTACCACACAGCTATCAGCAGAAAATTTAACCACAACATTGTTATCCTTAGTAAATTTAGATATATTGAGTAAGTTTTTGGTAATTCTAGGCACACACAACACATTTTTCAGGTAAAGACATTTAGATTTAAGAGTACTAGGTAAGAAAGTAAGTCATGCATGAGACATATGAAGAAACTCATCACTACCTACTTGAAGTTGCTCAGCTCCATAATAGTTGTGGCTAATGTTGAGGTGATTTAGGTCAGTTGTAACATGGTCAGTTGCACCTGAGTCCATGTACCAAGCAGGATCTTGGCAAGTGGCTGGAGAGACAGTTAGAGAGCATCCTTTGTTAGCAGGACCAGAAAATGTATGATTCTGATTTGCAACCATATATGCTTGACTGGAACCACTAGGTTGTTGACTGGGAACTTTGAACCCTTGTGAAACAGGAGCAGAGTATGAGGAACCAATTGAGTTTACTCCAGATGGTGCGGCAAGATTCTGTTGTGGCTGAAAGTTGTTGCTAAGTTCTGGTGATCGAATGTGTTGCTGACCAGGTACATAAGTAGTAGGGACAGTGTATTGTGTTTGCTGAGGATGGTGGACAAATTGAGGCTGCATATTATTGACATCATGAGAACCAAGTGATACATTATGTGGTTGAGTGTGGCTACTCGACCGATGGCCATATGGTGTATTGGACTTCTGAAAATGAGTGATAGGACCAGTTGGTTGTCCAATGTGACCTCCTGTAGGTGGCGGCACACCATTATAAGTAGAGTTGTACCGGTGATAACATTGGACTGCAGTATGTCCAATTTTATTACACACTTGACAAACTGGTCTTCCCTTGCTATTAGTACCTCTTCCTCTGCCTCTTCCAAACTGGTTAAAACTAGATGGATTATTTGGTGGAAAAGGTGTTCTGTATTGTCCTATGTGAGCTGAGTAAGTGTAGTGATCAGTGGGATTATTAAAGGAATACTGGGAATTGATTTCTGGATGAGCAATCTGAGGTTGTAGAGGATGTAATTGATGGGATAGTGAATGGGTAAGAGGATGAGTACTAGTAGGATAGGAGTATGGTGGTGTAGCAGATTGTAGTATTAGGTTAGGAGAACGTGTTGGATTGTAAGCAACATTTGGAGTGATCAGTTGTTGTTCTGGATTACTAATGGAAGCAAGATGAACAGAGCTTTGAAAATCAATAGAATTAAACTTTTCAATTCTCATCTCAAACTTTTGAAGTAAATACTGTGCTTCCTGAAGAGTAACTGAATCAAACTTGGACTCAATCCTGGATGTCAAGTTAACTACGACAGCATCAAACTCTGGTCCTAGACCATCAAGAATATATTGGAGCAAATCTTCATCAGGAATTAGTTGCCCACTGGCTGACAAATTTTCAGCTATCCCTTTCATTTTCTTAATGTATTCACTAACACTTAGGTTTCCTTTTTGCGTATTTTGCAGTAAATTTTTCAGATGCAGAGCTCTTGCTTTTGAATCATTCAAGAATTCATTCTCAAGTGTTAACCAAATAGTAGTTGAAGACTGACACTTTGATACATACGAAAACATGCACTCAGAAATTGAGGCTAACAACCAGGTTACCAAAAACTTATCAGTCCTTTTCCATGCAACATAATCTGCATTTACTATTTCTTTACCAAGGTATCTTTCGAACTAACTTCTCCTGATTCACTAACAACTTTATCTTCAACACTGATTAAAGGAGAAGGACAAGAAATCAAACCTATGAGATGATCTTCTAATTCATGAGCTCCAACAGATGAAATTACTTGGAACTTCCAAAATCGGTAGTTATCTCTATAATTGTCGCGAGTCAATTTGAAGCTTATGACTTGAAGACTCAAAGGAAAAGCTGAGGTGAAATTGTGACTGGAACTTTGAGACATCTGCTGCGTATTGATCACAAACTGATTTGATTCAGACGATTTGGCCATTGACGTTAGTCTAAGGCTCTAATACCATGTGAAATTTAGAAAGAAGTGAAAAATTTTGAGAAGAAGAATGCTCTATTATTACTTGTTTTTCTAACTGTTACAGAGAAGGTTAACTCACTTTTATATGAAGAGGTGAGTGAGTGAACGAGAGAGAGAGAGTGAAGAAAGCAAACAAAGAGGAAAGTAAAGAGAGAAACGACACCGTTTCTCCTTTTTACACTTAAATGAAAAATTCAACCTTGGTCAACAGTATTCAACAACAACTCATGAAATGAGAACTAAAGCTTCCTAATATTTGAAGGTTAAATCTTAACTTCTAGGTTATAGTTTCTAAATTCCTATAAATTTTATGTGGCTGTAATATATATGCTCAAACATTTGTTTCACATAATCTATTCACAAATATATATATATAGTAAAACCTCCCTATAATGACACTCTATATAGGAATAAACTCTACATAGTCATAAAAAATTATAATCCCAATTTAGGATAACTATAAATAAGAATAAACTTTACATTGTAATAAGTTATAATTTTTCTAATTCCCGCCTTAAGAAAAATTGCGTCTACATAGTAATAATTATTTGTATATTACAAAAAATAAATATGTTATGTAAAATTAAATGTTTAAAATGAAATAAAATATTTATTTAAAATTATTTGGGACAATGATTTATGTTTTATAGTTATTATCACATATTTTACCTTACGAGTACGTAATAGCTCATTAGTATGGATACATTCTTGTTGAACCCAAAATATTTTTAGTTTCTCAAGCATGTTTAAAGCTTCATGGAACAAGAATTTTTGTATTTTCGTACTATTATCCTTAGGATTATTTCCTTTCTCTTCTTGTCCAATTGTAACAATGATTTGTCCTTTGGTTAAAGTATACACAATTTGTTACTCATTTGGATAATCGAAGAAGACATTAATATCCATTCGATTAGTGTAGTGAAGTTGTCAAATCTGATCACTCAATTTTATAGTGACTCTTTTATTCTCCTATCCATTTCATTTGTAATTTACAATTCATTGATATTAGTGGTTTTAATTTTATAGTGCTTAAAACTATTGACAATTGTCTGTGACTTCATATCAATTGACCATGCATCAACTGCATTTACAGTTCCATCAATGACACTTATTTTTTCCAGTTCTAAGAAACGATCTTTTATTCGTTTTAAAAGTAGGCAATTGAAGCACTGAATTGAAATCCTAATATTACTAAAATATGAATTGAAATTCTAATATTGTACTACTAAAACATGAATTATAAAATAAGAAATCAAAATTATAATTTTTGTAACTACACCTCCATTAAATTATAATCTTCTTATAGTAATAAAATTAGTTAGTCCCACCATTATGACTATAGAGAGGTTTTACTGTATATATATAATTCGGGAAAATTTATCGACTTCAGAAATTATCTTCGAATCCCCATAAAAGGGCCAACTACCCAACCAAACTTTATAATTAAATATCGACATTGTATAAGGTATATCTCGTTATAAAAGACCAATTACTAAGAATTCATGGATAGAGCCAGAGAGTAATGAATTTATAATTTACCAGTACAATAGCATTGATTAAAGGAAAGGGCTCTGGTGTATAAATTTAACAACAATAATACTATACTTACAAAGAAATTTTACAAAGATTTTCATACAAAGTGAGGTGGCGAAAAATGAATGGAAGAGTGAAACAAAAAGTCAAACTCATTAAATTCACTCTTTTATTCATTTTTGTCATATCACTTTGTATAGAGATCTTTGTAAAATTTATTTGTAAGTGTAGTATTATTCATTTAACAAACTGACATCAAGACTACCGAGCAATGACAAATTTCATTAGTAACATAATATAATATACAAATAATGAGGGACAATAGCTTGAATGAGTGACATTAATTTTGTGATGATAACACTTCCTTTAATAAAAATTTGCTTGAAAGATTGATAGTGATCTATTTTTATAGACAAAGGAAAGAAATGCGAGAAATGAGTTATATATAATATTTGATGTACTATTTGTCATTTGTCTTTGACAGATATAAGAGCATTTCTAATGGTGCTCTTTATTTTAAAGAGCATCTTTTATATAAATAAAAAGTATA